>PPLP02000015.1:0-463217 GCA_003706525.2 Suhomyces canberraensis
TAGATTTCTCAAATGTGTTTCCCGTTTGTGGGGAATGCGACGAAGCAGACAAGCGCTGAGACGGCCTTTGGCTCTTCTCACCGCTCTGAATCTTCTTCATTTGACTGCTATCTACTAAACTCTCTTAAACCCTAAATCAAGGACCTTTTGGGGTCCTCACATCATTTTACAATCCGGGGGTTTTAGTGGGTAGTGAAGACTCTTTTGGTAAAGAGTTTTTGAGTCTCACACTGTTCATTATCTAGCTAGCTAGCTAATGTTCGTACGTAAACGTATTCCCTCCATCATCCACCCTCACTCTATGTTTAGTTCATAGTAAATACACAGATGTAAAAAAAAAAATATCCACTATCTCTATGTTTTAGATCATAGTAAATTCACAGAGGTAAAAAGAACATAGTAAATACACTGATTTAAAAACAAAATCCATAATCCACTTTCCCTATATGTCTTATTCTATGGTTAATTTATACATTACCGGTTTGTCTTTTCTGCCGTTCTATTTACCTATTTTATGAAAACTTCTTATTTTAATCGGTCCAATTGAAATAACGAAAATGATCATAACACCCAAAATGATACTACGATTTGACTCCTACAAGCCCATCCGCTTCCTTCACATAAACACCGCCTTATTTCTTCAAATTTCGACTAGAATCACCTTCCCTCCTTTCTGTGGAGTCTCTTACTATTCTTCCTGGTCGCGCACACGACTCTACCATCAAAGAAATTTTTCAATTTCAACTCACCATTAGCACCACCAATATGCCAGTCAAAGCTATAGCCAAAACATCCTTGGCACGTAACGGGATAGGCGCCTATGTCATTCCATGCCACAGAATATCTGTGCAGTTCTGCAACTGGGGAGGATCTTCCCAAGGTCTCCGTGACTTGTTAAGCACAGGCAAGTTCGATAAATTAGCATCCCAAAAGAAGGGCATTTTCTTCGACATCAACACCAAAAGTGGTCATCCTAAGTTGAACTTCCACTACAGCAACGATTCCGTCAAATCTGTTGAAGTTGCCAACTTGAACGCTGGAGAAATCGTCACCAAGATCAACGAGCACAGTCAAAGAAGCGGAAACGACTTGTTCAAGTTCAACCATAAGGTTATGTCTATCAACGACTCTGTCAGAGGTATCTGGTCTCCATTGCATACTCCAAAGTCCCACAGACACAAGATTTAACCGGTCTCATAGACAAAAGATTAGGTGTATAATACTGTAAATAGCGCATACATGCATTAAAAGAAGAGTGTAGGGATAAAGATAAAGTGGAAGGAAAGAGTGTGGATACGAAGTGATGGATTGTTTTTCTTGTTATTTCACATAGGTAATTTGTAAATATGACGAGTCAAGATTAACTTAAGAGGATCTGATCTTACTGTTCAGTGCTCTAGAGTGCTGTTCGTGCGTAATAGCATTTCCTCCTAAATAGTTTAAATGTGACTTCTTGATTGAATATACTCATTTAAAATAATAGGATTGATCACCTTAAAGTGCAGTAACAAGTAGAAAGTGAATTTCTGTTTTTAATCCCGATCTGTGTTTCGTCACTTCAATTTTCCACCTATTCACCAACACAATTTCTAATTTTTTGAAGGATTTTGGCGAAATTTTAAAAAATTCACATCAAATGTATACCAACTGCATATTTTTCAATGTATTAATTCCAATAAAGGTGAAAACAGGTATTCGTGGCAAATAAGTACTCGTAGATAAATAATCAATAAATATCAAGGCTTCACTATATGGTAAACTTCAATTTAAATTTACCATCTCATAGGTAAAGTGCGAACTAATGTGAACCATCCCAATTAAAACATCATCATCTGACTTTACAATGCTACAATATTTAAGATCCAGAACCGCCCAATCGGCAGGTTCGATAAAATGTATTAAGCAGAAATGAACATCTGTTGAACACAACAACAGTTAGTTATCAAGAGATATCAACACTAATGAGTGCAAATAATCTTAACGAAGTCTATCAAATGGAAATAAATTACAAAGGGCTTTTTAATTCGGAAAAAAAGTCACAAAACCAGTAGAGAATCAAATGTTGGTTCTAAGATGACTAGGAGGAGACTTGCTTCAAGTCGTCAGATTCAGCAATGACTTCGTCAGACTCGGTAATTCCAGAATGCGAACCGTCATTTGGAACCTTGAAGAACTTGTTTCTCCAGAATCCATCGTCACCAAGAACTTCCTTGACAACCAAGGTGTAACCTCCCAATCTTGGCAAGACTTGAGCCCAAACAATCCAGTAAACAACACCAATGGCGAAAATACCCCAGGTAACGACTGGGTGAATCCAGTAAGGCAAACTGTTGTAAACCTTTTGACCATGCACAGGAGGAATGTATGGAGCAGCAATCAAGTACAAGGAGGAAAGGAAGAAGAAGAAAATGACAGGAACAGAAGCCTTAAGAGGAGGGTTCCATTCTCTTCTTCCTCTATATTTCTCGTAGTAGATGTACAACAAACCGGCAGCAATAACGGTGTTGACCACGTTCAATGGGTAGGAAATCAAGTTCAAGATAAAGTTGTAAGCATCACCAGGAGGAGGAGCAATGATGGTGATAACACAAACGACCCAATGTTGGAACAAACCAACGAAAGGAGAGTTGAAAGGCTTGGAGGTGGCAAAGAATCTGGAGAATGGCAAAGAACCTTCTCTACCCAAGGATTGAATGATTCTACCTTGAGAGAAAATGACAGACATGACGTTACCCCAAGCAGACAAAGCCACAAACACAGAAGCAGCCTTTTCAGCCTTGTCACCAAAAGCGTACTTGAAGAAACTTGCAGCCAAGATTCTTCCGGAGTCGGCGATTTCTTCCTTTGGAACAACAGCGAAATAAGCAATGTTCACAAACATGTAGATAACAGCAAGGAAAATGAAAGCAGTTGGAGCAGCGACTCTCAAAACCTTGTTAGGGTTTTTGATTTCACCCAAAGCGTAGTTGGCGTTGGAGTAACCGACGTACGACCAGATAACGTTATAAAGGGCATTGACAATACCGAACCCAGTTGGGGTTTCACCTGCAAAAGCATTGGTGAAGTTATGAGTTGGGTGGAAGTTATTGGTCTTGATACCACCACCTAAGGCAACCCAACCGGTGACAGTAATCAACAACACAATGACAACCTTGAAAGTACCCAAGGTGTTTGCAACCCACAAACCGGCCTTGACGTTAATACCGTTGATAAGGAAAGCAAAGGAGATCACAGCAATACCAATACCTCTGGAGTTCCATTGGGTAACTTCCTTACCAGCAGCATTCAAGATATATTCACCAGTAACGATGGAGTTACCAGAAGCCCAACCCAAAAAGAAAACGTAGGCAGCATACATGGCGGTGACCAAGAATCTTGGTTTTCTGTAGATATATTCCAAGTAGTTCTTTTCACCACCATTTCTAGGCAAAGCAGATCCCAATTCCATATAGACCAACAATCCAGAGAATGCAATGACAGTTCCTGCGAACCACATCATCAAGGAAGCACCCACAGAGCCAGAAAGCGAAAAAATGGTGGAACCAGTGGAAAACACACCGGCTCCCAACATACGGTTAAGCATAAGGAAGGTTGCGGAAATGATTCCGATTTCCTTTTTGTTCTGATCCAATTCGACCACAACAGCCTCTCTATCGGAAGACAGGGCCGACGCATGGTCAATTGTGTCTTCAGGTTCCTTTTCGGAGCTGTGTTTGTAAAAATTGGAGAATCCCATTTTTTGGCTGGCTTCAAACTACGTGAAACCGGGGGATTTATATAGCAGCTGGGCTGCAACCGTCGCAGCTAAAAAGTCTTCTTTAAGCATAAGGCAGCTGCATCGCCGTTCGCACACAGGGGAGAATTTCTTTTGCTTTTGACACCACAGTTTGAAGGGAGTGTATGTTGACAGAAAGGGTCAAGGCTGAAGATCAGACCCTGGTCAAAAAAGGCAACCCAGGGCCGTTTTGTTAGCGGAAATGTGGGGGCAAGAATGGGATGAGCCTTAGTGGCCAGAGGCGTTAGGTTACGAGGTCTTCCTCACGTCCACCACACTCTTGTTTTCCGATACAAATTGCTTGCAGTTGCAAAATGTGATTTCACGTGACCCACATTCTTCGCTCAGGGGAGCGACAATTATTACTCAATTAATTGATGCCCTGAACGGATTAGACACAATTTTCCAGATGAGCATCAATAGTCGGAGATTTCCGTTCCAGCACGGCAATTGTTCTGTTATTCGCTGGAATTTCGTAAAAAAGGGGCTAAAAATGCCCTGGTATTGTGTTCGACCTCTCTCTCTCCCCAGTAGTATCTGATAGTGGAGCACCCCAGCTTCCAAGACTTCCTGGTACCAGCGGCCCGGACTCCTCCACGGTAAGTTTTATCAGATCTCCGGTCCCGCTGCGCTGTGGCACTGCCGGTGCCGTGATGCTTTATTAGGGTCTACAGCGGAATTGGGCAAAAACCGGCGCACTTTCAGTACGTTCGCGGTACATTGCTCTCATCGCATCGTTTGCCAGATGATTCTCGTCAGCTGAACAGTCTATTGCTACGGTAATCAATTAGTTCTTTTCTTGTCGATACGGTGGCAATCACTCCACGATCCATCGTCTTGCTCATATTAGTCGGTCCAGCCAAGTTTATAGGACCCAATCACCCAATCACGGCGTATTACTACTGTGGATTGCCAAGGCGCCGTTCTCGCTTGGTGTTTCCATGCAAAAAAAGCAACGCCTTGACCCGTTGGTCTACACCAACAAATATTATCCATTCAACGATAAGTTGAACACCAAATGGTTCACAAAGTACTTGAACAATGCAAATAAGCCGTTTGTGCAATTGCAGAACCTACGAGACTCCCCTTCCCACGCTTCAGCTTCTGGAACTTCCTATGTGGCTTATCTTCTATTGAAGGATTTCCGAATAGTAGATAATCCCGCGCTCCATCATGCATCCGAAGCAGCACAATCTCTCGGCGTTCCGCTTGTTGTGGTGTACCCTTACTCCAAGCAGATTCTTGAGGCTCACGGTGTGAGTGCATGGCAACTCAAATTGATCTTCAATTTATTGCAATTGTTGACTGACGAATTCAGAAAATCAAACATTCCTTTGGTCATTCTTCCCGTTGCAGAAAAAAATTGCTTGCATGCAACGTTGTCAGCTTTTTTCACGGAAAATAATATCAAAAAGGTCTATGGAAATATTGAATATGAAGTCGATGAGCTCAGATTATTTGTCAATTTGTCGAAATCTGACGATTTTGAATTCAATAGTTATCACCACCAGTGTGTAGTGGAGCCTGGACTCTTATCCACGAAAAAAGGTACCCAATATTCGGTGTTTACACCTTGGCATAAGCAGTGGAATGCTTATGTGCATGAGCATCCCGAAGTTTTGCACCCAGTAAAAGTCAAAATTTGCAAGAATGCGGAAAATTCCTCTTTGGACAAGTTCTATGCTTCTGAGTATCAATTGCCCCAATTTCCTTACGATTCCATCGATCAGGACTTCTATGATAAGCACTATAGGATCCCCAATTTGGACCATCCCGTAGAACACTTCCGATCCATCATTCCAATTATTTTGCAATATAACCATGTCAAGACCGATATCAATAACCAAACAAGTGCAATGTCGCACTACTTGGCAATTGGAGCTGTCACCACCAGGGTGTTGATTGGAATTCTTACTCAGGAAAACGCAATCAAGACGGTGGACTCTGGAAATTCAAACGCAATTGCCTATGTGCGCCAGCTTGCATGGAGAGATTTTTATCGTCACATTCTCTGCCATTGGCCCCATGTTTGTATGAACAGACCATTCCAATTGGACTATACGGATGTCAAATGGGAGACCCAAGATCAATCGGCTTTGGAAAAATGGTGTGCTGGTAAAACCGGGTATCCAATCATTGATGCCCTGATGAGACAATTACAGAGAACAGGTTATATGAATAATCGGTGCAGAATGATTGTGGCCAGTTTTTTGAGTAAAAACCTCCTTTTGGACTGGAGATTAGGTGAAGCCTTCTTTATGGAGCATTTGATTGATGGGGATTTTGCTTCCAATAATGGTGGCTGGGGTTTCTGTGCCAGTGTCGGTGTGGATCCACAACCTTATTTCAGGGTCTTTAATCCATATTTGCAAAGTGAAAAGTTCGACAAGGACGGTACATTTATAAGAACCTGGGTTCCTGAATTGAAAGACATCAAAGGCAGGGCAATTCACAATCCCTACGGTCAAGCAGATTCAAGGAGAATAGCAGAGGAAAATGGGTACCCTCCAGCAATGGTAGATTACAAAGCTACCAGAGAAAGAGCCATTGAAAGGTATAAGGATGCTAAGTAATTACCTGAAAAAAATTCAAATCAGTAATTTTTGAAATGATAAGTTATTGAGCTTGAAAAAAAAGTATTTGCCATAAAAATGGCTCCTGATTGATTTTGCAACATTCTTTTGTATATATCCAAATATGATGCGCCCTTTGTAACGGTTGTAGAAGTATCTGTGACCTGCAACAGCCATTACCCAAAACCCCAGTACATGTTGAGATCGATATTCATATGAAATAGCCATTATTACTCAAAAAAACCTCTTTGTATACCTCTTTGTATCCATGTGAAAGAGCCATTATTAATCAAATAAACCCTTTGAATGGCTACAACGATTGCCCACACTACATTTGATTACGCAAAAAGGTGTATTAATCGCTTAAACTTATTTACATGAATGCTTAATTCAATAACTTTTCAATCTCAGCACGAGCAATATTCAAGTTTTCTTCAGAACCAATCAAGTAGACAAAGTTGCTGTTCTTGTCGTTGGCTCTTGGAACAGTGATGAAGGTGTTGGACTTCTTTCTAATTTGATTGACCTTGGAACCTTGTGGACCAATAATTTTGGAGAAGGAAGATGGATTCTTGGAGTACAACCATCCGACACTAGATGCATTGGAGGCATTGGCCAATCTTTCTTCAATGAACTTGGAAGCCTTTTCAGTGTCTTTGGCTTCACCCTTCAATCTCCATGGAATAACCAGAGAAGAGGCTTCAACTGGTTCTTGAGCGACAATAGAAAACTTGATCTTTTCATCATCTTCTGGGAATGCAGATTGTGGTGGGGTTGGAATAGATGCACTAGATAACTTGGCGGCTTGTCTGGTCAAGTTACCATGTTGGACTTCAACGTTGAAGTCTCTCTTCAACTTGTTGAAAATGGCACCTCTTTCACTGACCAAGGCATGGAATTCCTGAGGAACATCAATAGAAACATTCCAGTCATCCTTGACCAATTCAGTAATCTTGGCTTTCAAAGCTTCAAGCTTTTCTGGCAAACCACTAAGCTTGATGATGGTGGAGTTATCATTTGGTCTTGGAATGTCAATGGTAGCATTGAATTCAGTTTGCAATGTATGACGGATGGAACCGTTAGGACCAACAATGAATCTGTGCTTTTCCTTAGCCAATTCGTATTCTTCAGTGACAGAAGCTTCCTTAAGAGCAACAATATCCTTGATTTGTTTGATCACCTTATCCACAATTTCCTTAGGACCTTCAGAGACAACCTCATCAGAACCAGTACCTTCGTTTGGAATGCTCAACAATCTGAAGTACTTGTTTCTTGGCAAATCATCACCACCTGCCTTGGTGATAATTTCCTTCATGGCTGAACCTCCACTACCGATCAATTCACGGTGGTACTTAGGGTCGATGTTGATGGTGACACTGGTGAAGTTTTCAATTTCAGCAATGATTTCTTGGATCTTCTTGGTGGCTTCCTTCAATCCAGACTTGGAACCTGTCAATTCAACTTCGGCATAACCCAACTTTTCTTCACTGTCGGTATCTCTCTTGAAGTTGTATTCAATACCAGTACCATCAGCAATATCGTTGATGGTTTCACCAGCCTTACCAATAACTCTGGCAATGGCCTTGGTTGGGATCTGGATGGTTTCCTTGAAACCGTTTTCCTTTTCGAATTGAAGCAATTCCTTCAATTCTTCTTCGGCCTTAGCAACACCCTTGGATGGACCCTTAATGGTGACTTCATCCTTGGTCTTTGGAGCGTCGCTGAAAGTAGAAGTACCATCGAAATCAATAGATGGGAATCTAATCTTGACGTTGTACTTATCTTGTAATCTGTTGATGTAAATTCTGTTTGGACCAATCATTCTTCTGTGGTATTGGCTTTCGACTCTAAGTCTAACAAGGGTTTCATCGGCCCACTTCTTGGTCAATTGTTGGATCTTGGTCTTGGCCAAATCGACAGTCTTCTTGGAACCTGCAATAACAATCTCCTTCTTTTCCTTGTCTTCACCTTCGTCAGAAACATCGATCTTCACACCAAATTCATCCCTCAAGGAGTTCATGTTGGCACCGTTCTTACCAATCAATCTAGATAATGAAATAGATGGAATGGTGATGGTAACACTGAAACCTTCGGCATATTCCTTAGCATCAACCAAGACAGATTCAATTTCCTTTTTGGCAGCGTCAACAGAAGACTTGACACCGTGCAAGTAGACTTCGTTTTCAGAAGACTTTTCACCATTAGAGTGCAATTCGATCACAAGAGAGTTTGGCTCAACATTGGCAATAATGTTCTTAAGAGTGGTGCCCTTGTGACCAGAGATGTGAGTTTGTTCAGCAGATGGAACAGATAAGACCACAGTCTTCAAGCTGGCAGCGAGTTCTCTCAATTTGTTCAAGGCTTCGTTGACCTTGGTAAATCCAGTAGAGCTAGAGTCGGTGAAGTCATCAAAGTCTTCACTTTCTTCTGGTTCATTGATTTGGCTGAACAAAGTGATACTTTCACCCAAGATAACGTAAGAAACCTTGTTTTCAGAGGCAACTTCCTTGATAGTTTCTGGAACCTTACCAAGCAAGAAAGCATCGATATCAGTAATAGCCAAGGTTTGGTCTGGGGTGATCTTGTTGACAACGCTGACAATAGACTTCTTGGAAGCCTTGACCTTTTCTTGTTCATCACCCTTGGAGATGATTTCAATAGGGATGGAAGTAATATCTTTGTTAGCAAGAGCCTTTTGGTCTGGGATGTTGATGACCACTTCGTTGGAAGAAGCAATGTCCTTGAAAACACCGTTGGAGTTCAAGAAAGAAGCGACAGCTCTAACATGTTGCAAATTACCCTTGTGGGCCTTGGACATATCCAAAACTTCGACCTTGTATTGGGAGGTGATGCTCTTGGACTTTTGTTGGGCAGCAGAAATACGTTTCTTTTCACCAATAAACTTGACGGCGCTTTCACCTTCAGCAGGAAGCTGGATCAAGACGTTTTCTTCCTTCAAGATGGTTTCAATTGGCAAGAATTGGTGCTTCAACTTTGGAATAGGAACTTCCTCAACGACGATCTTGGATTCCAAGGACTCCAAGGCCTTCTTGATTTCATTCTTAGCAGCAATGGCAGCATCACGGTCACCAACAATATGGATGTTGGTGCCGGAGCTCTTGTAGTCAGGAACAGAGATATCCAATTCGGAGTACTTGGCAACAACATCAGACAAAGCAGCAGGAGCAAAAGCCTTGACCAAAGCAGGAACGGCAACCTTGACAGAAAGATTCTTGGTTTCTTCCTTGACAATGGCAAGAATCTGGGCTTCAGCCTTTGCACAACCTTCGGCGTAACCACTGACAGTGATGTTGACAAACTTGGAGAACAAGTCGTCGTCATCGTCTTCAACTGAGGCGGATTCGTCCACGAATTCGTCGTTGCCGATGTCGATTTTGACGTCGTTGGCCAGGATGATTGGCTTCAAGGTTTTACCTTGAGGACCAATGATTCTGCTACGAAGCTTGGAAGGAACCTTGAAGGTGACACTGAGAGGCTTGCTCAACTTCAAAATGACCAATCTCTTGGCCTGCTTGACTTCGTCGGCCTTACCAGTAATCAAGAAGGTTCTCTTCTTGATGTGTTGAGAAGTGGTGCATTCGATGTTGGTCTTAGTTTCGGCCTTGATGGAAGTAAGGATCTTGATAAGTTCCGGTTTGGACACATTGACTTGGTCGTTGGCATCGAGAGAAAAGGCTTCTTGGATAGTAGAGAACTTGAACTTTGGAGTAGAAGAACCGGATTTGACGCTAGTAGCAGACAGACCGGCACCAAGAGCAGGAGTAGCGGCACCGGCTGGGGTTTTCATGGAAGGACCCCAGGAAACAGCGCCAGTGGAGGTGCTGGAGGTACCAGCCTTCTTCAAGGTTGGAAAAGCAGATTCATCGGAAATTGAAGGAACAACAGAAGAAACAGAAGAGGCCAAGGTGGAACTTTCGTCGTCAAAACCGGATTCGGTGTCAGAAACACTGAAGGAGTCGTCGTAAGTGCCGTTGACACGGGCAGCAATGATTTCGGCAGGGGTAGGCATAATGGCAATGGCAATGCTTGTACAAGCAGCGGGAGGCAGGGATCTGGTGGATCTAACAAGTAGAGTTGAGGATATGTGGTGAAAAGTTCTGAATGAGGCGCGCGGCCAATTGATCTCGGACTGGTTAGATAAGCAGAAAGAGTGGAGCGAGCGTAGCGAGGGAGCGTAGCGGAGCGAGAGAGGAGCGAGAGAGGAGCGAGAGAGGAGGCTCAGTGTGGCATGGAGGGAATTGGTGGAGGGATTTGAGGTGAAGGGATTTGAGGTGAAGGGATGAGATTTTGTGGAATTACGCGTTGGACGAGTAGTCGAGTAGTTCGACGTGGTCGAGTTGGTTAATTTGATACGGCTGGTACGAGTTGGTCGATTCAGTGGAATTGGTTGGGTTGTGGTGCGATTCCTACGTAGACACAGCCAGGGCTACTCGTTTTGCGAGCGTCTGCCAAGCGAGGATAGACTGACCCATACTTCAATACACTGAATGATAAAGTGAATGTATATAGTAAAGAGATAGACTAAAGAGAGAGACTAAGTATAAACAGTGAATGGATAGAGTAAACAGATGGGGGTAGAGTCCGGTTGTGCTTATTGGTGGCTTAAGCGTTGCGGTGAGCCACTGGCTCGGTATAAATGGCGTGAGATTCAGGACTCCGCCTACGGCACTGCCACCATCGAGCTACGTGTATTTAAGTATCTCCAGATGAGCTCCACGGTTGTACATTACGATGTATATTACGTTGTGATTTGCCTTACTACGTTGATTACCTCCATTTACTGATCTGATTGGAGACTTTCACGGACCACGTTGGACTGTCTAAGAGCTCATAATGCGCGGGCTCGTATAAATGCGTATGGTCGTTAGTTCTGACCGTAAGTGACCTTCACAGACTATGAGGTAAATTGTACTCTTTACAATTTACAATTACAGTGGAGCCTTTACAGACAACGGCTATATCAAATGTACAATTGAAGGTTTGAAATTCATAGGCAACTTCGATGTAAATTGTCAGACCTTCATGGACAACTACGATGTAAATTCAATTGAAGGTCTGATCTTCACTACGAACTGTACACTTGAGGGTCTGACATTCATAGACAACTATGATATTGTACAATTTACAATGTACAACATTCATAGACAACTACATTTAAACTGTACAATTGAAGGTCTGACCTTTATAGTCAGTATGAGGTAAATTGTACAACTACGTTGTACATTGTAGGTATGCCACTACGAGGTAGATTAATTTGATCGTACAACTACGTTGTATATTGTAGTTATGTCATTATATTTACAATAGTACAACTACGTTGTTCACTGTAATTGTACACTGTAATTGTACACTGTAATTATACATTGTAGTCATTATCATTATCATTACTTTCCACTCACCAAACCCCCAGAATGTAGCAAAAACGTTCTACACGCACCTCCGCTCTGACATCCCTGCTTCTCAAACGTTTGCACCGTTCCAATGAGATTCACGTACCCAATGAACAAATCATCGCCATGGGTCTGCTGGGCATAATCTTTTTTGTGCAAAAAGCTCTGGAAATTACTCAACGTAATACACTTGCCGTTCCACTTGTCATAAGAGTTCAAGTCAGGAAGACAATTGGAGATATATTGCTTTTCCACCGTGGTGTAAAAGGAATCGTAGGAAATAAATCTACAGCCGTGGATCGTGGTTCCAAAGCTGGGCGAAGGTGGAGACTCGAGAATTGAAGAAGTGCTGGTATTAGTGCTGGAATTATCAAATAAGGACGATTCCGTAGAAGAGATGGACGAATCACAGTCCACGGTGTATTTGGATCCGGACTGCGGAAGCATCAATTGCTCCACTGCAATTTGCTCCTGTTCCAGTTCTTCTGCTCTGCGGTAGCTATCTGCTGCCGCAGTCGCAATCAATAGCGCATTGTTTCGCTTATTGGCTCTTGTGGGGATAGACTTGAATCGGGTAACGCGTCTTTCGTCTAGGGGACAACTCAAATCTCGGCCCACCGTCAACATTCGGAACCAGTTTACCAAGCCGTAAAACGACCAGAACTGAAGCAACACCTGTTTGTACTCAATTCTCATTCTCAAGACATTTTTGTAGCGCACCAAGCTTGCGGCGTTTTCGCACCCTTTTTCCTCTTTATAGATGGAGGATATTAACTGTTGAAGTGAAGGAGCTTCGCCAATACGAACGTTGCAAAGGGTAAATGTATGAACAAGGGGCCCCGCGTGCCTCTTTTTGAAATCAAGGTACTTTTCGGTGGACTGGGTGGGTTCAAAGAGAAATTGGTTGTCTTTGAGCACTTCGTAGTGTTTGTGTATTTCTGCCAAGGTTTTGGAGCTGCGATACTTTTTATGTTTCATGCGAAGCTTTCCAAGCCCACTGACAAGTGATTCCTTGGCCGAGGTATCGGAGCCATAGGCATCGCCCCCTATATCGATCAAGTTGGCCGAACCGGACAAATCGTCGCCCCTGTCATTATTGACTTCTTTGGCTAGCTCGCTGAGACAGTTGAGCTCACTGTAGAGACACACAATGAGGTCCAGAATGCGTTTATCTTTGAGAGCGTAGATGTTGAGTTGGGTGGAGTTTATTTCGAGGAGAACAGGTTTCCAGCTTCTATCGTTGGAATTGTAGTGGTACGGAGTGGAAAACTCGGTTTTGAGGAGAGACAACCCGTAGAACTCAAGCGACGGTTTATATGGAGGAAGGGAATCGGATGGCGGAGCGTATCCCGGAAGTGGTTCACTAATTGAAGTCATTCTGGTAGCTGATATTGGACTTATTGGGTGGTTACACTTGTATTGAGTGGTTGCTAAAGTGAAGTGGTATTGAGTGTGAACTTGTATGGTCCGATGAAGCTGATCTGACTGACTGAAGGAGTGTGGAGTGATGTCCGAGAAATTGGTCTGGGATTTTCGGATCACAAATACGTGATGTTGCTTGCTTTAAGCCCAGAATGCTCGTTCGTTCCTGGGTTGTCCGGTGGTGTTACTATACGACAACTCCGTGACCGTCGCGCTCCCGTTATCTGGGGTAACTTACGTACAGGTTGTGTGGGGAAGGATGTGGGGAGCAAATAGTGGATGCCTCTGAAAACGAGACAAGTTTGTGAAAAGTTGTTATGTGACACGGTTAGTCTCAACTGTGTATACTGTTTCCCCCAGGATTCGGATCTCCTTTTATCGATTTCTTGCATTCAATCTCCGCCCGCCGCAAAGCCCTGCCTCGTCAGCACTCCATTACATAATTCAGGCAATTTTGGGCTGTTTCCTATCGTTTGTCGATCATCGCTGGTTCGTGATTGGATACACGGATCTGCAACACCGGCCCTTGCTTACTCTGAGTGCATTTAATTCGGTGCTACGGTCCAGCTGCCGGACTCCCGGTGCAATTAGCGTCGGTCCGATGCGTTCGCGCGTGGCGGGGGGCATCACCGTAAGCCTTGGCCCTACGTCACACGGTACGGAGGCTGGGGGGAGTCATCTGATTGGCGACACTTCGTGGTTATCAGAGGTGGCGGGACTGGGTGGGGTACACAACCGCCAGAGACAACTGCCAAAGCCCTAATCATCTGATTTCATGGAAGTTTACCCTGCGATCGTGTGATCTCATTCGGTGGCTGGAGCCACTAGATCGGTGGTTCTTGGGAGTGTCGCACTTATCGGCCGTACCAGAATTTCATCTGCATGATTAGCGAAGAGATCCCTATTGTCGCACTGCGTAAAATACTAAATGCTCTCTAGCAACGGGAGCGAGCACCACCGTAAATTCGCCGTATATTGTGCTCATTACAACGGTAGATGGTGAGGGGAAAAGGAAGGGACTCGTTCCCGTGAAAAGTGTGGGGTTCGGGGTTCGGGTGTGGAAAAAAAAGTCTCCCGGGGGTGAGTCGAACACCCGATCTCAAGATTACTTTGAGGTACTCATTACAGTCTCGCGCCTTAGCCAGCTTGGCCACCGAGAGAGCTTGTATTTGTCATCACGGTGTGGAAATTTGACCTCGCACAGCGACACAAAAAAAAAGTCGCTTGAATAATAAGTGGAATGTTTCTACCGTTTTTTGAGATGAGCACAAAAAGCCTCTATGGCCAAGTTGGTAAGGCACCTCACTAGTAATGAGGAGATCGTCAGTTCGA
Source organism: Suhomyces canberraensis (assembly GCA_003706525.2). Lineage (NCBI taxonomy): Eukaryota > Fungi > Ascomycota > Pichiomycetes > Serinales > Debaryomycetaceae > Suhomyces > Suhomyces canberraensis. The sequence goes on from PPLP02000015.1 coordinate 14,514, forward strand.
ATCTGGCTGGAGGCATATATTTATTTTTTTATCAATTTTTAGGATGAAGAAGGTGAAGGCTGTGTTGGTTAATGGTTCCACTATCTCTCTATGTTCAGTTCACAGTAAACACACAAAAATAATGGGAAATCTCTTTTTAGGTGACTCTGTTTGACACGGTAAAGTGCGTTAAATAAATCATTGCACTGACTCAACAAAGTATTCGAGACTATCACTCTGGACAATTATTCCATATATAGTCAGATTCGACAAGCTCAACCCCTAAATTATTTAAACCTAATTGACTACAACCATTGTGTATAAAAGGTGGTGCGTTCCCTCTTTGTTGATCAACAATGTCTGCGCATATGTAAAAATCTATACAAGCATCGTTGAAATATTCGAAGAAGGTATCAATACGGAAATTAGTGAGTAGCAAGACATAAGCAGGTAAAAATAAAATGGTTATAGTCCACCTGCATTGATATTTAATCGTGTTGCAATTAATAGGTATAGGATATTGAACTAAATACACTTTATTAATCGTGTTGCAATTTACAGGAATGCTAAATACGTTTAACTCACAATTTATGCCATATTATCATAATAATTACTCGTTCTGGCTTTTGGCCCTGGTATCCAAGAACGTCTTGATATTTTCAATAAGATCGTTCTTCTTAGTAGCAGTCTTGATTTCATTTTTATATTTTTTTTGGAACCCTTTCAATTGAACCACCGTGAATTGGCCCCATTTATCTGTTTTCCACGCAGTAAGAACTGCTGCTTCATCCAACTCTGGTGTGTCCACTTTCTGTCTCTTTGGAGCCGATTCAACAATTTCTTTCTTTGGTAGTTGCTCTTCCAACTCTTTAAGAAGATTATTGAGCTTGTTCACCAAAACGCCTCTGTGTTCTTCAGTCAAAAATGATCGCAATTGGCTCAATTTCATACTTGTAATATCATTTTTTATCAATGATTTTTCGCTTTCTGGGAGTGACATTTGTAAGAGATCATGCTTGATCACTTTATAGAAATAGTTCAACGAAGGATTGCTATAATCTTGCGGGTTGTAATGTTTGTAAAAAAACTGGCTTAGCAATTCCTTATATGTATTGATGAGCGATGAAGGGGCCTCCTTGTTAATCGAACTTTCTTGATCTCCGCTAATATAGTAATTGGGTAATGATCGCACATCATCTAGCCATGGTGATCTGATTAATAAAAATCCTTCAGGAAATTCGGATTCTCCAGGAATTCCTCTGGAAGATTGGATAACTCCTGTAGGATACAAACAATATAACGATGGTTTTGAGTTCCTCTTCGTGCAACCAAACACTATGGCCATTTTGGAGAGCTTAACACATGATTGATAGAGTGACGAGAACGTCCCAAATGAATTATCATACCCTCCTCCACTTGCCGATGTAATTCCATTATTCATATCAGGAGTAATAAAAGCCGCTGGAGAAGACCAATAACCCGGCTGTAATGCAGACACTGAACGGAATCCAAGAAGCTTGAGATATGGTGGCTTGGAAATACTTGAAATCGGATCCTGGTCATCTTCATGATTATCATCTTGATCTTCATCATTGTCCTCAATTGGGTTATCATCTACAACCTCAGGCTCTGTTTTGGTTGGTTCATGGTCAAAGTCGTATGTTTTCAAAAAGTCCCTTTGCTCTTCATTCAAATAAAGAATATCTCCATCGCCTAGTTCAAACCCTTTTCTTATATTATCCTTCTCGGAATCTTTTTCCTGGCCACTTGAGTTTGTTTCTGTGAATACTCTCTTTAAAGTTTCTTCTCCAGTATATAATAAAAGATCTCTTTTTATCTTTTCGGGTGAATAAAATGTATACCCCTTGATAGTACATCCAAGACCAGCTCCGATTTCCCCATCACTTAAGATTAGATCACAAGCAAATAGCATTCTTCGCACTTCCTTCACCCTATAAATATTCGAACGGATTTGTCCAATCAACGTATTGTGAAATACTTTGGATTCTGCATGGAATCCTCTACCAGTTGCCCTTATACCTCCATATTTTGATTTTTCTTTGCCATCGGTTTCTTCATCAGTTTTGGTAGCCGTTTCATTGCTTTTGTTGCTTCCTAATGACAAGAAGTTGGTATTGATAAATACATCGCGATATTGCTTCACATCAAAGTCTTTTCCAAGAAACATTGGCAATATGAAAAATCCATAATTATAAAAATCGTTCACCACTCTCCATAAATGCTCCTTGGTAGATGTTTTAGTGTATGGCTTATCATTTGTAGTAAGCCAAATCAATTTCTTTCTGTTGAAATACGTCTTGTACATAAACTCATCAAGAGTCTTGGTGAGTACTGATGGAAGATTTGTTGGAGTTAAAGACGGTTCTGAAGCCTTAAAGAAATGACTAAGTGGCCTGACTCCTTGTAAATCATCTGAAATCATATCATTAAGCTCTTTCATGTTGGTAAGGTTGATCTGGTTCAACCTGAATAATTTCTGAAATCCAGGTATTTTCATCAGTTTAAGAGGCAGCACAGCATCTCCTTCACAGTTATAAAGATAGACCCCCACTCCAGTGCTCTTAGTAGTGATAACAAGTTCAGACATCAAATCATTGATGGAGGAGAGTATTTCAAATAGTATTGATTTTCCATGGAGCTCAGACAGCGGTGCAAGGATACTCGGAGTGAGTTCAATGAGGAAGATAATACCTTCTCTGATTTCGTAAACACTCATATTGATAAGATTGGTCCAATTGACTGACTTTAGTCACTGTAAACTGTATGATATGTGTTTGGCAATTAATGTCAAAAAGAACGAAATTGCGATTCAAATTAGTTAGATACCGTAGCTTATGATGCGATTGATGGAAAACTGCCAACTTTTATGCCATTTAATCCCATATAGCTTGTTGTAATGGAAAGTGTTTCTATAGGCTTTGGTTATAGTCAGGCCAAGATAATCGGCTCACGCGACCTGGTCTCACCTGACTGTATATCCAAAAAACCCGAAATCACCTTTACCAAGACCACCATGTCAATTCATTTCATATTGGTTCTAAACCGCCAAGGGAAAACGCGGCTCATCAAATGGTTCAATGCTAATTACTCAAAACAAGACCAACAAAGATACATTCAAGAAATCCATCGACTTATAGCGTCGAGAGATACCAAACACCAGTCGAATTTCGTGGAGTACCAACAGCTTAAGCTTGTGTACCGTCGATATGCTGGGCTCTACTTCATCACTGCCATAGATAATTACGATAATGAGTTGAGTTATCTCGAATCGCTCCACTTTTTGGTCGAAATCCTCGATACCTACTTCAATAATGTATGTGAATTGGACTTGGTGTTCAATTTCTATAAGTTGTATGCGATATTGGATGAAGTTTATTTGGGTGGAGAGCTCCAGGAGATCTCAAAGGATCGGGTTTTGGATAGGTTGGCATACTTGGACCGTCTAGATTAATCTAGCAACCATGAACATTCATTTCTTCATTTCTGGTATAACGACAAAGATTATAGATACATTCTAGTACACGATAAATTACTTTAGTCTACATGAGCTGTTACAATTAAGTAATCATAATTCACTCATTTAGCTTCACTTTTCGTAGCAGTAGTCATACTAATCATACTCAATTATTTGTCTTCCTGTTCATATCAGTAATCATAATAATTATTTATCGTCACTTTTCAAATCAGTAATCAAACCTAAATTATTTATCTTTACTCTTCGTATCAGTAATCATAATAATTATTTATCTTTACTTTCCATATCAGTAATCATATTGCTTATTAATGTTTACTTTTCTTATCAGTGATTATACTCAGTTATTTATCTTACTTTTCATATCTTCAATATGCGCTATTTTACGTATATTAGATTAGTTCAACTGTTTTACCTCTTCTTGTGTAAGCTTATCACCCTCCTCTTTTTCCACCAATTCCCAAATGACTTCTTCTACTTGTTCTATACTCTTTCCCTCCACATCGATTATATGCACGGTTTTATCCTTAGAAGGATCCAAAACTCTGAGGAAGCAGGACTTGACTGCCTGTTGAAACTCCTCCAATTCGTAACGTTCTTCACCCCAGCCTTTTCTCTTTCCAAGTTCCTCAATCGAAAGACTCAAAAAAAGCGTAATGTCTGGTTTGGGAAGACCCTTATCTGGAGAATAGAGCCAATCTACGTCTCCAAGTTCTCCTTTTGCAGTGGCCTTGTTGGTTGATTTGGCCAATGAATATGCGATCCCTGAATAGATATATCTGTCTAGCACAATGAACTTTCCTTGGCTAAGGTCTTGGAGAATCTGTTGGTGAAGCTCCCAGCGATTGGCAGAGAAGAGAAGATGAGCTGAATGGTCATCTAGTTGGAAACTGGAGTCTGTAAGGTACTTATTGATGAGCTGCCCAATTGGGGTTGATCTTTCAGGAAATTTATACAAAGCGGAGGCATGCGATTGTCCCAAGTGTTTGGTGAGTAGATCTGCTTGGGTTGATTTGCCTGACCTGTCTAGGCCCTCTATAAGGATAAGCTTACCACGAGTCATGATGGAGACGCGATATTGAAAACGCGTAATAGAAAGTGATGATAAGAAGTCGCGTTAGTCAAATGGGATAATAGTGTACTAATAAGTGCCTGGCAATTTAACTGATATGTCCTTGGAGAATACTTCGCTAGGAGAAATTGGATTGTGTAGCAATCTTTTTAAATCATCGGATTAGAGCATACTTCATTATTAGAGAAACGGTACTTTACTTGGTAAAATGGCTGTGTCGTCTTACCCTACAATAAAGTCAAACCTAGTGAATAAATGCGACAATCATTCGAAAGTGGAAGGTTCATCAATTGTGACTGTGATTTATGTATTATTGACATATTACATTTGACTGCTGTCTACTAACTCTTCAACATTATCTCTGTCGATCGCTATACGATCATGGATCTTGTTTCTCTTACAACCTCACGGGGGTTTTACCTCAGCCACACTGTTCAGTGCTCTCGAGTGCTGTTGATGCGTAATGGCATTTCCTCCTAAATAGTTTGAATATCAATTCTTCAATGAACATAACTATATAAAGAAGTTCACTTGGTAAAATGGCTGTGATTGTCTCTACTACTACGAAGCTAAATTTGTAAATGATCCAATTCAGCTCATAAGCTCAATTCAATGAGCCCGATTCAATGCGCCTACTTTAATGAGCCTTATGAGCCCAATCTTTTTTAATTCCAAAGTTGGTGGATTGTGTCATCATTTACGTGCTCTTGACATGTTACGTCAATTGTTTAATTCCTGATGCAAGATAGATTCTCGGACAACAATAAAGTGAAACTTGTAAATGAGCCCAATCTAAAGAGCCCGGTATTAATAGCCCAGTCTATTGAGCCCAATTTAACGAGTCTATTTTAACGAGCCCGATTTAATGAGCCTAATGAGCCAATCATTTTTAGTGCAAGTTGATGGAATGTGTCATCATTTCCGGTTCTTGACACGTTGTGTCATCATTTACCTCTTCTTGACATTGGAGAAGCCTTCGCCATTACGTTCACCATCACCCATACTACAGATGTTGAAGGGATTATGACCGAAAGAGTCATCGTCTTCTCATCAAACGGAGATACACCCTAGACTTTAATCTTTACTCCATCAACCCATTTTGGGTGCAGACGACTAAGTCGCCTGCAGGTCCAAAAGGTCCAAGCCATCAAGCTGGTCAACGGTGAAAAGCGACGACATGGAATGGAGTATGGCGAAAAAGTTTGTTAGCATGGACGCTTTTATACCGAGACAGCAGCGCGGTCACGTGACCGCCGGTCACGTGGCTTACGCGATGGCGATCCAGGGCTTACCCTTTAGGGCATTTAGGTGGGCAAGATAAAGATTGCAGCCCCCAACCACAAATGCAAAGATAAGCCATTCCAGACGAAGATAGCGTATATGAAGGAACAACCAGTACATTTTAATGAAGAAAATCAGCCCCCATTCGGTGCATAATCTATTTATACGTACCCTACAATAAAGTTTAAAGTGTATGTCTGGAAAGTTTATTGTCGTAGATTGCAAAATACACCGGATTGACCGAATTCACCCATCCGGTACCACGTTCATCCCTCATAAAGCGGATTTCGGTGCTCAGTTTACCGAATCTCCCGATGTCCTCTTGGCTGGTTCTATTATAGACCCTGCGCACCGGCGAGCATACAATGGAGGAATCTCATGCATCTGGGGTCTGGGGAACCCCCACGCCTTGTGGAAGGCCAATCGTTTGATCTACCAGTTCACTACAGCAACTACATTCACCATCAACACATGTTTGAAACATGTGTCGGAGCATGTGCTTCGCGTCGTGGATAATATTTTCTGGTGGTGGGATTGCCCAAGCAAACTCGTCGTTTAGAACCAGTCCAACTCACCGTTTGGAAGGCCAGGGGTGGGTCCGGGTATTTCCGTTTTCTGTGTAATCGGCGAGCGATAAAATTTCGATAGATGTAATTGCCAAGTATGTTGGGGGCCAACTTGGCGCAGTCCCAAAACGTATCTCTGGTTACCCAATATGCGCAGCGATGCAGCCGGTAGTTGGAGCGTTTACAGTGTGTCTACCAAATATGCAAGAAATTGATTGGCAAAAGAAGATGGGACGGATTTCGATTGCAAGCGAAATCCCACACATCCAAACGGGTGTCTCGAAATCACCGATGCGTAGAATCATCCCCCTCCAACATTTCGCCAAACAGTGGTAAAGGAGTCTTTTTTCCCACATTAAATGCTGACCCAAGGAGCTAAAAATAACAAACCGGCTCTGGCGGCTCAAAAAGCCTGTCAGCGCTCGTAAGCAGCTGACATAAGCGCACACTGCCACTGCGCAACTGCAAATCAGCCTTTTTGTATGTCTGTAACCGGTGTCGAAAGTGTTCGTTCATACCAGACATCTTCTTCCTTCGCTATCTACTGCTGAGCTTCCCATCTATACCGCTGTTTTCTTGGCGTCCATCCACCGAGCTCCTCAGATCATCGACTCGCATCTGAATCTGCTTCCAAATCAGTCACAACAATAATACGTTATCTTGATCAGGCACTTTTCAATCAACATCCTCGTATAATCCACCACCGCTGTTTAATCCTATCAAAGTCATGCTTTTCGTGGGAAACTCCCCCCACCTCGCCTTCTATGCCTGGAGGGTGTCCTCCTTCACCAGCCCGGTCGTGGTCAGTTCTCGTTTGGAATCAGGGCCCATCACTTTTTCCTCGTCCACGTTGGCTCCTTCCTCTACGCATTTCCTGCCTCAAATCTACCCAACCATCAAGTCTCTCCCACCTTCTCCTTATGATGTGGTGTTCATTTCCTCCTCGTCCCTCCAGGACTTCCAGACTACTTGTACGGATCTAGTGCCCTACGTAACGGAAAATTCCATCATAGTAGTGGAAAGTTCCGGTTACATCAATTTGGAGGCTTTTGTGCAAATGAGCTTTCCTCCAAAATTGAAAAACATTTATGTGGCATCGATTATGAATGAAAGTGATGTAAGAATGGTTGGTCAGAATCAATTCCAGCATACTGTGTCTCATTCTGGAGAATCCCGTATTTATTTTGGTACTTCTTTGAAGTCTTCTCGCGACCTTACCAAGAGCGTGAGTTTCCAAAAGGCCTTCAATACTTTACAATCTGTCCAGGAATCTTCTCAAGGTGCAATCAGCTTGTTGAAGTCGCTCAACCCAAAGGAATTTATGACTTATCAATGGAAATTGGCTTTGCCAAGAATCACATTCTGGGCTCTTTCCATCATTTTTGAATCGGAATATCCTGAAAACTTGGCTACTCAAATCTTGTGTAAACCATTGATCTCGGGCATTATCAATGAATGTTTCAAAATCATCAAGAAAATGGATTGCAAATTGGTAAAAGGAAGTGAAAGCGAAGCCAACATCTTGAAAATCCAACAAGAAAACTATCCTGTGCTGAAAACTAACCCCAACTTCCAGAATTCAAATCCTTTATTGTATAATTTTGCCAGAGGTTACGATTTGGAAATCGATTTATTATTATTGCAACCAATTTTGTTGGCCGATGATAATAATGTTAGAACTCCTTACTTGGAAAACTTATACTCCATGTTGTGTCAATATGTCAAGGTGGGACAAGGTCAATCTATCTTTTTCGACAGAAAAGGCACCCAACCCAATCCTCAAGATTCCGCCCATTTCCAAGCAGTATCTCAAGAATTATCCGATAAGATGCAAGAACTCAAGATGGTGAATATTGACATCAAGGGCAAAACTCAAGAAGTCAAATCCTACGAATCCAATCTTAAACAGCAACAAATCTTAAAAGTGCAACTTGATAATGATATTACCAAAAATGAAATGAGACTCGAAGAATTGAATAACCAACTCAAAGCTGCCGAAATAACTTTGAACAATGTACATAATTCCCATGCGTCCAAATTGAAGGAATTAGAACAGCTCAGCCAAACACAAATTCCTCCACAAGAAAATGATACCCAATCTCAACAAAAAGAAGGAACTTCCAATTCCTTTCCAAATGTTCCAAACGGTGCTAATAAGAACAGTGAGTCCGTCCAGCAAGCTGACAATTTGGAAGATTTGACCGATATCGCCATGTATGGAGCAACTTTGAACAATGAATCTCCTTATAGAGATCATAAGAGTTCGAAAGCTACTCCTCCAAGTAGAAACGGCCAATTTCCTCCTCAAGCTCCACAAACACCTCAGGGTCCACAAAGTGCTACTGGACTTGCTCCAGGTCCACAACAACCAAACTCTCGGAATGAACAGGACTATCAACCAAGTAATTATGGATCGAATGGATACGCACCAAACGGTGCCATTCCTAACGGAAGTGCTTCGAATGGGCCAAACTCCTATTACAAGGGTCAACTGTTCTTTGACGAACAGGGTGCCTATCCTGCTGCTCCACAGAATTTTGTAAATACCCAAATGGCCCCAAGACAAGGTCCTCAGCAATTTCCAAATGGTCCTCAATTTGGACCCAACGGTCCACCCGTCAATCCAAATGGTCCACAATATGTTCCAAACGGATACCAGTCGTCTCCTATGGACCAAGTTCCTCCACATGGATTGCCTCCTAATGGATTACCACCAGGACAATTACCACCAAATTTGCGTGGATCAAATTCCATCGTGTCTAACGCAAACAGATACCACCAGTATCAAAATGGTACAACTCCTGGAGGTCCCCCAGTGGCCGGAAATCGTCCCAGAGTCAGTAGCATTCCCGGATCGGTTCAATCGTCTTATTATGAGGCAAATGGGGCCAATTATAATCCTGCTAGCTTCCACAATGCGGCCCCTATTGATCCAGCTCTCGAGCAAAGATTCAAGAATAATCCCAAGAGAAATAACCGTCGTTCTGCATTTCCTCAAATGAACGGAAACTTGGACGGTTTTGACATGGGGGGCCGTGGAGGAATGCCCATGTCTTCAGGCATGAATCTGCAAAAGCATAGATCCATGAACCATATTCCTACTGCTAACAATAACACACCTCCCATAATGCAAAGAAAATCCATGAATAATGCTAACAATCTTGTTATTCCACCTATGAACAGTTCCACGGGCCAGAACTATCTCCAACCACCAACCATGAACGGCTCAAATACATCCAGTAATGCTTCTACGAATAGTAACGATACTCCTAAAACAAGTAACAGTGGAGGGGAAAATGAGGGTTCCTACACCATTCCTGTACCTGAAGGGAAACCTTTGGGATCCATAGGACCTCAGCCTAGCTTGACCCCTGAAAAGAAGAAAAAGCGGAGTTTTTTTGGTAAGAAGAAATAGAGGCTATATATGATTTTTATGGAGAATTAACAGATAATGGAGTTATAGGTACGTGTAGAATTGCCAGGTTTGCAACCACAATACGTGAAGATCTCATGTAAGCCCCAAATGTTCTTGGACATTTTATCCCTTGATCTGCATAATTATATAATTTTTTATCAGCTAGCTTCTATTATTTATATAAGTTCTTTATTATATAATCTCTTACGATATGAATTTTTCACGATAAATTACTACTTATCAGCTGGAATCACTCTAAATTACTACTTACCTAGCTGAAATCACAATAAACTACTACTTATCTAGTTAATATTTTGTGACCATAGCCACTTACAAAGAATAATAACTAGGAGGGTCAACCAATGGATCTAAATTGCAACCATTGAAATTGAATGCTTTAAATTCCAATCTCCACAAATTACAGAAATCAATTAATAGCAAAATCGACCTTAAATTTCTCAATATTGAGCCGGTGAAACAATAATAACTAGGATTCTATTACTCTTTTCTAATATTTGTCCTTATGGCTTTCCCTTCTTCTATATATTTCTCCCTGTGCACGACCCCTATCTCATAAACTCAATTGGTCAACTTTCTTACCACCACAATGGCCCGTTCCTTCTACGAAGATGACGAGCTCGTCATAAACAAACCAGGGTACAACGTGGAGATCTCCGACAAGCTCAAGGAGCAAGAGTCGGCTCACGGACCAATTTCGTTCATTCACGGAATGGGTATCAGATCAACTCCATACTTGGAGAGCTGGGTCAACAAGGCCCGTCTCTATGTTCATTCCAAGGCTGCTATCTACGAAGCTGAACTTGGAACCCAAAAGTCTGCGTTCTTGAACGAATTCCATAGCATTCAATCAGAAGTAAAGTCCGTCATCAAAGAACCGGTGTTACCAGGCCTCATTTATGTTTTGACTGCCACTTTGACAGGATCAATTTTGGTGAACAAAAGAGCCCTTCCTTTGAGATTTATTTCTCCATTGGTATTTGCATCTGCTTCTACTTCATATTTCATGCCAAAAACTTGGAATGCTTTGGGTGAAAAGTATGAGGGTGTTGAAAAAGAGAAAGTTCCTGATTTGACCAACAAGAGACATGAATTGGCTGCTTCTTATAAGGATTTCAAGGAAGATGCAAACAAAAAGGTTCAAGAAAGTCAAAAAGAGTTGCAGAACGCAGTCAGACAGGGAAGATTATGGTTGGAAGATCTTACCAAATAAATAGTATAAAGTAGCAAAATGCATTACAATCAACCAGTAAAGTTATGCTTAATGTATTTCTAATAAATGTATCTAGATGTTTATATTTTTGTTTGTTGTATGAAACGGTTTCAATTGGTCGTTCTAGATGGTTATATTTTTGGTTGTTTTATGAAATGGTTCAATTGGTCGTTTCATTTAAGTATGTCGTAAGTGGTGTAAACCATGGCCACACCTCCAATTGCAATCAAGAAATAATCAAGAATCATCAACCAATATCTTTGATTTCTTTCCTCTTTCGAAAGGTCCGGATGGTCATTACAACAACTCTTAATATGCAATATTGGAGGATACATGTACACCAAAGGAATGCATGCAAAGCATCCCACAAAGGAGATGAACTTGTCTAAATTTTTGCCTCCGACCAATGCAATGTAGGAAGTCAATAATACGAAACAAAATCTGAACAAGTTCTTTAACCACTTGATCAAAATTGAATCCTTGCCTGTTTTTTTGATTAATTTTGATTCCACCAATCTAATAGCAGGGAATAATTGCAATGGAGTGGATAAAAGAATAGCAAATGAGTATAATAATTGGATAAGTATAACCATAAAATCTTCTTGGGGCAAATTTAATATGATCACAGTTTGGATATTTTTACCGTAAGTTAAATATCCCAAAGTGCCCATAAAAATGAAAACAATAGAAATGGTTAACAATACTTGTCCCAACACTTTTGGAAAGTGATTTGGATGAACCATTGATTCTTGGATTGGAATTATAAGTCCAATCCCTTCAAATGCGAAAATTGCCACTCCAATGAATAAAGAAAATTCCGAGGAGTTGAACATGTATTCAATTTCTGGTCCAAATTGCCCCTTATTAACGAACAACAATTCGAAAAACAAGTAATAGACAATGGTTAAAAGTCCGAAAAGAATGAAAAAGTTGGCCATTACGGAAGATAACGACAACTTTGTGATATCTCTAATCAATGATAAGGGGAACAATATGAAAAATTGGGCTGCAATCAAGAACCCAATTGAAAACTTCCATCCAAACACTGTAGAAATAAATGCCTTCAAATTTTCTGCTGTAAAAACAATATAAGCAGAGACGAATCCGATTTGAGAAATAACGATGGAAAGAAGAATAAGTTGTTGAAACCATCTTCCATATAATTTTAAACCAATTTCACTGAAACCAGATACTTTTGTTGCGAGTTTGGAGTAAATCAATGTCAAATAACACCAATAACTGAGGAATCCAAAGAATATTAAAGTAAGAATTGAAAATGTCAAACCACCATTAGAAAAGGATTTCGGCAAAAAAAGAACACCTGTTCCAACGAATGCTTTGATGAGAAGAAAATAGGTTTTAGTATCATTTGCAGTACCCTTTGGATTGATTTGGTCGTACTGGGAGTCTAACAATCTTGATTCCTCGGAGGGATATGCTTCTTCGTCGTACTTTGGGGAAATTTCATAATGGCATGCAATATTGTCTTCATCTTCAAGTTCTTCACCTGCGAAATGGCCGTAAATGCTAAGAAACTCTATAAAGTTTTTGGTCAAGAAGTTTGGTTTTACTGTTTTGATTGCTGATTTTTTTAAGAGGAATTGTCTTCTAAATCCTCCTGGAACATTTAATGATGATGCGGTGGATCCTCTACGATTCCATTCGAAATCGGCCGAGGTCCAACTTCTGGATCTTCTTGGTTTTTTATCCTGGTTGAGCTTGTGGATATCATGAGTGATATCTGCACCTTCGTGGTTATAGTTCAATTCTGATAAATGCTTGGAGACCTTATTGATCAATTTAGGATTATCAATGCCCTGAGCAAAGCCTTCTTCCAAGACTGGATCTTCTGGAGAAGGCGTCGAAGAATCAGAAACAACTTCATCTTCTCCACGGTTGATGAAAGTACTGTTCATGTATGGATGACCTCTGGAAGGAGACGAACCCAATGGAGATGAGGACATTGGAGACCGAGTAAGCTTGGCGATACTTTGGCGCCGTTGGTGGTAAATCGACTGCGGCAGACTCATTATGGCCTAGGTATGCTCTATGTTAGTGATAATGACCAAGGGTTTAGATTCAAGAAGTTAACTATGTTCTCAATGTTTGGTGACGTAATAAATGATTCTCACGTATAAGCAGAATAACGCCAGGAACAGTCACAAGTACACAAGTAAACAGAACCGATTGAATCGAAAGTACCGTCTCGCAGGATCTGGTATGTTAAGTAAATGAGGAGGTTGGATTGGTTGGATATCGTGGCAGAATGATCGGAATTTGCCTCTTTATTCCCTATGTTTGTATCCTATGACTGCAGATGAGGAGACACGTAATGAGCCGGTCAATCAGTGCAATTGATAGGGAAAACGACGTAAACTACTCCAAAATACTCCAAACTAGTCCAGAAGTACAATATTGGTGGTGTGTGTTTTGACGTTTAAATTTAGGGAGTTGTACCAAAAAATCACACGGATAAGATAAGTTAGGATTTATGACGCTGTGGGAATGGCTCTTATCTCGATAGTAGTTAAGACGCGGAGGAGTCACGAGTGCGCAAGGGCATTGTGCAGCCCTACGGGCGGAGGATAGCACCGTTTGTTGCCCAGAACACCGCCGGTTTTATCGGAGAAACTCGCGTGTAGAGCCTGGGGACGGTACTAGAATTAGGAGGGTGCATTATTTGGGTTCATAGCACCAATAGCAGTGCACCGGTGGTTTGTTCTTTAGTAGTGCAGTATGTTTAGAGCGTAGACTTTGTTAGGGCGCGGAATTGGCGTGGATATATCGGGCAGGGCCCGTTAATCTGTTACAATATTACAGTTAGGGGGACGACTCGGTCGGACGCAGTGACTCCTTTTCTGATCTGAGGGGGTTATTTCTGTTTCTGTTTGTTATGAGTGTCATGTTAAAATTCGTCGATCGCGGAGTCACTGGATGGCTTATCATGTTTGAGTATTTCCAATTGCGGGTTGATAAATAAGATCAACAAGTGGTTATTATTATCATAATTTACACTTTGAACAAGTTACACTATAATTAATTTTGTATGATATTTTATACTATGATTGAGTTACACTATAACAAATTTTGTATGATAAGTTAAACTTATCAATTTACGCTTAATTGATTGAGCTAACTAAATACGCTTGTGAATGGAAATTCAGGAAATCAACATGTAGGTCACTACTACGGCAATATTCGAGTAATAGATGGTTTAGTTGAAGTGTGCTGGGTTTTGGTAGTATATTGGTTAATAGTGGTACTGAACGAGGATTGTTTCTATTATTCTATAGTGATTATAGTGTATATACACGAAGGTACGGGGTTGTTAGAAGGTACAAATCCGAGGAACTAAGACAACTTTTTGTAACAGTAAATTGACACTGATTTCAAGCTTCAATATAGTGAACTATACTTATGATATAAATGTTCTGGAGTTGGCATATTCGTTCACTTGTACTGGCTGCGAAATATGAATAACCGTATGGACCGCATGATTAGAAGAAATAACGTCACAATTACTCAACAAACCTTCAAATCGTGAAAAGCACAAGCCTATAGCAGCTGAAACGGTTTAATCTACCACTATTCATATTGTAAAATCAGTGGTATGCTTTCCGAGCTCATATAGACAGAGAATTTACACCTAATTCATTTACACGCAATTAATTGTGTTTCCCCAATCAATTGTGCTACGTCATTTCTAATTTTCAAGTGCATTAAATATTAATTAAAGCCTAACTTAACAGAGGCCTCCGGGTGTCCCATCTCATAGGCCCGGCTAAACCAAGAATTGGGGTCCCCAGGACAGACTCCCATTTCTGTCAATTCTCCCATGTAAAAAGCGGCGTCAGGAGAGGAGAATTCCTTGAATGCTCGTTCACACCACATAACTGCCTTATCCGGATTAGGATTAGGAATATACTTCGAAACTCCCTTGCTTCCTGCAACGTTCCAACGACTCAATCCCAACATCGCATCTGGATGACGCTTGAATGGGAGTGGAGAAGATGCAGCACGCAAGTACCATTGGATGGATTTGTTGGCATTTTGAGGACGGTTCAATTCCCCATACTCGTAAATCAGTCCCAACTTGACCTGCGCAAGTAAACAATTCAATTTGGCAGATTTGTTGTAATATGTCAAACTCTTGGCGTAATTCACAGGAGCCAATTCAAGTGCATTCTTAACAAAATCATCGTCTGCGCTCAAATCTCCAGGATAAATACCTTCGTAAACTCTACCCAATTGATAACTTGCCAACCCAATGACTTCTTCCAAGTCTTCCTTATCTTCTGGATCCAATCTGATATCAAGTGGATCAATGTTACTCAAATCTTCAAGGTATCTGAAGAACTTGATGGTACGAATCTCAGGTACGTTCAAGTATAACAATGAAATCTTGTAGATGGCACGATTGTATCCCTTGGCAGATTGTTTGTAGTATTCCAATGCACGGTCAAATTGATCCAATTCATACTCATAGATGTCACCCAATTTGTACATGGTCTTGAAGTCGGTAGGATGCAACTCCAAACATTTCTCATAGTACTCCACAGCACCAGGAATGTTTTTTGGAATACCAAAATCTTGGTTGAATGAAGTTTGATAGTCACGCTTCAAAAGACATGCATAAATAAAGTACACTTCATGCTTGACGTCCAATTGAGTACACTTTCCAGCTTCATATTCACGAAGAAGCTTGACAAGATGAGTCACCGACGACTTAACAAAAAGGGTCTTGTTGAATGCAGTTTGTTCTGCAGGGATCGGTTCCCCCTTGATGTTAATGAATGCATAAAGTTTAAAGTTGGTGGCAGCAATAAGCATTTTGATCCATTTCAATCTGAACTCAATAGACTTATTACCTGATGCAATGATTTTCCGAAGCTTGACAAATTCCGCAATTTTATCGTTAATAATTGGATCTTGTGCTTTGGAGGCACCCATACCCGCTCCTGGAACACCCGGTGGAATCATAGAGAATCTGTTAGAAACCATAGATTTTCTATCACCGGCTGGTCTTGGAGAATGAGCAAATTCATTAAAGTTCATCATGGGTGCACCATATGGAGAGTTTAACATTGGATCCATAGGACCAAGAGTAGGAGTCATTGGTGGGGCCATTGACAATCTGTGGTCTTGGAATGAAGTTGTGGAAGTCTTTTTCTTCAATTCTCTCTTTGGTGGAGAAAGAGATCTTCTTGGAGAAGCAGAACGTTCCTTTGGTGGAGAAGTGGATCTCTCCTTCTTCTTTTTCTTTGTTTTGTCGATGGCTCTATTATCTTGTTCCTTATCCTTGAGTGCCTTAAGTCTCTGAGTTCTTTCCTTTCCAGAACCAACAACAAACTTACTAGAAGCATCACTGGCAATGGAGTTGTAAGATTCATTTGATTTGACGGAACTGCTGGAATTACGTCTCTTGCTGAGGCTTTCATTGGTGGAGTTTGGAGTAGGAAGCTGCTTAGTCTTAGAAGCCTTCTTTGCGTTTTCTGTAGATTCAACGTTGGAGTCTTCATCTTCAAACAAAAACTTATTGTAGTCAGAAATGTATCTAGTGGCATCTGCAGCAAGTTCCTGCAAGTCTTGGTTTTCGTTTCCATCTTCAAAATTGAACTCCTTGGGCTTGAAGTTGAGGTCCAAAGAAGAAATTCTGGCATGAACACTGGATTTTCTTAATTGGGGGTTGGAGGGCTTCTTTGCAAGGGTCAACAGAGGAACGGAAGGATAACGGCTGGATTTGAGAGTAGACTTTCTGGATGCAGACATGAGGTCATTTGGTCCTTCATCTGGATCGATTGGGGACCGGGTCTTTGCATATTGCAACTCCTGTTCGTCCTTTGCCAATTGAAGATCTGGCTGCGATTGCGACGCCAAATTGCTCTGCGATCCTTGCATGTAGGGCATGTTCATGTTTTGCATGCCTTGAAGGTTTTGTTGCGATCCTTGGCCCATCATTTGTTGGTAGAGGTATGGGTTCATTTGCTGCATTTGCATCTGTTGCATTTGCATGTAATTCATAGGAGGCATTCCTTGCATTCCTTGCATACCCTGCATACCTTGCATTCCTTGCATACCGGGCATCATTCCAGGCATACCATATTGCATCATGGGAAAGCCATACATCGACTGTCTAGACATGGCAGCCATGTACTGCTGCTGCATTTGCTGTTGTCTTTGGACAGCAAGACTAGAGTAGTATTGTCTCCATTGGTCAAAGTACTCCTTTGTCAGCGGCTTGGCCGAAGCGTTTCCATCGTCGTCGTCATCAGAAGAAGACGTTTCGGAAGAAGTGGATTCGTACTCGCTAGAGTCTCCGTACAGTTCTGAAGTTCTCACTGGTGCTGCTGATGGTGCTGCTGCTGCAGGGGCTTGTGCGGATGGAACTGATGCAACGGGTGCAGCAACGGGGGCACCTGGTGCAGATGGTGCAGCACTGTTGTAGTAAGGATACTGTGCCGATGCGTAAAATGGAGGGAACGAAAGCTCTTGTTGGATTGGTTCATTGGAAATGGCGGATTCGGGAGGCGAATTGGAGTTCGAGGCGGGTGCCATGGAAGTGACGGGATTCTTGTGGGAAGAGCCAGGATCGAGAGATCCGCCCACAGGAGCAGATTCGTCCACATCTCTAATGGTTCCACGCACAGCAGGCTCAAGAGAAGTGGTGGCCATGGCGGCAGTCACTTCACGTATTGAGGCGCTGGTGGTGGAATCATTGGTGGCGCCACCTTGGGTGGTTCCCACCAAAGGAAGCGAGTCGTCACTGGTGTATTTTTGGAATGGATGAGGCAACTTGGTGTCGATTTCTCTGAGAGGAGTCGGTGTTTTTGCCTCTGGAGGGAAATTGTATGCGTTTTTCTTGGGTACCGGAGCGTCTTCCTTTTTATTATTATTATTATTATTATTATTACGGCCGCTGAAGTTATGGGATTCGCCCGAAGTGTAGGACGAATCGGAGCCAGTAGACAGAAAATCACTACTACCAACGGAAACATTGGAAATATGAGATTTTGGGTGAGTTGGCTTTGGTTTTTCGAGTTTTCCCAAAGAAGCTCTGTTTTTGGAGGTGGGCGTTGGCGATGCAGATCCCGACTTGGACGAGTTCAAGCTGGAGATACTGCTTCTATCTGCCCTCAATCTTGTTAAGAGACCCATGATTTAAAGGAAAACGTGCGTTTTTTGATATGACAACAAAGCTGAATTGAGTGCTAATAATGAAACAAATGAACACACTAACGTCTGTTAAACACCAAAAGGATCAAAGGGATCAAAAGCGATGGAATGGGCACAGAGTTGTCCACAAAGTGATAATGGTTGTGCTGACAAAACAGTTAGTGGAACCAGATGAATAGAATTATCACCAGACAAATAAACAAAGATTTGGTTCCAGTAAAATCAAGTTCAACTGAAGCACAATAGAATCCTAGTGGAAGTATTTGTCAAAGGAGTTGGGAGTGTCCAAAGTGTTGGAGGAGTGGAATGGTGTGAAAGGTTTTTGGATGGCAGGGCAAATAACGTGATTTGGCCAAATACCTTGTGGAATAGGACAACCGCAGAAGAGGGGCGAGTTATGGACAAAGAGGACCGGGTTTGGGTCCGGAGGTAGCGATTGAACGGAAGAGACTTCCAGTAGTGTCTAAAGAGAAGGTGTGAAGAAGATTTCAAATAATACAGGGCGCACCGAGAGACATTGAGGGATGGGTCATGGGCGCGAGACAGGAAACATGGGGACATTATTGTGGCGAAAGGTGAAACTACAATGCAAGGAGCCTGGCAATGGACTGCCTTTAGTGCTGGGGCTACAGATGGAATGAGGAATGTTCCGAAGGAGCCAGATATGGCTAGGTTTAGGCCTTAGCTGGAGGACCAAGCATATGTATTTCTGTTAGTTGGGCTATAAATAAGGCAGGCATCGGCTCGTTTAGGCAATAACCAAACAGGTGCATGCATGAATATTAGCCCATGTGCAGATCTTCTGTCATCAGAAGATCATGACTTTCGGTGTAAGGACAATAGGCCGAATTAGGGGGGTTTACCGGTGGAGGCGAGTGGTACTGTTTCCAATCTTCCAGGTTGCTGCCAGTTTGCTGGCCTTGGAAATTGGTCTAGAATTGACTTTCCTTGTCAATGCCTAATTAGGAGACTCTTTTCCGTGCATGCGCTTGCATCGCGATGCTCGTCAAGTTTTTTTTTTTGGCCCATGAATTTTCACAAGAAAATATCTGGAGGGAACAAAACACGATTGTCGGCAAGTGGCCAATAAGCACCCACAGTGAGGCCATCTCCAGGCCAAGTGCGGTGTCCCTCCCTGGCCTCACTGCCCCGTTTCACCGCAAACAACGCGAGTCTCGGCACGAATCCTGGGCAGTTGCTACGTCGTATTGTGTCGTAAACTTTCGGCACTAGAAGGAGTGCCCGGAAGGGTTCTAGGTGGATATGCGCAGCAACCGTGGCCGTAGCCAAGACCGATGTCGTATGTCGTGCTGGGCAAACCTCTGGGCTCCGGTGGCCGGTGGGATTTGTGAGCCTCCCACGTTCCTGCATGTATATTACTGGCGTCATCTCCCAATATTTTCTGGATCTAAGGGACAAAAGTGGTGGAAGAGCAGAGAAGCTACAGTTTCTAGAGATTTTACGGGCTAGAGGGGATAGTTGAGAAGAGGGAGGATTTGGGGCAACGGGAAGGTGTCCGTTTCATCGCGACGACCATTCGGGTCCAAAACGAGGTCTTTCCCTCGGAATCGGATCGGTTCAGGTCGCAATTGGCGATCGCACTATGTCCTACGGTTGTAGACGAATTTGTGAGTGAGTTTGTTTTGACTACGTTGTTTACACGTTTGTTTTTAGTTCGGTTGGCTTGTTTTACTTGTTTGACGTTGTCTTTGTTACTGTTTTGTTTTGACTACGTCCTGTTATCGTAGATCTTTGTAACAGTTGTATTGTTGGCTCTGAGCCACCATTAATTTTTCAGTCGTGCATACACTAAATTGGTCCCATGTTTGACGGATTCCGGCCACAGTGGATCAGTAGAGATCCACTGGTAAGTGGTATTGCTGTAATTCGATTAATCGGGCGGATCTAATTGACCTAAAATGGGTACATTCTTCAAATAGTCAAATTGTCCGATTGGTTAATATGGAATATGGAATTTGGAAATGGAAATGGAATTGGAAAACGGAAGTTGTCGGATACCGCGGATGTAGGTGTCCGAAAAGGTCTCCTTTCAGCTTCTCCTATATTAATGAGCTCTACCTATCGGCGATATCGCCTTTATTACCAATTATCCGGAGTTATTGAAACTTACACCTCCCAACGTCTTACCAACATCCTACCAACCCACCATACAAACCTATCCAAAAATTACCCTGTTTCTTTCTCAAATATCACCGTAACCTGTTTCTTCATTTTTTTCAAAACCAATCTGCGCTCTCCCATTAGTGCTCTTCCTGCCCGTAAAATGATGGCTGAGGTAACGGAGCCTCGCTCAGGGTCCCCCACCGTTGGTGATGCCTAAGCACGCTCCCTACAACAAATGCGCCGTACTCCACATATCCGCATTTGTCGGATCCAATTTGTCATAACCCCTAAACATCACCACATATTACCCTGGATACCCTTGGTATGAGCGGTCCTTTGCTCTGAAAACTACTTAACACAGCAACCAGCCAGTCTCCAAAAATACTGCAGTCGAGACCGTTGAGAACATCTCCAGCTGCAATCTTTTTCACCGCAACTCGCTTAGTAACTGTGCGTATTGGTCCATAACTAAGCAACTTTCAGATTTGGACCCTGCCACCAACAAGTTTTGGCAAACTAATCCCCAATCCGTGAACAGAAAATCTCGTACCACAACTGCTCCTTCTCCTTCTGCTCCATCAATTCTTTTCCAATGTCTGTCACTGCTTCTGCCATAACCTACACGGAACAGCGTGAGGACCTCACTAACTTGACCCTCACTAAATTCACCATAGACCGTGAGCATCTCGCACCCACCGAAATCGCCTTGACGAACTTGGGAGCCCCAATCAACCCTTCAGAGGTTATGTCCGCCAAAGGCGGGTACCCCACTCCCCCATACCGCCACGACTTGGATTCCCACGCCAAGGGACTCTTTGTGGGTGGAAATGAAGGTCTTTTCGAAGTCACGCACGTAGGCTCCAGTGTGAGCTCCTACAAGCCTGGAGACCGGGTTATTCCTGCTGCTCCCGGTTTGGGAACCTGGAGAACTCACGTCATTGCAGCCATCGACGATCCTAACGTAACTGCAAATGGCAAAATTGCTCCGTTCATCAAAGTGCCCAATTCGTTAGGTATCGTAGAGGCTGCAACTTTGACTGTGAATCCTCCCACCGCAGTCCAAATTTTCCACCAATTTGTGGAATTGAAGAAAGGCGATTGGATCATCCAAAACGCAGGAACTTCTCAGGTTAGTCAATTCCTCACCCAGTTAGCCAAGAGCAAAGGCGTAAATACCCTTTCGGTGGTGAGAAACGGCAAATCTCCACAAGAATTGAACACATTGTACGAATATGGTGCGACCAAGGTGATTGAAGAAAGTGAGTTTCTCGCAGAAGACTTCCCACACAAATTGGCACAAATCGTTGGTGATGGCCATGTCAAGCTTGCTCTCAATAGTGTGGGAGGAAAGACTGTTCCTGTGTTGCTCAAAAGTCTTGGTCAGGATAGTTTCCTTGTGAATTACGGAAGCACTGGGGACGACAAATCCATCCAGATTGATTTTGGGTTGCAATTGCAAAAAAATATCACTGTGGCTCCATACTGGTTAACCTACAATTCCAAGAGGGACCCTCAGTCCAGAGTCGATACTATCAATGAAGTGATTGCATTGTATGAGAGTGGTGTGTTTAAAGTTCCGGGCGTGATTGAAGTCAAGCCGGAGGGAAATTTGAAAGATTTCTATTTGAAAAATATCAAGAGTCCAGGTAAAAAGGTTGTTTTATTTTAGGCCAGATCAACGATCCCCGACTTTTCAACTAATAATCACAAAAAATATGAAATGAATTATGACCAAGATTCTATTGCCTTGTGTATAATACTATGATTTTTCGCGACTCCAGGAACCAAACTCAGTATACTTAAGTTGTGTAGTTAATTCTGTATCTGCTTGAATTCCTAATATGGACATGGCCCAGATTTTGCGCTCTGTAGCTTGGCCACAAACTATAAACGGTAATATCTCATCCCTTCTAAACGAACCTTGAATATGCGCGACATTTTTAATAATAGAATGAAAAGGTTCTTGGACATAACCTTCCAGGGCTCAAATTACTTCATCAGATAAAATAGGCCATCGTTCAAGATAGCAATTTCTAGTGATTTATCAGTGATTTCTTGTACATTATTGGTGATTGTTCGCTTATCAGGGCAATTGATTTAATGGCTGTGTCCGCATGGCTGCGAATCATGTACCTTGAAAGGAACTATTATCAAGGGTGGAGCCTTGTATGAAGAATATTAAGCTGATTTCGGCTAATTACTCCACAAAAGAAGAACAATTATTTGTGTGCACTATTTATAATTGAAAAAATAGCAAAGGTTAGTTCAGAAGTAGTATAATTTCCATTACAGTAATATTTATTATTGTACAGGATCGTCCGTTTGAGTCCTTGGTACTCAATTATTCACAGGAATAGAAGTAGCGGACTTCCACCATACTAATATAAACACACACACTAGCAGTAGCACTCTACTGTTTTCTATTTTTAGTTATAATGTGATTCGTGCACACATCTGAAGTAGTTCTTTTTTCCAGTCCATATCCTTTGTAAATGGTGTGTATATGAGTTCATATAGTGTTGGTATGTATAGGGGTTTATACTAGAAGATATGTTATTCAGCTCTTACGTAATTTGATCAATATAAAATATAAAGTTTGATCAGAGTAGTAAGTTGTAATGGACAGTAGAAATAACCTTGAAGTTCACTAGTAGTTGCCTGGCGATGATAATGCTTCTAAGAAGTATTCAATAGCCAATATCACTGATGTGAGTGTAGATCCTTAATCTTCAGTTCATTATTTCTTCTGGCGATTCCAACCCTTTTTATACTTCTCTGATCGGGGGTGGGAATTTCGGTGAAATACCAGAATAATCAATTCCGACTTCGCCTCAATTCCCAGAATCATTCTGTTACCAGTATGACCAATTAAAAGTTTTGCCTGAAGTGTCCAAGCTCATCGCAAACATGTACGAAGCATTACGTTCATGATGTGCAAGGTATTGCATTCGTTTCCTAGGTTCTCACCAATGCACTATGCGGGATTCATGCGTCAGTCCGCGTGTACCTCCCGAGATGAATTTACACACTAACATTATGTTTTTTGAAATTTTTGAAATATTTAAAAATGAATGGTGACCAAAATGGAAAGAATTAAAATGACTATCTACCCAGGAATTATTCAGATTATTCACAAAAGTTTTAACAATACTATTTAATTATGCATTTTCTGCCGAAATAATTGTGTCGTCTTCAAAGACAAACATATTCCCAAGAAGTAAATGGATATATACATTAGTATTATGGACGTTAGTCAAACACGTCAAATAATAATTCAGGACTTACTACCTCGATTTAATTTTCTCTCAAGCGAAAGATCCGATTTATCCGATTAATCAGCGATCAGATTCTATCAAATCTCCCAAAATTCACTAATTCAGTCACCAACACTCCAAAATTCCTTCATTCTCTCAGTTCCGCAATGTATATCCGTATCACTTTCTGAATTACTTGCAAAGTCATGAAGAAAACTCAATGAAAGACTATTAAAGTATTCAGAATAATTGAATATTCATATTGTTGTAAGAAACCTTTGACCCAACTCATTCCACTCATGTTTAATCAACTCACTGCTCTTCGCCTTGGCAAGTACAATTGGCAAGTACATTTAATTCACTCTATAAATTTCTAAATCCAAAACACGTCTCTGTCAATGGTTGAGCCGTATGATTTCTGTATTTGAATGATAATTTCAATAAATGATAAAGTTCGCTGATCTCAGTATCCCACCAAAACCATAAATATAGAGAATATCCAGATTCCAAGTTTTCGATCTTTCAAATCCCAGATCCGCATCGTTCCTCATCCTGATCTACAATATCATTCTCAAACCTTTAGAATATATTCCAAATATAATATGAAATTCTTTACAATTTCTCAAAAAGTCAAACCTCGGATCTCGCAAACTGATTAATGCTAGGCATTAAATAACGTTCAAATTGTCTTTCCACATTTCATTTAAATATCAAGACCGGTGAAATAACAATCCCACAAAATCTATTACACAAGTATAATAGAATTAATCAATTCTTCATATTATACTAAGAAAATAACAATACTCTAGTTATTGAACTATATAATTAATTTCAAACTGACTGCTCAACGAAAGACTTTGTTCCAAAAAATAACATCCCAAACTGAAAAATAAAGACCCATACTACATTCAAAGATCCCCAAAGTGAATAATTACTGTATAATATAACATTAGAAGATATCCATTCCTCACATAATAATGCTACGCATTAAGACCCAAACGCTTTCTCGTTAATGCTACGCATTCCCAAACTACAAAGAAAGACCAAAAAGCTACACATTAATGCCATCGATAATCTTATGAATAATGAAGTCACAAACAAATAAAAAGACAACCTTCGACAGAATACAAAATTATCTTTAGGAATCGAGAAAATGCAGACGGAGTAACTCATTAACCGATGATTATAAGAGGTAGCTATGCAAAGAAGTAATAAGGGCTCAAAGAAAATTCAGCTCCAATACAAGGAAGTCCACTAACCAACGATCAAGAGAGATAAATGAAGACTGGTTCACCATCACTTTTTAGACAAAAGTGCGGTCTTCTCATATTAATGCGTAGCAATTACTTCAACCAGTGTCATACTAATGCGTAGCATTAAGACTCCAACTACAAATAATAAAGACGAAAAAGCTACGTAGTAGAGCAATGCCACCAATAATGACTATATAAATATGTATGCCAACACTGAGGTGAGGGTAAGAATTTTCTCCTTAAGTATACTGAGTTTGTAGGTATCAACTAGTATAAGAATCAGACGAAGTCGCAAAGAATCATAGTATTATACAAAACCCAATAATTCCATTAAAGATCCAAACTGAATAATGCTCCGCATTTACTCAACCGGCCTTTTCATATTAATACTACTCACTAATACTACGCATTTATCTCAATTGCCTTCTTGTATTAATGCGTAGCAATTTCCAGAACTACAATAATAAAGACCAAAAAGCTACGCACTAGACCACCAATAATTCCACCAATAATGCCACCATAACATCACATCAAACACTACAAACTGAATAATGCTACGCACTTACTCTCAATCGGTCGTGTCATATTAATACCACTCACCAATGCTCCTCATTCACTCTCTACCGGTCTCATATAAATGCTACGCATTAATGCTACGCACTAATACTACGCACCAGTACTACGATCAGATCACTACACACGTAAACTCCTGTACATTACCAAACCACAACCCACGACACCACCACCAATTCCACCAATTCCACCCAATTCCACCCAAATTCATCCTTTTTCTCCCCCAATATCCCTCCCCCACTCTCCCCAATCACCCCCACTTTCCCAACCTCTCCAACTTCTCATTTCCTTTTTACCTTTCCCTTTTGCCTTTCCCTCCTCTTCAATCTTCGTGCACTTCCCTCTCCCATACCTTTTCAGTGATTTTTATCCGCGACAAAAATTTCAAATCACCAACACCAATGCAGGCTCCAGTCGTCTATATGAACACCCAGACTCAGAGGCAGCTGGGCCGTCAGGCCCAGGTGTCCAACATCACTGCCGCCAAGGCCGTGGCCGACATTATTCGTACTTGTTTGGGTCCCAAAGCAATGCTCAAGATGCTTTTGGATCCAATGGGTGGAATTGTTCTCACCAACGATGGACACGCTATTTTGAGAGAAATCGACGTGTCACATCCTGCTGCCAAGTCCATGATCGAATTGAGTAGAACCCAGGACGAAGAAGTGGGAGATGGAACCACCACGGTTATCATTTTGGCCGGAGAGATCTTGGCCCAGACCTTTCCGTACATTGAAAAGAACATACATCCAGTGATCATTATCCAGGCGTTAAAGAGAGCTTTAAGCGACGCTTTGGAGATTATCCACCAGGTTTCTGTTCCTGTGGATATTGAAAACGATTCCGCCATGCTCAAGTTGATCAAGGCGTCTATTGGTACCAAGTACGTAAACAACTGGTCACAAAAAATGTGCGAGTTGTCCTTGAAGGCAGTCAAGACAGTCATGGTCAAGAACAACGACTACAAGGAAATCGACGTCAAGAGATACGTCAGAATCGAAAAGATCCCTGGCGGAGAAGTCACCGATAGTGAGGTGTTGGACGGGATTTTGTTGAACAAGGACGTCACGCACCCAAAAATGAGAAGATATATCGAAAAGCCCAGAATCGTGTTGTTGGACTGTCCTTTGGAGTACAAAAAGGGAGAGTCGCAAACCAACATCGAAATCACCAAGGAAGAAGACTGGAACAGAATATTGCAAATCGAAGAAGAGCAAGTCAAGTTGATTTGTGACCAGCTCTTGGAATTGAAGCCGGACTTGGTTTTGACCGAAAAGGGTGTCAGTGACTTGGCCCAGCACTACTTGTTGAAGGGCGGAGTCACTGCCTTGAGAAGAGTCAAGAAGTCCGACAATAACAGAATTGCCCGTGCCACCGGTGCCACCATTGTCAACAGAATCGAAGACTTGAAGGAATCGGATATCGGTACCAGATGTGGTGTTTTCAAGGTCGAATTGATCGGAGACGAATACTTCACCTACTTGGTGGAATGTGAAAAGCCTCAAGCCTGTACTGTTGTGTTGAGAGGTCCTTCCAAGGATATTCTCAATGAAATCGAAAGAAACTTGCACGATGCCATGGCTGTCACCAGAAACGTCATGTTCGAACCATCTTTGTCTCCAGGAGGTGGAGCCACCGAAATGGCCGTCAGTGTGAAGTTGGCCGAAAAGGCCAAGTCCATTGAAGGTGTTGCACAATGGCCATACCAGGCTGTTGCCGATGCTTTTGAGGTGATTCCAAGAACCTTGATCCAGAACTGTGGAGGTAATCCTATCCGTATTTTATCCCAATTGCGTGCCAAACATGCCAAGGGTGAGCACACCTTTGGTATTGATGGTGAATTGGGTAAGGTTGTGGACATGAACGAATACGGTATTTGGGAACCTGAGGTGATCAAGCAACAATCCATCAAGACTGGTATTGAGAGTGCTTGTTTGTTATTGAGAGTTGATGATATTGTGAGTGGTGTTCGTCAAGGTTAAAATCAACCAAATGGCTTAAGCTGATGATATTGAGGTTAAGATCAACAGACTGGCCAGTCGCTTAAGCTGATGGATACCTTAGCATAGTGTTAATTTCCGGTCAAGGAGTACATTAGAAGTCGATAGAGGAAAGGGGGTCTTATGTACAAAGTATAGAAAGTACGCTGGAAGGCGTGATATACCATATAATATATGTGAACCATATAGGGCAGATGTAGGTTAATTGAGGTAAGACATTTGAACGTTAATGTCAATGATCTGTAAGCTAATGTCAATCATCAAATTGACAGTAATGTTAATTGCATTAATATCAGTAATGTAAGGATAACTTGTCAGTAATAAAAATTGTAGTAATGTCAAATTGTATAATTGACAGTAACGTTGGATTGCATTAATGTGAGTAATGTAACGTTAACTGCTAGTAATAAAAATTGCAGTAATGTCACATTGTATGTCAAATTGACAATAACGTTGATTGCAATAGTGTCAGTAATGTAATGATAACCTGTGAGTAATGAAAAATGTCAGTAATTTCAAATTGTATGTTGCATTGACAGAACGTTAGATTGCAAACATTTCGGTAATAAAATGCAGTAATGTCAAATTGTATACTAAGTTGACAATAATGATACAACGTCAGTAATGTCAAATGGTCAATTGACAGTAATGTTAATTTGCACTAGTTTCAGTAATGTGATTTTAATCAGTCAGTAATGAAAAATGTCAGTAACGTCAAATTGTATGTCAAGTTGACAGTAACGGTAATTACATTAATTTCAGTAATGTAATGTTAACCTGTCAGTAATAAAATTGCAGTAATTTCAAATTGTATGTTGAATTGATAGTGACGTTAAATTGCAACAATTTCAGTAATGGACACTTAACTTTTCAGTAATGAAAAATTGCAGTAATGTCAACTTGTATGTTAAATTGGCAATAACGTTAAATGGCATTAATTCCACGATAGTAATGTTACCTTGTCAGTAATAAAAACTGCAGTAATGTCACCAATGAAATTGTCAGTGTGTTATATTGTCAGTAAATTAATTGACAGTACATTAAATGTTACTAATAAAATTGTCAGTGTGTTTCATTGTCAGTAAATTAATTGACAGTACATTAAATGACGGTACTGTCAGTAGTGGTCAAGCTCAATTTAGAAATGTCTCTGTCTGCGATATCAGGAATGTCTCTATCCTATCTCTACAATATATATCTCTACAATATATATCTCTGGTACTTTATACATACCTACACCAATTGTTCCTTGCAGTTCCCACCCACACAATCACATACCACTCTGTGGTATGTGGTTTTGTGTCGGCCCTGGCATTGCCTAACTATCTTCGGTACATTAGCGATCCGCGTACGCAATAATATTAAACCCTTCAACACCAGCCCCTCTCCTCCCTACCTATTCATTCTCTTCTATTCCACCACCCCCGTACTATTGAAACTGTACCTGTTTCAGTTATTGTCTAGCCTCTATGAATTAAAAGACTCGCACAATACTGAATCATATCGCATGACCACTATACGCAATTGGATCGGTATATTCTCAGCACCAAGCCCGATATTCACACAAACCAAAAGCAAATATCTCCCAACAACACAGTAGAAGTAGTCCGTGCTAAAACACCGTGCTAAAGCACGGCCAATTCCCCTGGCAAAACGTTCTATTTTCAATTACTCTATCTGGACCATCTAAGATCCTGTACAAAGCCATCTGTTTACCTCCTTCCCAATCGGGCCAGCTGTACTTGCTCGACAGGCACTAGTTAGAAGTACAGTCTGCACAATCCAGCGACAGTCTGAAGACGTCGCTATTCCATCGCAACAGTCGTTCCTTTTCCTGTCCCAGACAGAACAGAACAGTCTTTATAGAATTGTCATCCGACAAATCCAATCAGTCAGTCATTTAGGCTCAGAAATCACAACCAGTCCGTCAGAACCCCTTACAGTTCCAGTCACAACTGGGATCTGAACTCCTCGGACTTTCTACTTTCTACATCTGTCAGACATTCCCACAGTCTTTTTTGTCTGGCACTATCATTACCGGCCCATTCAACTACCACATCTGTTGTCATCTGCATTTCTAGCATCGACGTATTGTCACAACTTCCAGACGCTTTTGGTCTCAAGTCATTCCCACTAATTCTCTAATTTCTGCATAGACATTGAACCATGCCATCTCCGCCGTTCAAAGCAAAAACCAAGGTCTCGTGGCCTGGTGAAGAAGAGGGCGATTTGGGCTTCATGGAAAACGAAATCATCGAGGTTTTCTCCATTGTTGATGAAAGCTGGTGGAGCGGTCGTTTGAGAAGAAACAAAGCCGAGGGAATCTTTCCCAAGGATTACGTGGAGGTTTTTGTTGAACAAACCACTCCATTGCCTCACTCCAATTCCAATTTATCCATTCACACTCCAAAACAAGGCACTCCATCCAAAGAAGTGTATGTTCTGAGAGGAGGAACTCCCACTCCTGGTTATCATAAATCGCCAAAGAGAAACAATAACTACGATGTTTCCATTGAAATGGACGACTACGATACCAGTTATGATGAACGCAAGTTTGCAAAAAGATCCGCAAATAAATTGGTATCTTCAACTAACCATCCAAAATATAAGCATTATGAGGAAAGAGAAATGGCCAAGCAAAAGTTATACGAGCAAGAACTCAAAAGATCTCAGGCCGAAAAAAGAAAGAGCAAAAACGGAAGTTCTGGGGTTTATGAATATCATAAATCCCACTCCTATAATGATGTGTCCAATATTCCTTCTAAAATACCATTATTTAATAATCATACAGTGGAAAGCTTTTCGCCAGAACATTCTCCTAAAAGAAAAGGTGACGAAGATGAAATTGACGAAATCGCAAAAAAGAGAGCCCAATTGGAAATGGAACTTCAGCACCTCAAGCAATTGGAACAAAAGAGAAAATCTAGAATTAGTTATTCCAAAAGAGACTATGAAACCTCTCCTCCAAAAAGAGAACTCTACGATTCGCCCAAAAGAGACTTGTACGAAACCTCTCCAAAAAGGGACGACAATAGAAAGTATGGTGAACCATACATTCCTTCCAATAATTCTTCTTATGTGAGTGAAGATCTCTTATCTTCTAAAAAGAATTACAGTTCTAGAGATGATTTGGGCAAAAAATTTGACGAAGATGACGACTATATTAGAAGCCCATCTCCTCCTCCACCTCCACCTCCAAAACATACTACTCCTATAAAAACATTTGCGTATCAAGAAGAGGTAGACACACAACCAATTCAATCAATTCTGACTAAATACGGCAGAATTCCATTTGATGCAGATGATTTCAGATTCTCCGGAAATAGCAAACCTTTGACTGATGAAGATATCTTTAGAGCATCTATTCTTCAACAAGAAGAACTTAAAAATTCTATAAAGTCATTACAGAGTGATGTGTTGAATTTATCCGAACTCAGTGCTACCAGTGCTGGCTCATTTATTAGACACAAATATGAAAAGGAGATGTTGGCTCAACAAGAAAGATTGAATGGCTTATCATTAGATGAGGAAAGCAAACAACAATTGGTGGATTCTGTGTTTCAAGATAAGAAGAAACAATCCAACATCTTCAAGAAGATTTTGGGAAAGAAGGGGCCAGAATCAAATCCAATTGAACGTAAGTTTCAACTAGATGAGGAAATTGACTGGTCTACACATAAATTTGACATCAACAGAATGAACTCTCTTACATCACATGATAAACAATTAAGAACAAGAAGAATAGTAAAAGAAGAAGGTAAGTTAGTTATTAAACCATTGGATTACATTTCTGAAATCAATACCAATGAAATCCTTGGTGAGGAACATTCAGATCATCATGAGACAGAAGATCAAATTGAAGCATTAAAGGCAGATTTCGGAAGAGGATTTCTGAAAGTGACCAGCTTCATGAGCAATTATTCCACACATTCCGATCTTAATGAATTGATTTCCGATGTGAGTGTCAAGTTTAATTCTTCCAAGCTTCATCAATTAAGATGTATTCTAATTCATATGTGCAAATTTGACATTATTGAAGAATCTAGTCAAATTTCCCAAACGAAACCTAAATTAAATGAGGTGCTTGCCAAAGGAGAAGCTACTATTTACCAGATAAATTACCTCTTTAAAAAGATTTTGGATGCGTTGAGAATTCCTTCAGAACTAGTTCTTGGATTTTGGAAAAAGCCAAACGAGTTCTATCATAATGAACAATATATCATCAACCATTGTTGGTTGTCCGTGCTATATGATCAGCAATTTTTTATTATTGATTTGTTCTGCTTCAAAACCGGTACTGTCTGTAACATTAGAAGCCATCCCAACGATTTTAATGAATTTTATTTTCTTGCCAAGCCACTTCATATGGTTTCCACTCATATTCCATCTATTATTGATCTTCAACATGTGATTCCACCAATCGATCAGAATGTTACATTTTATTTGCCTAGAGTTTATTCTGGATTCTATAAAAGTGATTTGGCATTTAGAAATTTCAATAATGCATTGACTAGATTAAAGAATTCGGAGTTTTTTGAGTTGGAATTGGAAGTGCCTACTAATATTGAATTGTTTAGTTTGATTAAAACTTCAAAGGCAACTACTAATGAGCTCAGCTTGTGTCAGATCAAATGGGTTAATAGCAAACGTGTTGCTAAAATCAAGGCAATTTTGCCTGAAAACGAAACCATCGGAGTCCTCCAAGTCTTTTCAGGACCAAAGGGTTTACAAAAGCATTTTGATAATATTCATGAGTTGTCTATTGTCATTCCACTTTATCATTCCGGAGATTATAAACCATGCAAATTTGTGCCTCGATTCCCCACTGTTCAAAGTCAAAACAATGATCTTTACATTAAAAGTCCTCAAACAAGTAAGATTGTGGTGAAAAACTCATACAACTTTGAAATCTTACAACATCCTTCTGGAGGATTGACCAATTCTTCAATGCTTATATCTCAAGAGTTCAAGATTGTGATTGAGTCACCCTCTGGAAAGTATTATAAATTGTTGAAGAATGATCCTAGCAAGCCATATGGCTCTTTCGAAAGCAATATCAAGTGTCAAGAAGTTGGGTTGTACAGAGGATTAGTGATTGGTGATAGTGGGAACAGTTGGTACGTTTTTGCCCAATGGGAGTGTGTGAATGGTGTAGTTAATTAACGACAATTATCATTAAATAATCATAAATTACAAATATATACATAAATGAATAGTAAAGATTGTATTGAAGCAGGAAATGAGTGCAATTGCCATAGATAATCCCCCACGAATAAAACAGAAAACTATACTATCACTATTGTGAAAGTAACATATTACGTAAGCATACTTCAGATGAACTATATACTATAATTCAATAGAGAAGAAGCTGACATATTTATATCTCCTACTTCAGTTACAACGCTTATCAATAGCAAACATCAAACCTATCCACTTACAAATAACACAAACCTTCTAACCTGATTCATAGAGCAATTTGAACTATCACTACAAACATTTCATTGATCTCACATCTCCATCATGACAACATCTCCGATCAAGTACACCAAGACCAAAAAGGTCGGTGAAGGTACATATGCCGTTGTCTACTTAGGAACCCAAACGGCTACCAACAGAAAAATTGCCATAAAAGAAATCAAAACCGGAATGTTCAAAGACGGTTTGGATATGTCGGCCATCAGAGAAGTCAAGTATCTTCAGGAAATCAAGCATGTTAATGTTATCGAGCTTGTGGATGTGTTCTCCGCTACAAATAACCTCAACTTGGTATTGGAATTTTTGCCTTGTGATTTGGAAGTATTGATAAAAGACACATCTGTGGTGTTCAAGTCAGCGGATATCAAGTCCTGGTTATTGATGACTTTACGTGGACTCCATCATTGTCACCGTAACTTTATTTTGCATCGTGATTTGAAGCCAAATAACTTGTTATTGGCTCCTGATGGACAATTGAAAATAGCAGATTTCGGTTTGGCCAGATCCTTGGGAAATGCCAATGAAGATTTAACGTCAAACGTGGTTACAAGATGGTACAGAGCTCCAGAGTTGCTCTTTGGTGCCAAGCATTACACTACAGCCGTAGATATGTGGTCTGTGGGGATTATATTTGCCGAATTGATGTTGAGAACACCATATTTGCCAGGTAAAGATGATGTGGATCAGTTGGACGTTACTTTCAGAGCTCTAGGAACACCCACAGAACAGATTTGGCCAAACGTATCCATGTTGCCTCAATATAATGCTTTGAGAGTGTATCCTCCTCCATCGAGACAAGAATTAAGAAATAGATTCAGTGCAGCTACAGAGAAGGCATTGGACTTGTTGATATCCATGACTCAGTTGGATCCAAGTAGAAGATGTGATCTGACTCAAGCATTGCTTCACGAATTTTTTGTGGAGTCTCCTCTGCCTACAAGTCCAGAGAAGTTACCCAAGAAAAAAGAGAAGAGAGCAAAGGAGGAAGAGGATGGAATGAACAAAAGATTGAAGGTGTAATCATCTCAGCTGATGATCATCTTAGAATTTATGAAATACTGATCATGGGAGTATAACTATAATTCTTGAAACAAGACAGGATATTGTTTATCGATAATTTTCGTTGTACAGGACCAGATAGAAATATCACAGCAGTGGAATCTCTATTGAATTCAATTGCTTTACAGGTATTCATCAATCTATGCTCACCACATATTTATTAATAAAGACAAAGAATATCAACGGATTAATTAACTAGGAAATTCGATATCAAACACATAGAAAGAAATTGAAAGATAAAAGATAAAAGTACTTACCTTGTACTTTGCTGCATAATACTCACAGTATAATTTAATATTATCGGTTACGTTCAATATTCACAGTATAGTTTAATGAATATTATCGGTTACGTTTGTGATATCCACAGTATAATTTAATCTATTATCGGTTATGTTTAATATTCATAGTATGATATAATTTATTATGGCTTACGTTTAATATTCATAGTATAATATAATCAATATTATCGCTGACGTTTATTCGTTCTCTCCATCATACTGACCCAAATTGTATCACTATTCACATCAATTCGGCCTTCTAATTGTTCTACTTCCACCGAAGACTCCGTTCTAATTAATTGTGCTACACTTGATTATTCACAGAAACTACTTATACTAGGCTTAATCCATATAATTTATTAATACATGGACTGAGTTTATTAAACTCATTCTAAAACTTCTATCTAGTATTTGACATTTACGAGTATAATTTTCTGACATACTCTCCAATTGCCCAGGCACTGGTCAATCCTGGACTCTCTATTCCTACCAAATTAACAAATCCAGGGAATCCTTCTTCCTCTCTAATAATGAAATCGGCAAATGCCTTGTAGTTTCCATCTTTGGAGACAATCTTAGGTCTGACTCCGGAATACGATGCAATCAATTTACCTTCCCGGACACCTGGGAAATATCTTTCAACGGCCTCATATGCAGCCTCTAAATTGTTTTCACTTGGGGTATAGTCAATATCTTTTGCCAGAGTGATATCCAACCATTCCAAATCAGGCCCGAACTTGAGTTGCCCTCCCAAATCAAATGTAAGGTGGGTTCCCAATGATGAACCGTTAGGATTGGGACATGGATAGATCAATTTGTCAGTGATATTGGATTTTCCTTCAAATGAAAAGTATGTTCCTTTTGCAAAATAACTTTCAAAATGTCTTTCTTGAGGAAGTAACAAATTGGAAACCTTTTGGGCATGAAGTCCAGCTGCATTGACAAGGTTCTCACTGGTTAATTCGATGACTTCTCCAAGAGACTCGATTGTTAGGGTATATTCTCCATTGTAATTTATATCTACCACTTTGGAATTAAACCCGATCGTACCGCCGTTATTCTCCAATTGTCCTTGGAAATAGTTGGTGAAATCATGGGCCGAAATAATACCAGTGGTGGGACTCTCCAAAGCCCCGTATTCGGCTCTAATTAAAGGCAATCTTTCTTTGGCTCTTTTGGGTGAAATAAAACTTACTTCAACCCCATTTTCTTTGGAATTCTTGGCCAATTTCTCCAAATATTCAGCTTCACTTTCATCTTGAGCAACCACCCATTTACCACATTTCTTCAAATCTACTGGAAAGTTTCCCTTTTCCCAAGCCTGATAGATCTTGTTTTTCCCCAGAACACACAATTGGGTCTTTAATGAATTTGTAGGAAAGTATAGCCCTGCATGGATGACTTCCGAGTTTCTGGACGTGGTTTCTGTTGCCAAATGAGAGTGTTGTTCGAGAAGAAGAACCGAGTTTCCAGCCACAGCCAGTAGCTCGGCTCCAATGGCAGTGCCTACCACACCCCCGCCGATGACTATGTGAGAAAATTGAGCCAATTGGCGAGTACTGGTGCTTAAACAACGACGAATCATCATTCAGTGCTTTCGAATAAAGTGAGCGAAACAAGCGAGAAAATGTGAATTTTGGAGGTCTTTTGTTCTATGTGACCCGTAGTATGTTTTCTGGTATCTCTACTTTCTTCGTTTAGTCTTCAAATCGAGTTTAACACCAAAAAGTTGACGTCAGTGCAGCTTAAAGGCTTTAATTTTGGGCATAAACTGTGGAGTCAAATCGATCAATTTGGTAATCTTTGTTAGGAGCACTGCGCATAACGGTTGCAATACATGAGGTGAAAAAAGTGAAAAAAGTGAAAAATGATGAAAATGGTGAAGATTAAGGTGTAGATGGTATACTTAGTTGATCAGGAACTGACTAGTGTACAATTTTATGAGATGGGTGGTGAATTTCAGTTTTCTGTCAATTCATTGATTGGGGCTAAAAGCCCCAAAGATTGCGCAATTGGGACATTCTATATACAACCAGATGGGACCTGATAAGTATTTATTGATCTGAAGAAGTGTTAACATAGAGTCTTGTGTTTGTGGAGACAATAAGAATTGACGTTCCAATAATGCCCAGTAATATCCATGCTGTATTGCTTAAGTATGTCGCTAGTTTTTAGCTTACTTGGCATTTGGATCCGGAATAAACTTCTATTTGCTTGTCTATCCCGATCTGCTTAAATTTAAAGAGTTATTATTTGTCCAAAAGGCTATAAAATGACCATAAAACTTCGAAAGCTATTGTTGATCTCTTTGCGCTATAACTAGTTTAGTATTGTTCGACGCTCAAATGTAGTTAAATTGTTTATTGTAGTTTAAGCTTGACGGTTTCCTAAACACTAAAATTTCTGACTCTGATCGCAGCATAGTGTTTAAGCCTGCCCTGTATTATTCATATATTTAAGCCTATATGTCCAAATGGAGAATTAAAGCCTAGCATATTTTTTATTTTAAACTAAACCCGAAACGCATAGACTCGCTCAAAAAATAAGACGTACATCATCATCCAGGTACGCTTGCTAAAATATAACTTAATTGAATATTTAGGTTCGCTTAAACCTACAAGGCAAGATTGACGGCACTAAAACTCGGGATTGTAGTTCGTATTCGTGAATCTTAAAGTATAGTTGGCAATTAGTGATATTTGTCAGATTAGAGATATTTGTCAGCCAGGCATCGAATGGTGCTACGCCTTTAGCTAGTTAAACGGACGAAAAACAAAGAATTTATCAACTA
Organism: Suhomyces canberraensis; assembly: GCA_003706525.2. Classification (NCBI taxonomy): domain Eukaryota; kingdom Fungi; phylum Ascomycota; class Pichiomycetes; order Serinales; family Debaryomycetaceae; genus Suhomyces; species Suhomyces canberraensis. The sequence goes on from PPLP02000015.1 coordinate 51,531, forward strand.
CCGCTTTAGATCGTTCTGAATTTATGAATTGAAATGACTGCAAAAATTTAGAGTACTGCTAATTGGCCCAAAAGAGATTAGTAGCAGAATTTTCTTTATACTCAATGTTTATAATTGATATATTTATCGCTAGTCCAAAGAGTATGGCAAAGAATGAACGAGGTCCAAATTCTATGGATAAATTACATCCTTCGGTGAATTATGGTTCTATTTGATCGAAATATTAGGATTTTAGTGGCTTACTGGACAAATATATGGCCTTTTATGAACTAACGATAAGAAGACGATTCATCAACATTCAAGCTTAGATTTGCCAGAAACATGAGCTTATACACCAATTGGGTTAGTCTTATGGAAACTTATGGTTCTAAGTATTTAGCTTTGTTCATTTCTGGTTCTAATTTCTGGCTCTAATTTCTGGGTCTTAAACTCTGGGTCTTAAATTTTGAGTCTAAATTGGGTCTAAGGTTCTATGTCTAATTCTGGCTCTAGTTTTCTAATGCTATTTATATAATGGATAGATGTTCCTCCGTGTGTTTATCTGGCTGGTAATCACAACCAAACAGATCACCTGTTAGAACATTCACAAATACACTCTAATAATCTGAACCTTGAATCACTCCAAACTCATAAGCGAATTTAGTTCCCAAAAGACTATTAGGCCGTTCTTTATAAAAGAGCCACTTCCCATACATTTATTCTGCTGTACTTAAAATCGCTCAGCCCCGTGGCATAAACCATCGCCTCTTAACCCAATTTTTCGTTCCATCCTCAGCATTCTCGTTCGCACTCGTATATCAACGTTAGTTTTTCGTTGTACCGTTGGAGGCTAATTCCGCACCAAAAATATGTATAATCTATATTAAGAGTGGTGAAATTGCCTCGTTTCATCGCCAAAGCTTGATCAATCACCAAAACAAATTACTTCCCAGTGGCCCAGTGGGAATTGTACAACCAAGGGGTACGGATTTGTCTTTTATGGCTCATTCTGGCCGGAGGAACTAGACCATTCTGGAGTGAAAAATCGCGAACGGCTAGCGAAATAAGCGAGGCCAGAACAATTCGTTGCGAGGCGTTGCACAACATATTCTTCTGTAGAGGGCGTGCACACGAGGTATTTAAGCTTGGGCAAAGACCCATCATCTTATCGCAGTGATAGCCCCACGAAGTCACGAAGTATTTAATTCATTAATATCAGCACCAGGCCCCAAATCATGGAGATTTACCGGTTTTCTCAGCAGAGCTGAGGGTACGGCTCGCGGGGCAGATCTAGGGGAAAAAGGGGTGATTTGGCGGTAGTGAGAAATCCCGTAGCGAAGTAGGCTTTTTCGATAGCCCGAGCATTTAGTGATTTTTCACCCGGAGAATCATTCTCTACTTCTTGTGTCACATATTCGTCGTGGTAGACTCGTAGTAGAGAAGATCAATAGATCCCAGTACTAGCACTGAAAAACCCAGACATACCTGATCTGGTCGTAGTACAAATCAGCACCTTATTTCCAATTGTTAGTCCCCCTAATTATTTTCATTCTCTCGCAAATTGGGCTATTTGGTCGTAACTGTTTTTTTACGAATCGGCTAAGATTCTTCGGCAGCGGCAGCAGCAGCGCCGCCTGGAAAACCCAGCCTAGGCATCATGGCACCGTACAATTCTAACAATACCAAGAGTAGCTATTTAACAGGGCCCATTCCCGGCCCCTGATCCCAAATCACAGACACAAAGTCCCCCCAGCTCAGTAATTAAGCCGTAGTAAGCTGGAGTGGTGAGTTAGACGGTGGTGCGAGACGGAGCCCTTGAACAGCGCCGCGAATATAACAAAAAATCAACTTTACTATCCAACCATCATGAGAAGTATCAAATCCGTGGTAGTGGGAGATGGTGGTGTTGGTAAGACTTGTTTGTTGATTTCCTACACCACCAACACGTTTCCTAATGATTATATTCCAACCGTGTTCGACAATTATTCCGCCTCGGTGATGATTGATGGCGAGCCTATCAAGTTGGGATTGTGGGATACTGCTGGACAGGCTGAATATGACCGTTTGAGACCGTTGTCATACCCTCAGACTGAAATCTTCTTGTGCTGTTTCTCTGTGATAAGCCCGGACTCTTTTCATAACGTCAAGTCCAAGTGGATACCTGAAATCATGCACCATTCTCCAAAGAACATTTTGATCTTGTTGATTGGTACCAAGGTGGATTTGAGAGACGATTTGCACGTTTTGGACGATTTGGCCGAGAAGAACACCAAGCCAATCAGTATTGATCAAGGTAACAAATTGGCCAAGGAGTTGGGTGCTATCAGATACATGGAATGTTCAGCTGCTACTCAGGTTGGTGTAAAGGAAATCTTTGACTATGCGATCAGAGCGGTTTTGGATCCTCCTTCCAAGGGTAACGACTTTTCTTCCAGCGATACTTCTGCTATCGGTACCCTGGGCCTTTCCAAGAATGTGGCTCCAGGTGCTCAAGCTAAGCCTGTCAAGAAGAGAAAGGCTAGAAAGACAAAGTGTACAATTCTTTAGACCACGAATCTCGCAATCCCTTGGTGCATCCAAAAAGTCCTCTTAGACAAATGGAGCAAGCTCATTGTCCATCAAGGAAGTTCGAGGCACCAGGTATTTACCAGTTCTTGAATGAGGTCTTATCTTTCTGCTCATGATGTTCTAGTCAAGTTGATACAGCATGTTTGAATTATGCCAGGCCATGATTTGAGGAATGGACACCATGATCATGAAGGAAATTAATAATCCAATAGATAAGTTAATATACCATATTTGTGTTAATCCAACATGAACCCATTAGATTAGACTATATGATGCTACCTTTTGGAGTGCAAAGGGATATAATCTCCTGAACCTGTCCTTCATTATCATACCACTATCGCCCTTTCATCCATATTATTTCGCAATTGACCTTTCCTATACATTGTTTTATTATTCTATCTAGAGTTATTGTTTTACAAAATTAATAAATATAATACCAAAGAGCCATCAAAGGAGTATGTACAAGTTTCATGAAATCAATACAAATGCCTATTGGAAAGACTCCTAATTTACTGAGTATTATAAATTTTCAATACCAAATGTATAATGAAAACACTTCTTATTTACTGCATATTATAAATTTTCAATACTAAAAGTCTATTGGAAACACTCCTAATTTACTGAGTATCATGATATCAATATAAATGGCCTATTGAAACACTAATCTAATTTACTGAGTGTTATAAAACTATCATCCTTCTATTTCTTTCAATTTCGATGTATTGGCTTTATGATCTCTATATATTGTTAATGACTGTGTTATATATTTCTTTTATTAATTGTGAATAACGAACTAGACGTTTATATGTACAATAAATCAGACGAACATCATCACTCTATTGTTCAACAGTTTTGGTCTTATAACCCATATAAGGCATTTCTAGCATTAGAACTTTGATGAAATTATCCTAAAAGATTATCATCTCTTTGATTAAATTGATGAAATCCCCTTTCAGGATTGTCAAACCTTTCAGGAGATAATTTTTCAATTATATATTTTCTCAATGCAATTTGGATCATCCGGTAACTAATTCATTAAAGCAGCTCTGGATGGATGAACACCCGAAATCTCCTTCTCCTTCTTCTTTTCCTTTTCCTTTTCCTTTCCTTCTTGAACTCTCTTTCTTCTTTCTTCCAATAAGACTTCATTCTTGTCCTTCAACTTGGCCAATCTATTTTCAGAATTACCTCCTCCACCAACAGTCAACTCCACGTTGATCTTTCTGTTTCTCAACACAGAATGATGCATTTTCAAGGCCAACTCCATTTTACTCTGGATTTCTTGAGTATCATTGTCAAACTCCAAAAATGCTATTCCCTTGTCCTGTCTTATTCTGATTCTATCTGGACTACTGTTCTTGAAATGGGCCATCAATTCCACTTGTTTGATATCATATGGCAAGTTTCCAACAAACAAGATGAATCTTGGGCCTTTGCCTCCATTAACACCCTTACCTTTCTTACCTCTTCTTGTCTTTCTCTTTTTTGGAGCCAGCTCATCGGCCAGAGGGTCTTTTTCATCTAATTCTCTTTTCTTATCATTTTTTTCGACTTCTTCCACTTTTGTTTGCTTTTCCTGTTTCTCTTGATCTCTTTCTTCTTTGGTTTTGTTCTGTTTGAACTGCAAAGCCTTAAGCTGCTTTTTGGATAATTTCTCTTCTGCCATTCTCAATAGGGAACTTTCACTGCATCATCGCAGATGTATAAGGACGCAGCACACGTGATCGCATCAGAGGCCAGTCAATTACCTCATTCCATTATTTATTGTTTAAATATCCACCACTTCTCTTTTCTCCTACTTTGCAGCATATGAACAAGATTAAAATCAATCTTCCACCCCGGTCCCGGTCCAGACTGCCGGAAAAAACGCCTCCCACGTATAGGGAGCGTTCCAATGAGAGATCGACCGAGAAGCTCCATAAATCAACACTATACAGAAAGGATAACACTTCTTTACAGGATCTTCCATTACTGAACACTTCATTCGACAGCAAGACCAAATTTCCCGAACTTCAACAGGATCAGAGCGATAGAGGAAGAACAAGGAATCGGGATGCCGAGATCAGCGCCAAAAAACGTGGGGATGACATTGCGGTGCACAACGAAGAGAGAAGACAATCGGTGGAGAGCATGGATACGGATTTGATAAGTCTCATGGGATTTGGCGGATTTGGCTCTACCAAGGGAAAACACGTCAAGGGTAAAGGTGGCGGGGTCAGAACCGATGGAAAGACTGAGTATAGACAGTACATGAACAGGACCAAGGGATTTAACAGGCCGTTAAGTCCTGGCCGCAATTAGTCAATGAATTTCTATTAATCAATGTTTTTATTAGTTCATTGAATCCGATCACTCCGCTTACGAATATCCAATTCCTTCCTTTCTTCCTTTCTTGTTGCCCCTTCCTTGTGGCTCCACCCCTCCTTCCCTTTACTTGTCTACGCGCTCGGTATGAGATGCCTCAGTTCGTAGTGTTTCTATGGGAAACAAAGTGCGACTGAAATTGGTGCTATTGTGTTTCTCCTCACGTACGGCCAGCAGATCGACCAAAATCCCTCGATGGTCATTTGGTTGTTTGGTCAGTTACCTGAGTGAATGCTTGGCTTGTCAAGGGGGGTTCCTTACGGGAGACCAATAGAGAAGGGCCTTTGCTAAATCCCTCAATCTCACACCCTACAATGCGGAATTAATTGAAATTGCTGCAATCATCAACTTGTTCTGCGCATTCCCTGAATGCGCGATATAATGTCAATGCTTTGTTAGTGTATGGAAATTTCTCTGTATGATACGGGTAATGAAATTTGTTTTCCAGTCTAGATCGATTTAGGATCGACTAGCTCATCGTTCATTTCTTAATAGTCAAATGCGTAGCATTTTTGGTCTTTTAATGCGTAGCATTATCCAGAGACATTTACATTTATCCGTTGATATTAACCTGTTTAATTCGGTTATTCATAGTATTAGTAATATATTAGACGTGCCTCTATGATGCACTTATATAAGTTGTAAACAGTTGACACATCTGGTGTTGCTCTCTTTTTGTCCTATTTTTTTATTTACATTCCCATGCTTATTGTTATTGATCTGACGTAATTTACATCTCCTTCAATTTCAATTAATTCAGTTATTTACATTTCCCATGCTTATTGTTTATTAATCTGACGTAATTTATATCTCCTTCAAAATCAAATTTATTTACATTTCTCATGCTTTTATTGTTATGACGTCTATTAATTACATCTCCTTCAAAATCAGATGCTAGTGAAGGATTCTAATCCTTCCATCTTAATATCCACTTCATTACTTGTCAATGATCCTTAATGCAATAATGCTATTTTGGACTAGTCTATAGTTATGCTCGCTTGTTCAACTTTTAAATCTTTAACCTTTTCTTATAATAATTTGGTATGTTCTTCAATCAATTGAGCATGCTTTTCTCTCAAGTCTTCATACGCCTTGGACACCTTATTCAACTGTTCTTGCAAATCGGCAACTTCTCCGACTCTAGGAACTTCCTTGACTGTAGTATTGATATGGGTGAGGTTTCTGAATTCAAGTTCTTCTTCACTCTTCTTAGTCAACCAGCTTTCAAACTCCTCTTCGGATTCCTGTCCATTCGGTATTTCCAAGTACAATTGGTGTTCTATTGGTTCATTGCTAACCAACACTCTCTTTAATGTTGGAATAAGCCTATGCTTCTTGTCATTTTTGTTGTTGGTCAAGGAAGCGTTGATGCTCTCACTAGGACAAGTGTTGGTATAAATATATGAAATTGGGGCGTTTGATGGGGTAAATGCTTTTACAACTTGTCTTGTTATCACGTTGGAAGCAAACACTCTTCCTAAAGAATCTCCTGAAATAATGCTTGTACCATCGAAGGAAATTTTGATCTGAGTGACTGCAATTGGACTTTGGTTATCACTTGTGGTTTGTTGATGATGAACAAACGTTTGTTTGAGTTCGGGGTCATTTTCCACAGTGATAATCTTTCTGTTTCCTCCCACGCTTTCCAACACCGAATTAATAGCCTTGTACAATGGAATTGTTCTGACAAGACCATTGGCGAGACCCGCATAAATAGCACGAGAAGCAGGGTCTACGGCCAACGATTCGACTCCATTGCTCAATACAAAGGTGGTCAAAAGAGTCTTGGAACTAATGTCATATACTCTCACAGTACCATCTCTGGATCCAGTGTATAATCTCAAATCTTGAATAATTCCCGACAGTGACAACTTCACAGAAGTAATAGGTAAGGTGTTATCAGAGATGGAGTAGTATGGTTTGATCGCACGTTCCTCTTTGGCGTACGCACTGATCAAATCAAGAGTCCTCCACACCATACATCTCGCATCGAGACCCGCAGTCACAAGATACGTTCCACAACGAGAAAACTCAATGGTTGAGATTTCTTGATAATGAGCATCCTTGACACACAAAAGATTTCCTGAACTGAGCTCCCACACAAAGAGCTTACCGCTCTTGGAACCAGCAGCCAATAACCAAGGCACTCTAAATGAAGGAACTGTGTGATGATCTCCCAACTGGCCAAGGTCTGGCTGGCCAGTAATAGCAAGACATTTCATTTCTTCGGGAACTGGAATCTTCTGATCCGATCCTTCTTTTCCCCATGACCATACGGTCAATAAAGCTTTACCTTTAGAAGCGGCTATTAATCTTTCACCGTGACCAATACCAGTCAAAATGGCACCGTTAATTGGAGCATCTGCCTGTCTGAAAGCGGCATGTTGTTGTGAAGTATGAGACGAGGAGCAAATTGCCACCGATTCCTGAGAGTGCTTATCTCCTGGAGCACCAGCACCAATATAAAAAACGGATTCGTCCATTGGCAGTAAAAGCAGTAAATGGCTGTAAATTTTGGCGATGCCCTCACCGAAATAGGATGTGCTGTGTCACATGACCAGTCATGTGACCATATCTTCTATGGTTTTTGAACGCGTAGCATCAGAACTTTGCAGCACCGCCACCAGCCTCATCAAAATGCCCGTGGATTTCTTGACCAAGGTTCTTTTTGAAGGAACCGACTCTGTTCCGGGATGGGACTATATAAAGACCTACGGTCCCGCACTTTTTGCACTTGGTGCCACCAAATATTACTTCGGAGGTGCCTCCAATACGTGGGAGAGAGACATGCATGGAAAGGTGTTTATGATCACTGGAGGGACCTCGGGAGTTGGCGCTCAGATTGCATACGAGTTGGCCACCAAGGGCGCTCAGATCATTCTCTTGGTAAGGTCCACCGAGGATTTATGGACAGTGGAGTTTGTGGAAGACTTACGTGAAAAGACCAACAATTTTATGATCTATGCAGAGCAATGTGATTTGGCATCGCTTTGGTCTGTCAGACAGTTTGCCACCAAATGGTTGGACAACCAACCGCCAAGGCGTTTGGACGGGGTTATTTGTTGTGCTACTGAAGTTCTTCCTAGAGGTAAAGCCAGAGAAGTGACTGAGGATGGAATTGAAGTTCAATTAGGAGTCAACTATTTCGGACATTTCCATTTATTGACATTATTGGGTCCATCGCTTCGCGTCCAGCCTCCAGATAGAGACGTCCGAGTTGTTTTGGCGAGTTGTTCATCGCATCTTCTTGGAGATGTGGATGTAGCTGATTTGGCATGGAATCGTCAATATCCCACCAATCAACCTTGGAAAGTGCATGGATCATCCAAATTATTGCTTGGATTATTTGCAAAGGAGTATCAACGACAATTGGATAGCTACGAACGTATAGATAAGGCTCCATGTAATGTTCGGATCAACTTTGTGAATCCTGGATTTATGCGTACTCCGTCCACGAGACGGTTTTTGTCATTTGGATCGGTTTTCGGATTGATGCTTTACATGATCTTATGGCCAGTGTGGTTTCTATTCTTAAAAAGTGCCTCTGAGGGAGCCCAGCTGTTTTTGTTCACTGTACAAGCACCTATTTTGGCCAATACCGAAGGAGGGAACATGATCCAAGAGTGTAAGATTGCCACAAAATTAAGAAAAGAGTACGAAGACGAAGGATTACAGAAAAAGGTATTTGAGAAGACAGAGGAACTTATAGAAAAATACGAAAAACAATCGGCGATAGAAAGAAACAAAAACAAGCCAAAGGACGGCGCAAAGAAGAAGCCCACCAATATTCACGAAAAACCCGGTACCATCGAAGAGCTCGACGAGAAAATGGATGTTCTCAGAAAGAACATGGGCATACCCACTTCCAGCGAAGAGATGCCGTTGTTTCCCGAGAATAACTGGGACTCGAAGAAGAAGCCGCAAACACAGGGCAAGTCCAAAAAGCCAAAGGCCAAGTCTAAAAAGGACCGTTGAAGTCGCAAGATAGTTTCGGCTTGTGTTGCCCTAGAACGTAGAATACGAGTCTGCTATAGGATCATGACGTATTTTCCAAGGAATTATCGGGGTTCGCTGGACACGCGCGCACCTGTGCCGGAATCCGGCCACCAATAGGGGCAATGCCGGTTTGTTCATCAGCTCATTAGTTCATTCACATTTACCTACCATAACTGGCAGTATCAGTCCGTACCAGCCCGTACGTGTACTTGCCTGTATTTACGGTACCTATTGGATTTGTAACTACCGGTATACTATATATAGTGAGTATACGCTCTGCACAATAGTGCAGTCTTCTAGGCAACTCACCGCGGTATCGGAACCGCACGGAAGCCATAGTACCGCCGGAGCCACCGCACTAACGAAGGCTTCGCAGGAAACTCCACCAACACTCCACCAAAGATCAGCAACGTTTGCCTACTAATCTTGCCGTTTCTGACCAAACCTTCTCTCCATAGACGTCACGACAGTGGCGTCCATCGACCCCTTCATTATACGAATGGACTGCCCACTATCGTGGGCCATAATCTTCGCCCACTACGCAACTCCGCCGCTACGCATCTCTGCCGCACTGCCCTCTGCGCTACGGCCTACGGCCTACGCCAAACCAATCAGTAAAACCGTAAATCAACTCCATCAGTTCCCGTCCCCCAAACCTCATTCTTCCCTAAAATCATCCCCCCATCGTCTACCCTCCTCCCCCAATCCACCCTGCCGATAAAACAAACGGATCTCCCCCAAAAAAATTCACTTATCGCTCCTGTATCTGTTAATCTCCACTTATCACTTACACTATTTATCTGAGTAATTCCCCGCGACGTCCACTCACTAATAATCTCAACCTATCGCTATCGTTGCGATACCAATTACACCACCAAACATGGACTCCTCCGACCCCTTGGGGCACACGCCCAAACAGGCCGCTGTGTCGTCCTTGACAAGACTCTTGAACGAGTCAAATAGCGCAATCAACACTCCTCCATTGTCCAGCACTCATTCCAGATCCTCTGTCGACAACGTCGGCAGTTCGGGCACTATCACGCCATCCAACGCTGAAGACTTCCACCAACCGATTCTGCCTCCTCCTCCAGCTGCCACCACCGAATCCAATAGAGGATCCGTGAAAATCGTCACCGATAAGCTCAGTGGTATCCAGATTGTCAATGGCTTTGATCCTTCTCCAAATACTGCCAGTTCGCCCATTACGCCCATTTCTCCCAAAACTCACACCAGATCCTACTCCAACTCCATTTCCAGCGTTAATTCGGCGTTCCAGTACAAAGACGCTTCTTTTAGAGCCCCGGGAATCTCTGCTGCCAGTCCCAGAGTCATTCGCAATAACTCGGTTTCCCATTCGTCCTTTTTGGCCACCGCAGGCGAAAGTTTGTCTCTGTCGATTCCATATAGTGCCCCCGGTGGCCGGAACCATTCGTCATCGTTTTCTTCCTCCAATAATGGCTCCAGTTTTGCTTCTGGTGCCGCTGGCGGAGGTTTGGGTGATTCTTCGCACATTCCTAATCTTCCCAATGGTCAACCCATTCTGTCTATTCATATCCAATCGCCTCAGGTCAGTTCGTCGGCCATAGAACCCCGGTTCGTCATTTCCAAGCAAAGAGTGGCTCAAGCACAGGCTGCTCAAGCTGCTCAGGCTGCTCAGGCCGCGTCCTTGAGTACTTCTCAAAGATCCGGAAGTCAGTCGGGTTTGTCGTATTTCTTCTCCAATAAGTCGAAACCTTACAAAAGAGACTCCTCTTCAACGGATTTGGGAACGTTCTATAACAACGCATTCACCGAACAGGCTATTGCAAGTTCTCCATCGTCCATTTCGTCCACGGACTCCATCAATTCCGGGGCCCAATTCACCCCACAAACCAGACACAACTCCATGGCTAACTTGAAGAGATTCTTCAAAAAAAGCTCCACTCCACAACCCCAGACTCCTGTTTCCAACTTGTCTAGTTCACTCAGATCTTCCAATGGATCCTTTAGTAACGGTTCCGGACCGGGCGCAACAAATGGAGTTAATATCCCTATGTCCACTACAAATACCGTGCTGGGATTCCAAAATGGTTCCTACGGACCAACCTTGACTTCGACCTCCTCCAATGCATCCATTTCCCAATCCCCCGGCTCTACTTCCATCAGTAGATCATCTTCTGTCTTGCAGAACAAAATTAATTATCAAGAAAGAAGAGGCTCCGTCACTCCGCTTCTCAGTCAGCAACAATTGCCATTTTCCAAGAGATACGGTAAGTTTGGTGAAAGTTTGGGTGCTGGTGCTGGAGGTGCAGTCAAACTTGTATCTAGAGTCACTGATAAAAAGGTCTTTGCCGTGAAGGAATTCAGAGCAAAGTATCAAAACGAAACTAAAAGGGATTATGCGAAGAAGATCACCGGTGAATATTGTATAGGATCTACCTTGAAGCATCCAAATATCATTGAAACCGTGGAAATATGTTATGAAAACGAACGTATTCTCCAAGTTATGGAATATTGTGATTTCGACTTGTTCGCCATCGTCATGTCCAACAAAATGTCCAGAGAAGAAATCAACTGTTGTTTCAAACAAATTTTGTCTGGTATCCATTACCTTCATTCGATGGGTTTGGCCCATCGTGATTTAAAATTAGACAACTGTGTAATTGATACCAGAGGAATTGTTAAAATCATTGATTTTGGATCTGCTGTGGTGTTCTCCTATCCATTCACCAAAACATTAATCGAAGCCCAAGGAGTGGTTGGTTCTGATCCCTACTTGGCTCCAGAAGTTTGTGTTTTCAACAAGTACGATCCCAGACCCGTCGATGTTTGGTCTGCGGCCATTATCTACTGTTGTATGATGTTGAAGAAATTCCCATGGAAGGTTCCAAAGCTTTCTGACCCAAGTTTCAAGCTCTTTGCATCCAGAGGTGATTTCCTTCCTATTAGTGAAATCTTGAAGAAAACTCCTCAAGATACCGTGACCACCAATAACAGCCGGGGTTCTGGTTCTTCCGATTTGGAAGATATTGACGAGGTTGAAGAAAAGAAGGAAGTCAAGCCCGAAGAATCTACAGATGGAAAGGCTCATACCAGCTCAGAAAGTGGTGCTGGCAGATTGTTGTTGGCTTTACCTGAAGACTGTCGCCCATTGATTGGAAAGATGGTTGAGCTTGCGCCAGCATGTCGTATTTCCATTGAGGACTGTTTCAACGATGAATGGCTCACTTCAGTAAACATGTGTACTGTGGAAGAAAGAGTGAAGGACGAAGTTAACCTTGCTGAATATGTGGTTGTGAAATGTGAAGATCACGAACATACCCAAGTGGACCAATCCAAGGCACATATTGCAGCATTTGACAAGAACAAAAAGAAATAGTCATTGACTTGCAATTTCTTGTATAGTACCCATTGACTTTCATGCGTATAGTGGTCATTGACTTTGGCATAGCTTGATTCGTGTACCGCTTTTGGGCTTGCCTATATATAGTTGTCATTGACTTTCTGGCGTGCTTAATGTATAAGTAGACACTGCAATTGCAAATTGCAGTGACCGATATTCAATAAAAGTTTATTATTTTGACGATCCCGTTTACGGATAAATTAATCGTGCTAAATCGAATATTCCTAAAGTGGACTGCTCTACTATTGAGCTATAATTCTATTGAAAATAGATTGGATAACAATAGGTTTGAGACTATTGCACGTATGATTTTACTAGGAGTTCAATGAATGATCATAACCTATAATTCTAACCAATTCTTATAACTAATAATGATGACCAATAAATACAACCAGTAGTTCTAACCAATATCTACGACTAATAATTCCAACCAATAATTACAAGTATTAATTCCAACCAACAATATACTAATGATTACAGCTATTAAACATAACCAATAATTCTAACCAATTATTCCAACTAATAATTCTAACCAATAATACTAGCCAATAATTCTAACCAATAATTCCAACCAATAAATACAACCAATAGACCTAACCAATAAATTCAACTAATGATTACAACTAATTCCAACCAATCATATTAACCAATTATTCCAATCAATAATGATAACCAACAATTAACTGATGACAACTATTACTTCTAACAAGTATAACAAATAATTTCACTAACAATTGTAACCAATAATTCAATAAACCCTTTGGTATTCTCCCACTTGTACTACCCACTCTCCATTATTACTCTACACTGGTTACTCTATCATACATTTGAACTATTTATATACAATCTCACAGTGATCATGGCACCACGGTGACCCCCACGGCCTCGGCAGTCGACAAAACCGCTCCCACCACTGCCTTTAACTCCACATCCTTGTGTCTCTCATCAGTCTTCTTGATTTTGGCAATCTCGTAAATATGCTTCAACGAGATTTCACCCACGTTTTCGTGGCCAGCCTTTCCTGAACCTTGGCTAACGCCGGCTGCTTGCATTAACAACCACGAGGTTGGAGGAGACTTCATTTCGAACGTAAACGTACGATCTGGCTTGACATTAAGCACACATGGAATAGGCGTGCCTGGTTGGTAATGGGCGGTTCTGGCGTTGAATTCTTTGCAAAAATCGATGGCCTTGACACCCTTGGACCCCAAGGCGGGACCCACGGGCGGAGCAGGTGCAGCTTTCCCTGCACCCACGATCAATTTGATCATGGCGGCCTTTCCTGACATCTTTGGTGAAATTTTTTTGTTGGTGCGATTGGAAATTAAGTATGGAGGTCTGGTAGTGAGGGCTATACTGAAAATATAGAATGGGTATTATTGTGAGGGAAAATAGTATAGGACCTGGGGGTAAGGGGAGGATCTCTTCTGGGGTTTATGAGTGTGGAATGGAACGGTATGGGATATTTAGTGGGATATTTAGTGGGATATCTAGTTGTGGATCCAATGGGTACTCAGTGGTGATAATTACAGTTAAGCTGTAGACACTAAAAGTATTTAATTGTTAGAAACACACGATAGTAAAATTATTCTTGTAAACACTAGAAGTAGAATGATGCTAGGGTGATAATTTTGGTCTTGAATTAGCAATTGTAGTACATTTTTGTACACTTAGCAGGCACTGTGTCCATCCGTATACTACTAAAACTTTACAGGTTAAGTCCACTAGAAGAACTACAACAGTAAGACAACTACTGAAAAATCGAAAAACCACTAATTTTTGCAAAATCACTCATTTATTCGCTTCTTACATTCTCTACAGTCCAACCATCTCTATTTACTCATTCCTGAATTCCCACAGACTAGATTCACCTGGTTCTTAATCCCACGCAACATGTATTCTATCCTCTCCAAAGGTACAAGTTACCACCACGACTTCAACTTATTGGCCCAATTTCCCCCAAAAATCTCTAAAACTCCCTCCCATCCTATAAATCTCCATTTTCAACCACCCACCATTCCTCTTTCACTTGATTTCCTCCTTTTTTCGCACAATTCATTGAATCTCCCGTCTCTATATCATCGCACTAAACTTCATATAAACTCCTGCGCACCAAACACTATCAACAGTAGCCATCTCATCATGAAGACCTTCCCATTAAACTCAAGGTCGAAGACCACGGCACTCAAGCAGCCCAAAGAACTTTTCACTTATATCAGAGACCAAGAAGGTAATTACGTTTACGAAAAAGAGCAAGTCCAATCAAGTGCCTCGTACTACTACCTTCCAGATAGTGATGTATCCAAAAGACTCGATTTACAGAGCGGATACTCCAAATTTCAAAAGATTCCCGAAGTGCAAAACCTCGGAGACTTCGGGCTGTTGCTCCAAGGAATTCAGAAATACGAAGAAGCCAATGGAGGTGAAAAGATCGGAGTGGATGTGGTGACATTCAGAGGCCTTATGACCAAGCTTTTGACCATTCCTTACAATAACAGAGATCCTGTGGATCTCAATATCGTGGCATTTGATGGGCAGCTATTCGTCAAGGCAGATGATGCCATAGAAACAAAAAGAAGAGCCGAAGACCTCAAACAAAAAGAAAGCCAGGGAAAAGATCAATTTGAATACATTCAAAAATGTGAATACGTAGGATACAAGTTCGAGGCCATGGCCACGCTTCCAAAGCCTTGGGCTGAGAGCTCTAGACAGAGCATAGAAAAGAGAAATAAAAAGATTGTGAATAACTATGAACAGTACCTTTCCGTGATTCGGACTGGAATTGGAAAAATCAAGATGTGTCTAGCAGGAGAGGTGGACTGTGTGTGGGACTATATTCCAGAAAGCAATACTGAAGTGTTGGGTCATTATGTGGAATTAAAAACCAGTAGGGTGATTGAAAATCCTAAACAAGCGTTGACGTTTGAAAAGAAATTATTCAAAACGTGGGCCCAATGTTTTTTGATGGGAATCAAAAAGGTGGTCTATGGGTTCCGTGACGACCAATTCTTGTTGAAAGCAGTGGAGGGGTTTGAAACCGAACAAATTCCCGTGATGATTAAGAATGAGTCCAAAATTAACTGTACCAATGCATTGAAATGGTACGGTGCGGTTCTTGAATGGATTGTGGGAGAAATTCCAAGGGATGACGAGTCCAAGGCATGGAGAGTGAGTTACGACCCTGGATCCAGAACATTCTCATTGATGGAGCTCATGTCTAGTGATAACGAAAGATTGCGGAATGGAGAAATTTTGACAGAAGAATTCAAGCAATGGAGAATGAATAAATGACCAACCTAACTGGGAGTGTTGGTCTAAAGTTTCGATCGTTATTTGTGAAATTGTCCCATTTAAGCATTTGAACAAGTCAAATCGATAAATAAATAACGGTGAAGCCCTAGTTCTAAGCAAGTATCTGGAATTTGTAACAGAAAGTGAAGGAGTGTAGGAGTATGTAAGTATACGCATGTAAAATAATATACGAGAGAAGTGTAATAAACCGTATTACGGACAAATACAATAAATAGAGAGATTATAAATATGAGCTCTAGGCATTGTGTGTGCTTATGCAGCATGCCAAGCTAGTCTACATATCGTTAGATTATACATGACATGTAGACATTTATAATCGGGGCCAGCCAAATCGAATCTAGATTTGCACCCATTGACAAATGCGGGCAAAAAGCGGTATTACTATTTGTGGACATATCGATGTTCCATCACTAATGACACATAACTGTCATAAATGAGTCGTTCACAACGTCTTCGACGTTATTTTCGTCAGGATACCATGGGCCTTGGTGCTTATAAATAAATAGGCGAGACCACCATAGTCAGCAATAAGCCATTCTGGACAAAACTCAATTCTAGACAAAAACCCAATTCTGGACAAAATAACCAAGCCTGGACAAAAAAGCCAATTCTTCAGTCCTCAACGCAAACGACAAACATAATTCCCCATATATCTCTAAGACTGACGAGTTTCCAGACGAGTCTGCAGAATAGATCCAGACGAGAATGCCTACGATCGCATCTGGAAAATGCGAATTACTGACCGAATTCTGGACCAAAGGAAGCTGCTGTCACAGCTGAAGGTTTACGTAATCGGCTAGTTAGTCACCAGATTGTATAGTCCATCACTTAAGGACAACTGGACTACACTTAAATTATAACAATTATAACTCTAATTATTTATACTGTCATAGAGATCTACTACTCTTCACCATCATGTACTGCGCATTATTTCACCTAATTCAGTAGTTCTATGATCGTGAAAATTGCCCAGGATGGACTCTCGGTGCATGAAAAATTGCCTGTAACGGCTCCTCCACTCCACAGTTCGGAACGGATATCAGTCACCAAACGGCAGACTACTTAACAAACCCATCACTTAACAAACCCATCACTTAACAAACCCATCACTTAACAAACCCATTAATTAAGAGTCCCCTAACAGTATATCCATCTAATAAATACTCATATAGTTCAACGGGTCTATAAATTGCATCGCCTAAGTAATGACTGCACCACCAATAACTTCCACTTTATCTATTGTATAAAGGTTGTGTACCGATTAGTGGATCTCACGCACTTATCGCTCGGGTTTCTCCACAAAACCTTTGCTATCATGTGAACTTGCCATCCCACTCAAAATCAATGCCACCCGTCAAATCCCCCACCATTCCCCACCATGGCAAAATATGGGCCACCTTGACAAATTATGGGAACCTTGACAAACCATGGCCCACCTTGGAAGGTGGACCACCTCGGCCTCTGACTAATCCATAGACCATCTCCACGGTCTGGCTGCTCCACGTGACGCGTTTTGCTCTCGGATCACACCGAACTTTTCGCATGCCCTCACGCATCCGCGCTGCCGAGGTCTATCCCCTCATTGCCGCGCTAGCCAATAACTACAAAGTCATAACTAATCCGTACAGTCCAGACCGCACCCCACAATTCACTATTTATATAGAAGCCGCTTCCTCTGAAATTTTCCTTTTTGCCTATCAAATCATCCCAATTACAAAATGGCACCTGTCTTTACCAATTCCAATGGTTGTCCCGTTCCCGACGCCTTCGCCACTCAAAGAGTCGGCGAACACGGTCCTCTTCTCTTGCAGGACTTCAACTTGATTGACTCCCTTGCTCACTTTGATAGAGAGCGTATTCCCGAAAGAGTTGTCCACGCCAAGGGTTCTGGTGCCTATGGTGAATTCGAAGTCACCGATGACATCACCGATATCACTGGTGCGGCGTTCTTGGACACCGTGGGTAAGAAGACCAAGTTGTTCACCCGTTTCTCCACTGTTGGTGGAGAATCAGGCTCGGCTGATACCGCCAGAGACCCAAGAGGTTTTGCCACCAAATTGTACACCGAAGAAGGTAACTTGGATTTGGTCTACAACAACACCCCTGTTTTCTTTATCAGAGACCCCTCCAAGTTTCCCCACTTTATCCACACCCAAAAGAGAAACCCAGAAACCCACTTGAAGGACCCTAACATGTTCTGGGACTACTTGACCACCAACCAAGAATCCATCCACCAAGTGATGCAATTGTTCTCCGATCGTGGTACTCCTGCTTCCTACAGAGAAATGAACGGTTACTCTGGTCACACCTACAAGTGGACCAGCAAGAAGGGTGACTGGTACTACGTGCAAGTTCATTTCATCACCGATCAAGGGATCAAAACCCTCAACAACGAAGAAGCTGGTGCATTGGCCGGTTCCAACCCAGACTACGCCCAAGAAGACTTGTTCAAGAACATTGCTGCCGGTAACTTCCCATCGTGGACTGCTTACGTCCAAACCATGACCCCAGAACAAGCCAAGAACGCTCCTTTCTCCGTCTTTGACTTGACCAAGGTCTGGCCTCACAAGGACTACCCATTGAGAAGATTCGGGAAGTTGACCTTGAACAAGAACCCAGAAAACTACTTTGCTGAAGTCGAACAAGCTGCCTTCTCTCCAGCTCATACTGTCCCATACATGGAAGCATCTGCCGATCCAGTCTTGCAATCCAGATTGTTCTCCTACGCTGACACTCACAGACACAGATTGGGTACCAACTACACTCAAATCCCAGTCAACTGTCCTATTTCTGGTGTTTTCAACCCACACATGAGAGACGGTGCTCTCCAAGTGAATGGTAACTTGGGATCTGCTCCAAATTACTTGGCCACCTCCAAGCCAGTTGAATTCAAGCAATTTAGCTTGCAAGAAGAACAAGAAGTCTGGCAAGGTGCTGCTTGTCCATTCCACTGGAAGTACACTGACGAAGACTTCAAGCAAGCCACCGGTTTGTACAACGTCTTGGCCAGATACCCTAACCAACAAAAGCATTTGGCCCACAACATTGCTGCCCATGCTTCCAATGCTGATGTTGCCATTCAAGACAGAGTGTTTGAATACTTTGCCAAGGTTTCTCCTGAATTGTCTGCCAATATCAAGAAGGAAGTCTTGCAATTGTCCCCAAGAAAGTGATTCTACAATACTGGTATATAGTAGGAGTAAATGTGTTGATTGTAATACTTATTTATTATACGATTTATTGAACAAATTTAGTAGGTTATCCCAATTCTTTGTCTGTAATACTTGAAATATTGTAAAATAAATAACTGGTACCGATTCTTATTTTATTAAATTGTAAAATTAAATAACTGGTACCGATTCCTATTTTACTATATGATTTAGTAAATTGTAGCTTAAGATAACTGGCACCTAATGTTCATTACTATAGGGATGAGTAACGTTTTGCCATCATTTATGGCTTAAATTGCACAAAATTACCTACACGGTCCAGTTTTGACGGAAATAAAACAAAATTCCTACCAATACCGTTGTCCGCTCGTATGACATACATTTTTCACATAAATCGTTTATTCATAATTTGGTAGTATTACAAGAAGCACAAGAACATGAGGAGCCACACTTGCACACAGCTCCGCAACAGCTGTTGGAGGAGCCCGAACCGGACGAAGTAGATGCAGATGTACCGCTAGATGAGGAGTTTTTGCCACACATAATGTATATATTCTAGGAAGAAACCCCAGAGTCTTTATATGTTGGCGGTAGATAAGATGGCCGCGTACACTTACCGGATATGGAGAGGATTTGCGCGTGGGCTGATTGTGGGGAGCGCTTGGCGAATCAGGAAACCTCAATGCGCATCTACCTACCCGCTATATAGAGCAGAGTGGGTGCTCTATACAGTGCGCTGTCTTGGATTGTGAGCAATTAAAAGCTCCAAAAGGACTACTTGAAGCGAAGGTGAGGTGAGAAATGAGAAATGTAGATAAGATGGTCTGTTTGGAGTTGATAGATTTTCAGTTAGTTAGTGTTTTTTGAATTAGAGTTAAAAAGGTAGAGCCAATTGAATTGTAAGAGTCTCAGATTGACAGGTGCCCGAGGATATCAGATCAATAACAGTTCCCGAGGATCAGATCAAATCTGATGGAAATGTTGCATATATGCACTGAAGGGTACAGTGATAGGATGCGTTGACTTGTAAGTGACAGAATGGCTTGACTGTGCTCATAAGCTAATGACTAACAGAGTAATGACCACAGACTAATAATATCAGGCACATAGATAGATTTCATAGACTATGGAGGAGAAATAACTATCATCTTTGACTTATGTGTTATATGTTGATTTTTAGGGTGATTTATAAATTCACTTATACATTCATTTTTTTGACGTATTTCAACTAATGGTCTCACGCATTATCTACTAAACAAACATTTTTACCTTAATTCCAACACAAACACTTTTTTCTCCTCTAACACCTAGAATAACCCTAACCTATCCATTTGGATTTATCCATTTAGATTAATTCTAACCATGGTGTAATATTTTTCGATTTTTCAAAAATTTCAAAAATTTGCCAACTCGCAAGCCTGAATCCACAGCCAGGAATATTAATACCACATTACCGATTCTCTAATTTAAAATTCGATTCTTTTCTTCGTGATTTCTTTACTTCATGATCCCAATATCACTTCGTGATCCCGATGTCACTTCGTGATCCCAATGTCTCCGTAATCCCAATATCACTCCGTAATTCCAATATCACTCCGTGACATTGCCATGAGCCAGTGCAGCACAGAAGCCCTACTATCGATCTCGGTAAGCTGATCTGACGTAAATTACGTGGCCAATGTTACTACCACTTCAGAAGCTCATGACCAACATCTCTACACTTATCACCAGCCCAAATCACCATCCCTCACTCCTAAACCTCCAAATCCAGACCACTCGCACATGTGGCGAAGTGGAATGACAGGCTGCGCCATCCGCTCTCGCAATGTTTCACTGACAAGGCTTATGGTCCGCCTAGGGGTACCTGCAGCTCACATTCGGCTTACTGCGGATACTAGTCCATTAATCACAAGCAGGCGGTGCAAACAGAACATCACGCGTTGTGATCCCACACTTCTCCTACCACCACAGCACAGTCCATGGAACCAGCCCACAGACCCACCGACCCACCAAAACGTGTGGGATTCGTCGTGTGGGATTCATGGTAACATGGCAGCCTAAAGGGGTCCATTGCCATGTGCCATTACCATATGCCATTGCCATTGCTGACGAGCGCTGGTTGTTTACTTTCCACATTTGCTGACAATGCTTCATTCCTGCATTGTGATGATCTGGGGTAGCTGGTTGATTTGATCCCTGCTTTCTGTCAAGTGCAATGCGCTAAGCCACGAGCCGTGACTCCGTGACTCCGTGACTCTATACACCCAGACTTCAATACAGGGGATACAGGTAATACACGGAATACACGGGATACACGGGACCTAATACACGGGATACATAGGATACACTGTGTACCCCTTTGGGTACACAGCCGGCACGCCTTTGGTACTATTCCAAAAATAGGCTGGGGTAAGGCGCTGCACCCGAAAAGGTACCGAGCGCGACAATGCCGTCAAATCGCTCCTAACACTGTGGTGAAGAACCAGCCTCCTATAGTTTATTTGCAATCCCACGTATAAATAGACGCGGTTCCCGTCACTTCTGATTCCTTTCTCATCAACCTCTTCTATTACAATCAATTCTATTCAAAATGGGTGTTAACGCTATTAACTTCGCTGTCAGTGACATTGCCTCTGACGTTGCCTCTGCTGTTGGTGGAGCCTTTGCCACAGCCACCTCTGCCATTGATGGTGCTGCTCTGACCGGTGTTTCCGGTGCTGAAAGTGTTTATGATGCTGCCACTTCTGGTGCTGCTTCTGTTGCCGGTGATGCTGCTTCCGGTGCTGCCAGTGTGACTGGTGACTTGGTTTCCTCCACTGCCTCTGCTGCTTCTGATGCCATCAGTTCTGCCACTGCCTCTGCTGCTTCCGGCTTGTCTTCCGTTCTTAGCTCTGCTACTGTCAGTGCTGCCAGTGCATCTGATTCCGTTGTGGAATCTGTCTCCAGCTCCGCATCTGGCTCTGCCTCCAAGTCTGCATCTGCCTCCGGCTCTTCCAGTGCCTCTGGTTCTGGTTCCAAATCCGCATCTGCATCCGCCTCTGCCTCCAAGTCGAGTTCCGGATCCGCCTCTAAGACCGCTTCGGGCTCTGCATCTGCATCTAGTTCTAGTGCCAAGTCCAGTTCTTCCAGCTCTGCTGCTGCTGCTTCCATCGAATCCGGTTCCTGGAAGAAGGCCGTTGCCGTTGCCGGTATTGTCGGTGTTTCTTTCCTCTTCAACGTTATGTAAACGTTATGTCTTCACTTCTTCGGCCTTTGCCATTTGTTTATAGGATCTTGTTTGAGTTTACGCGTGTTAAGCCATTGGCCTTTTGTAGATGGTTGCGAAATTGCAAATCACCAATACTCTTGAAAAATGAAATATCGCCCATTTGAAAGAGTTTCAGCCTTGAAATTTATAACTATACCAGTCAGATCGTTGAATTGGCCAAAACTAGTTAATTTCACTAAAAAAGGCCAGAACCCGTAAATTGCAACCATTTTGCCCAGAATAGGCAATTAGCAAAGAATCCTCGAACTCCAGCATAACCGTTGAACTGTCAATTGCTCAAACCTTAGCTTATTTCTTGTAAAAATTTGTCTCCCTGATCGCCCTGATCACCCTGATCAGCCTTTTAGTTTGATCCAATATTTGGTATTCTGTATCCGTTTTAGGAAATATAACCACTAGTCCCTGCATTCTGTTCCCCTTTCATGATTTCTTACCATATCACCATTTTTGAAAGATATTGAATCACTTCCAAAATATTACAATCTCCTTTCTTCGTAATAATCCTCAATTTCAGATTACCCACTTCTTTTCTCGTGACTTCACTCACTTCTTCTTCTTCTCTCATACTACGCACCATCACCAACTTATCTATTTCCTGCACATGGGAACATCCAACTCATCTAATCCATCACCATAACCATGACCAGTACAGACCCAAATACAAAGAAAAGACCTCCTCCTACCAAGGCTGTGACGCCCAGAACACCCAGAGCCGCACACAATCAAAAAATGCTCGAGTTGATGAAAAAACCAGCAAGAAGACAGGTGGATCCAGATACTTTACCAGATGACAAACCAGCCCAAACAGGCACAGTATTCAATATCTGGTACCTTAAATGGTCCGGAGGTGGCGATAGCTCCCTGAGAAACCACACCAAGCTGAAATTTCGAGTCAATATACCCAAAGACGCAGGATATACCAAAGCCAAGGGCACAGCTTCCTTATGTCTATTCTTTGCCCGTGGATGTTGTTACTTAGGCAAAGAGTGTCTGTACTATCATAGATTACCCCAAGAGACTGATTACATCATGCCAACACAAGACTGTTTTGGTAGAGACAAAACTGCCGATTATAGAGACGATATGGACGGAGTGGGCTCTTTCAATAAAACCAATAGAACTCTCTATGTTGGAGGTTTACATATGAATGACAACATAGAAAACACACTTACCAAGCATTTCCAGGAGTTCGGGGCCATAGAAAAGATCAGAGCGTTATATGGGAAGTCCTGTGCTTTTATTACATTCAGATTGGAATCTGAAGCGCAATTTGCCAAAGAAGCTATGCAAAACCAATCTCTTGATGGAAAAGAGGTGTTGAATATACGCTGGGCAAACGAGGATCCCAACCCTGCAGCTCAGTTAGAAGAAAAGAGAAGATTAGAGGAAATAGCATTGGAAACAGTAAAGAATTTATTGCTGCAGGTGGATCAGAATCCTGCTCCAAAAAGACAAAAAGTGACTGTTGAAGAGCCCGAAGAGAAGGTGAACGAAGTAAAAGAAGTCAAACAAATCGAACCTGTGAAATATACAAACCAAGATTCCCAACAGAAACCAAAGGGTATTGAGTTTAGTGCAAGTTCGTTGAGCGCATTAGCAAAGCTCAGAACTCATCAAAAAAACAAGGTACCAGCTACAGTTCTTGCAGGGTACTCCAGTGATGAGGAGGATTAAAAAGCAGTAATTATAGTGGGTATTAAGGTGAAAGTGTATTTTTAATGTACATATAATATATAATGAGTGATGACCACTGTAGACCATTTTAATCTGTATTTTGAGGCTGCTATAATCTCAAACACTGAATATTGTAGAGAACGGACCAACCTGTAAAGTCGTTTTATCTATTATGTATGAGGTTTTATTGTTTCAACGACTTGATTAATCTCTGAGGACTTGGGACTGAGTAGATGCATGCTTCAACAACCAATCAGGACACCTTTTCCTTCCCTTAGTAAGAAACTTCTTTAGATCCAATAATAAATCACCGTTTGAATCGTCCACAAAAGAGTAACTGAGCCCCTCATTCCCGGCTCTACCAGTTCTACCTATTCTATGGATATATTCGTCAAACTTGTTCGGCATTTGGAAGTTCACAACTAATGACACATTGGGAACATCAATACCTCTAGCTGCAACATCGGTTGCTATCAATATTCTAGAGTTATTTGATCTGAAACTATTGATTGACTGTTCACGAGACTCTTGCGACTTGGACCCATGTAACACCACACTGTCTTTAAACCCTTTATTGCCAATCTTATATGCTAACGTATCACATACCTTTTTAAAATTGGCGAAAACAATGATAGAATAATTTCCACGGGTTAAATTATCGTGATTTTTTAATACCTTAATCAACTTGCTGAATCTCTGATCATCTTCATGATCAGTAAGAGTATTGGCACCCAAGTACTCGAAATTCTGCTCAATATTGTCTAGAGCTTCTCCGGCCCCTCCAATTGACAAATAACCCGGTGTTTCAAGGTATGTCTTGGTAATTTTCTCAATAGGAGGGGAAATGGTTGCGGTGAACATGAGAGTTATTCTCTTCTTTAAATAGAAGATTCTGGAATCTATGGTACTGTTCAAATGTTGAGAAGTAGGTAATGCATTCATAATAGACTGCAATGGTTTTTCAAACCCCATATCTATCATTCTATCAGCTTCATCCATGATGAGATAGTAGCATCTATTCAAGCCTATGATATTTCTCTCGATGGAATCCACTAATCTACCAGGTGTACCAACCACAATATGCACCCCGTTTTGAACAGAATGAACTGTCTCTTCGTATTGATGACCACCAATAATACTCACAACATTTAACCCGAGATGATCACAGAATTTCTGGGCTTCTTTGGTGATTTGAAGCGCCAATTCTCTTGTTGGTGCAAGAATTAAACCCAATGGTTTGTTGTAATTGTTGTCTTGCTGATGCTCGAACTCAAGATAGTTTTGGTCTATCGATAGTATGTATGCTAGTAAAGGAATTAAAAATGCCAAGGTTTTACCAGAACCGGTTTCTGCAATCCCCACAATATCTCGATGCCCAAGAGCCACAGGTATGGATGCACGTTGTATAGGCGTTGGATCGGTATAGCCCAACTTCTTTACTATCACATTTAGGAGTTTTTCTGGGATTTTTGCTTCTTTCCAGTCCCTCAATGGGTTACTTATATCTCCACCTTTAGACGTGATATTATAATCTTCTCGGAAAATTCTCCAATCTCGGGCAGTCATTTCGTCCAATTTCTTCGCTGACCAGTGTTTTTGCAGTACTATATCAAGGTCTAGATCATTATCTTGGTGGTTTAATTCCATTAATGGTTGATAGTTAATTGAAGTGTCCTCCTCTTCTTTCCAGTCAAAATTGAATTTGAGGCCCTTTTTCTTTTTTTTGGGGGCCTCTTCAGTCTTTAGATCAACCTCGTCATCCTCGTAATGAAGTTGAACAGGTGTAGACCGTCTTTTTCGTTGGTTGTTCAAAAGCTCTAACTTTTTCTTCTTTTGATCCTGTTGTTCTTTTTCTTTGGCCAATCGAGTTCGTTCTTGTTTCCCTAGAAACCTTGGCTTCAGCACGTTAGATTCACCTCCATTTTTGATAAGCTCTTCAACAGGTAATGGTCTGAGTCCCATCCTGGTTCATGTAGTAGATAAGATTGTGAGATGCTGGTAGCGTGATATTGTAACACGTGATGTAAATTTGTAGTTGCAAAATGTGAAATGGGGAAGGATGACCAGATCCACCAACGGATTGGGAGTTGATGGACGTACTTTATTGACGCCACATGCTTCCCAAGTATGGCCCAAGTACTGCCAGCAAACTTTGTCTAACATTTCGGATTTCCGGATTTTAACTGAGGTAAACTATTCAACTGGTTAGTATATTAGGAACATACGTCTTTAGGAGTCAAAACTGCCTATTAGTATTGTGGCTTACAAAGAGGCATGTATGGTTAGCAAATCACATAAGTCAAAGTGGATTTAATTAATAACATGCATGGATAGTTAGCAAGTTAAAGAGAGTTAAAGTGGGTTTAATTAATGACATGCATAAATCATAATAATCGGGTAGTACCACCAAAAATAGAAAGCGGAATAACATTCGATCACGAGCAAATCCCTGATTACAATCCTACCAGGTTCCGCGATCCCTGGATCGAAGAAACTCACTATTTTGTAGAATGCTTTCGCAACCACCCCACATTATACGTCTAGCTGTCGCAGCCTCACCAACACTTTGGCGAGACTCGAACTATACCAGCTCCCGTTTCATGAAGTTGTCTCGAGACCAGGCCATACAATATATGCTCCACAGTTCTTGGGTTTAGGCTGGTTCATTTGTTGTTGTTCTACTGAGCAAAGTAATTATTTCGGAACTATGTTTTCGATGTGCATTGTTCGCTGCATTGTTCTAACCATCGCTCAAGATGTAATTATATGAGAACAATCTGTACTACATACAATGTCCCAAAAAGGCTAAGAGGTCAGAGGTATTGGAACAAACTAAACAACATACAATGTTCTCAAAAAGTTGACAACCTAGTGAACAAGCACAATCTAGTCGAAGGAAGGCTGGCTGGTTAGCGAGATAACCATAGTTTCCGGCCAACCTGGTGGATCAACCTGATTGTTTGGCTGCTATTCCGTCCAGCATAGTGATTGTTGAGGCATCTTCTAATTGTTTGAATGTCCAGCTTACTTTAATTGTACTTGTCCAATTACCCAGCTCTTTCAGAACCAGCATGGAATACTGGAAAAATCAAGGGAGCAGTAACTGGACGATTCCACGGTATATAAGAGAGTCCTTTTGCCATAAATGTTTCCTCATCAAACTCATTCACTCTTTCACTACAGACTCATTCACTCTTTTACAAACACAATGCAATACGCTCAAATCTTAGCTGCCGTTCTTTTCTCTTTCGCTACCGCAAAGGCTGCTGATGCTCAAGACGTTGAATTCATCACCAAGTTGGTTTCTGATGCTGAAGCTAATCAAAACCAATACGTGCAATACTATGAAACCGCAACTGTCGAGGTGCCTCAAGAATTGATTAAGTTGGCCAAACAAGTCGCTACCTATACCGATGACTCCTACACCACATTGATTGACTCCGAAAACATCAATGTCGCTCAATTGGAAAGCTTTGCTTCCCAATTGCCTTGGGCTTCCAGATTGGAGGTGGCTGCTCCAACCACTGACTCTCCTACTCCTACTCCAACCAGTACTAGTTCTCCAGCCCCATCGTCTCAAACCGAGACTGCTCCAACCACCACCCAAGACTCCACTACTGAAACCAGTGTTGCTCCTACCACCACTGCTCCAGCCAGTTCGAGCTCTGCTCCAGAGTCTTCTTCTGCACCAGAGTCTTCTTCTGTTCCAGAATCCTCCTCTGCTCCAGAATCCTCTTCTGCTCCAAAATCCTCTGAAGCGATTTCTTCCGCTCCAGAGTCCTCTGCTCAATCCAGCTCTTGGACTACTGTCGAGCAACAATCTTCATCTTCTGCTGCCAGTAACAGTACTGTACCAGTTATTTGGGAAGACAGAGCCATTAATATGGCTGCTCCAGTGGGTGCTGCTCTCGGAGCCTTCCTCCTCGCCTTGATCTAAATTCTTTATTAGTTCCATTTCTTCGACTACATTTCGATGTTTACAGGTAGGATTACAGGTTCATCTGCCAAATATCATCCAATATAATTAGATTTATTTAATAAAAAAAGAAAATATAAAGGAAAGTAGGCTCTAGTTCTATGTGGTGATTCGTTTCATTTGGCTCACTATATGCCTGGCCGCTATATCGTGCACTTAAACTTTTCGCAGCCGCGCCTTATTATCACACCGTTTGACACATTCCGTCCCTTACTGATACGTACATGAAAACGGATATTATTTAGAAGCGCGTCAACAGTACGATAGAAATAATTCTTTACATGAAAGTTGAGGATTTGTCGACTAACCAAACCACTAGAAGTTATATCCTTCTATTTGCTATAGGCTATGTGTAATTTACGTAGTAAATACAATGTTGTCAAAAAAAGAAGTTATTAGATAGCAAAAGGGAAATAGTAAGTCGGGATGCACTCTAGCATTCGCTTCATTATTTTATACTAATGTACACTATTGGTGTACATTAACTACGTAATCACATAAACACATCAATTTATCACTGTATATCAATATTCAACTCTGAGAGTTGTAGTCTAGGAATTTCATAACATCATGAGTAGAACTGTAATAATAAAGAGAAAAAAAAACACAAAAAGAGATAAACGTTTTGGACCATATATGAATTGATAATTGTTAGAACGAGTCTCCAACTTCTATTTAGAGCGGTCTTTATAATGTATGATATTCTATTAATTTCCCAAACATACCATGTTATAGTCTATTGAGTTCCATGGGTTAATTGTCTCCAAAAGGATTGAATGTTGGCAAGATCTTGCTGCGATCGGTTTGGTTGTTTCCAGGTGCATTGCTGGAGGCTCTGTTACGTCCAGAATTGAAGCCATAGAAGTGGCCATTGATTTCCGTGCTCAAGTGTTTGATAAGGTTCAATAAATTAATCAGATGAAAGTAATTTGGGTTAGACAAATGTTCGAATTCATTGATCAGGAAATTCAAGATTTGATCATTACTAAGATCATATTCTTTTGGAATCAAACTATAACCGTCAGATGATTCCTCATGGACATTTCCTTCTTCTTCGGCCTTAACCTTATCAATCTTGGTATATAACTGTGGTCTATCATACGGTAAAACAGCACATAACCAAATTCTAGTTTTATAAATCTTGAATAATTCTTTGATCAAACCTCTGAAATCAATTCTTTTGAAGTTTGCAAAGTAATAGAAAATCAATTTCTTATAATCGGATTGATATTCAACATTAATTAAACTAAGATCTTTTTCCAAATTCAATTCTTTAATCTTATTATAGCATGTAATAAATGCCTTCTTTTCCTCCAAAAATTTGCCACTGATTTTATGGATTTCCTTTGGTGTGGCAAATCTCAACACCTGCTTAGTTGGTAACGTGATGATGAACTCATTGTCTTCATTCAGGTGAGAGTTAATAATTGCGGAAGCATTCAATGAGGTAGAATGTGTTCCATTGGTCTTTTGGTTATGATGGCCATGTTGGTTGCCGTCATCAATGGTCAAACTTTTAAGATGTTCCAACTTTTTGAGGAAGTTAAAAAGAATTGCAAAATTTAAATTGACCAATGGTTCCACGATCATCACAGAGTCCTTTCCTCTGTCACCATCCACAATTACCAAGTCATCTCTTTGTAAAAAGATGTTGGAATTATTAGGATATGATAATAAATCAAACTTACCATTTTTGTTGATCACAAGACAAAGAATCTTGTGATTGAAAGTTAAATTATTCAAATTTTTAATAAACGTGATCAATTTCACGATAATAGGATCTGCCAATAACTGGTACAACTTAGAAAGAATCTGGTTTGTTATTTCTGGATCTTGGAAGTATTTGATAGTCTTTGAGTAAAGATTTTTTAAGTCCGGAGAAGCAATTATATATTGATCCTTGAGAATCAATCCGTTTTCCAATTTAATCGATTGATTGAAATGGTTTGCTCCTTGATTCAAATGGCCTTGAATATGTGGGGGCAAGCCTTGTTGCTGTTGTTGTGGCTTACCTTGTTGAGAGGGCTGCTGTTGCGGAGCCTGGAATTGAGGGTGCAGTTGCAGACCTTGGTTTTGTTGACCTTGTTGAGGTTGTCCCTGGGTCTTCTGTCCTTGTTGCGGTTGTGCCTGCAGCTGTTGCTGTTGCTGTTGTTGGCCATGAGGAGGGCCATGTGCAGGGTTTTGAATGAAAGCTGGATTTTCATTGATTGACAAAGGCAGAGGTAAAAACTGTTGCTGAAGATGAGAGGTGAATTGAGGCTGTTGAAAATCCGCCAATTGACTGGGTCTTCTTGCTTGAAAGTCGTTAAAATTGGAATTCAAGTTGAAATTGGCAAAGTTATCACTGAATTGGTCAATGTTAAAGTTTTGGTTGAAACTATTCATCATGGCATAAGAAGACAAATTTTTAGAAGGGCCATGGGGAGCCGTTGCTGGATTGTTTGAGTTGGAACCAAAGAAAGACGATCCTGCGTTTCCTCCACTAACTTGGGAGGGAGGATTCAAATTGCTCAATTGAGGGTTGTTTATCAACGGAGGAAAGTTTGATCTGGTGAACGATTCGGCAGCATAACTGGGTCTTCTCGACGATATGTTGCCAATACCGCCCTGGAGCTCCAAGGGCAAGTTGAACGAGTCCTTCTGGCCGTAGAAAGACGAGGGAATCAAAAAGTCGTTATTGGGACCAGGGGCAGGACCAGAAGTGGGAGACTTATTGGGGATGTTTTTCGAAGCCGGATCTTCCAATCCAGACAATTTATTGAGCAAAAGACTGTTGAATTGGTGTTCGTCCTGGCCTTGCTGATGTTGGCCTTGTTGGGTTTGTTGGTGTTGTTGTTGCTGGGCTTGCTGGTTCGGATTGATTTGACCAGGGGCCAGCAATGGGGGCTGTGTATTTGCTTCGTGGGCAGCACCAGAGTGGTGATGGCCCAGCGGAGGCGGTTTTGTGGACTGGGTGTGGTCGGAAGGATTTCCTGAATTCAAAAAGTCCAAATAATTGAAGCTCATGGTGAAAGGCTATGCTTTGGAGAGGATTGCCGTCTATAAACAGATGCACCTTTTTGGCGATATCGGTGGCGGAATTGGTGGTTTTATTGCGAGCTGATTGGACGGGAACGCGGAAGAACGAGATTGGAGTGATGAATTCGGATGTTGGAAGGAAAAGGAAGATGGAGTAGTTAGGATGGATTTAGTATGGTGTCAGTGAGTCGTGGAGGCCGTAAAAATTCGCATGCGTAGTCTCCGCAGCTCACGTGCTGGTGGCGATACAATCGCGGGGTGAAGAGGTGGAGGAAATGGACCATTGCTCGTGGTTTTGGGGCCCGGCCACTGGGCCGAGCAATTTGGCACTATTTAAGTTGGTAATATGTAATTTTGGCTGTAAATTGGCAATGTGTCTGGATTTTGATGGGAAATGCCCGGGGATCTCTAGTACTGAAGTATGGGTGTTCGCTGCGATCGTGGAGGTGCGCGCGCGGTTCCACTGATCTTGGTGCTAAAGTTGCCGATATTTCCCAGGACGGGCTACGGCGAGGCCGCGAGATTACGCACTACACTACGGCGAGCCCTCCGGGCCAAGGGAACTTCGCAATGACCTCATCGGTCATACGACTGGAATCACGCTTCCTATATTTATGTACTATTTGCTATTGTACTATGTACTACTTACACCGCCTTTCTAATCCCAATCCGTACTAATCCCAACCTTCTCTCCAACTGTAGTGGTGAACACCCATACTATTTTCTTCTGACCCCGGTGCTGGCACGCGGAGGATACGCAAAGCCCAGAATGTCAATTTGCGACCCATTGACATCCGTGGGCTCGCAGGTGCACCAGCTGGATTTGGGGGTTGAGTCCATGACTTGGCTCACATGTTGGCCGCATCCGGTCCATGATTTGTGATCTGGGGTTAGTAATCAGGTTCAATGGTTAATGGTTCATTCAATGGTCACTAGTCAATGGTCAATGACAAAAGAGTTCAATGGTCCAATGGATCACATCATTCAATGGTCACTGGCCAATGAAAGATGGCAGAAGTTCACAGGTTAAATGAGTGAGTTCATGGTCAATGGTCAATGACAAAGATGGGTGGGATCATGGTCACTGACAAAGACGAGTGAGTTAATGGTATGGTCACTTACGGCAGATTCCACAGATTTGTGCTTGACACATATTGCTTGTAAACGTAGACTTACTGAATGCTGCACTTTCGCGCTTTATATACCCAGGCCCTAGGGGCCCGGACTCAACAGCCACTTCCATTCATCCTCTATTGTACCGAGGAGTGACTCCCGGAACGGGGTCTTACCACCGATAAGCCATTCTGGCATTTATCGGCGGGGTCGCACGACTTGTCGTGTGGTCTTCACATGGACTCACGCCAGGTGTGAGCCCACCGTCCAGCTGAAACAGCAAATGGCCACTGGCCACTGGTATCCACCGTTTTTTGGCCTGAAACAGCAAATCCATAAAACGAAACAACCACGGATCCCACTGATTTCCTTACCGACTCCACCCACCGATTCCATCGATTTCATCGATTCTATCGGTCAATTGCCATTGCTCCAATCCCGCCTGCGGCCGGAGTGGAGCCTACAGTGCGTAGCTTGCCACTCTATATTTCTATGGACTATTATACACATTAAGCGGCACCGCCGGTCTGTTCACGGTGGGCCTCGATAGTGTCACCGTCCTCCAAGTCCAAGTCGTCCGGAGTATTGTCTGGAGAAACTCTGGTTCCATCAATCAAGAATCTCAACGAGTTGAGGTCCTTTCCCTGTCTTTTGCAGAACGCCTCCATAAGTCTTCTCATAGGAGTGGTTCTTTTGATTTTGAAGAAAATCTCCGCGGATCCATCCGACACCTTCAAGTTGATGTGCGTGTTATCTGGCTTTTCTTCTTTGGGTTGTTCAGTATCCGACATGGTTGGTGTTGACAAGAGTAGAGTGTTTGCTTTCAGGGTGGAAGAACGCGCACGCACGACCGGGTTACCCGCACCGAAGCTTTTTAGTACGATTAGTGCTGGAGGGCACTTGGCGAATTGCGTTGGCATGGGGCGATGGGCATTAAAGTGGGGGACGTGGTAGTCATTCCGCCGTATCTGCTTGGCTTGGTCGCTGGGTCGCTGGATGGTGTAATTTTGCGGTTTTGGTACGAAATCGCGGGGTTTCTGGTGATCTTGGCTGAGATGCGCTACTGTCAAAGAAGTATTTGAACCGTTATAGTGGAGAGTCACCGAAAACTGTAATTTTGAGTGGTTTTGGTTGTTCTGAAGGGCCCAGGGGCCCAAGGGTCCCAAAAGGACCTCAAAAGAAGCCCAAATAGGGCCAATTGCGCTTCCTGCTCTTACCGTTCCCAAATTCTGGCTTGTCTTTGTTCACGGATCATTTTTCACTCTTTCAACTAATTTCGTATTTCTGCAGATCCACCCCACTTTCGTACTCCTTAATGACCAAAGTAGATTGGCCGTCTCCTCCTACACTCCTATTACCTTATCGTCTGCCATAATCTCTTGTTCTTATCAGGGTCATGCCTATTGTGCTTATCGCCTTACCCCACAATTCGCATTTCTTCCAAATTGACACTATACTCTCTACAGCCCCTATTCCCCTTTTTGCATTCTGTTACCTCTGGTCTATCTGAAAACATCCCCCGTACACTTTTGACTCAATTTCTCGATGTTTCCACTCATTTTTCAGACTTGTATCAGACTTGTTTCATGCTTCTCGTTATATACTTCTCGCGCCATAATCGCACTATATGCGTTCCTACCTTTCGTTTTACGAACAGCTCTCTCAAGTGTACCTCAACAAATGTACCCTAGTGCTTTGTCTTCTCTTGATCAAGCTCCTTCTCTTCAAAAAAGCATTACTTTCCGATCTCGATGCCCTCTCCCTACAAAGTGAGTGCGACAGTATAGCCAGCCAATTGCCGGCAAAATTGTCCATTCTCATCAACAATTACATCCAGAGCACACTTTCCAAGATCAAATACAACTACCTTGTGATGCTCCAACTCATGGTCTCGTGTTTCAAGTACATTGTCTTATTCTACATAGAGCTTTTTCTAGGAACGTATACCTGTCTTTTGAATGCGACTGTCAGTGGAACTGCTGATTTTGCAGTCGATTCCTCGGAAAAGATCATTGTGTTGGTCAATTCCACCGTTGTGGGTCTTACCGATGATATCCAAGACGGATTGAATGGGTTATCGTCTGTTTTGAATTCTGTAGTCGATGCCTTTGATAAGGTGAAGGAGTTCTTTACTGGCACAGCTCCTGCCAATGGGACCCAATACGAAAGCCAAATCCAATTGTCCGTGGGTTCGCTTCGGAATTTGACGATTCCAGCTTCGGTTCTCACAGATATTCAGGAGTTCCGGAACAATACTGTTCCTTCATTCGATGAGTTGCAAAATTCCACTTCAAGCCTCATCGCGTCCCCATTTGATTATATTAATTCCCAATTGGCTGCTTCTCCTTTCAACTCCACCAATGATTCCATTCAGCTTTTCAGCAACATCTCTCTTCCATCTGCGTCCAATAACATGTGTCCAAGTGACTTGGGGGCTGTAACCCTTCGATTACACAAAGATCTTGATTTGGCTGCGAAATATATCCTAATTGGTATAGCTGTTGCAGCCATCGCCAGCTGTCTCCCTACGGTATATACGCAGTTGCGGACATGGAGAAGACAATCGAAGTTGGTGGCAGAGTTGAATGAAGACCCGTTTATGTCCAAAGACACAGCGTTGTCGATTTTGACTGTATATGACAATCCCTTGCTCTACTATATCCATATCTATACAGGAGTGAGAAACACTAGAAGCACATGGTTGATCAACTATGTCACGACTCCAACGGTATTGACTGTTCTTTTTGTGGGTTTGGCCGGCTTGTTGGGAGTTTTGGTTCAATGGCTTCTTTTGCGGATGGTTTCTAATAGTTTAAACGATTGGGTAGATGATAAAGCTATCACGGCAGCTGCGCAAAACTCAACTAATCTGACAAGCTCCGTCTTTGTATCCCACTTGAATGCATACCTTTCAGACCAGGAAACAGTCCTTAACAATGAGCTTTTTGGCCATGTGAAAAATGTCACCACTAGTCTCAACAGTACATTGGTATCATTTATGAGTGATTTGGACACAGCCGTCGATGATATCTTTGGAAGCACTCCACTCTCTGGCCCTATAAATACCGTGGTATATTGCACATTAGGACGAAAAATCCAAAGGGTGGAGCAAGGACTTACATGGATCAATCTGAATCTAAAAATATCTATTCCTTTAACTGACCAAAGTCTTGCCCAAGATATCGACAGTTTGCTTAATTCCCTGGATTTTACGACATTTACTAAAAATTCGTTACAGAAGTTGAAAAGAACATACTCAAGATCAATTTGGCTCGAGTTCTATGTGAGTATAGGACTTGTGGGTCTTTGGGGACTTCAGCTCCTTATCGGATCCTTGATCCTAAGCTGCGAAAAAATTATTCAGATGCCACCAGACACCTCATCTGAATCATCAGTAGGAGATAAATTCATATTAGATCCTTCGTATATAGGAGACCCACGTCCCCTTACAGATAAAGAAAAGCAGACTTATGGATATCCATTTTCCAACCCATATGATTCTCAGCAAGATGAAATGAATAAAGAAGAACCAGGTGAGAGAACATCTAGTTTCTATGACACTTCATTTCAGGATATTCCAACCCGGACCTCAAGTATGGTACGTGTGTACGATTAATCTTTTAATTAGCAAAAAATAATATAGATTGGAGTTTTGTTCCTATCCAATAATTAATGTATTGATCCCTTAGTGGTAAACTAAAGAATCCGGGCTCATTGTTACTTGTAGATAATCTAAAGTTCCTCAATCAAATTCTACGATATTCAAATTAAAATATAACTCTCGGCAAAAGTGTGGAACACTATTTTCGTTGGTTATAGTACATCAAATTAATCTAGTATACAGAGAAAGGAAGGCATTATTTCTTGATAGGAGCTGGTTTTTTCCAGTAGTATTGCTTGTGGGTTCTTCTACATGATCTCAACCCAGCACTACCCTTTATACTGGAGACCAAGCCTGTTCTGTGGGAATCATCATCGTTTTCAGGCATATAGTAGTATTCTTCTTCCAATGGCTTTCCTGCGGCATCCTTACCCTTTCTGTAGATGACACCAATACAGTCACTATTATGCAAAAGAACTCTGATTTGTCTCAATGACAAATTCTGGGTCAAACCACTTATGGTCTTTAAGAATGAAGCTGGAGTCGATGAGAGACGTGAGAATGCCAAATGGTTGATAAAGATATTATTAATTTCGTCCACGTTTTCCAACCCTTCGATCCATTCTTGGTTGATTTCCACCTTCTGGCTCACATCCACCTTCTTCTGCTTCTTTCTATGTTTTGGAGGCTCCTCTGATTGTGCTTTTCTCTTTGGTGTGGCCGGATTACTATAAGTATTTGACTTATCATTCAATGGAGTTGATTGTCTCTTGATGGCCTTGACCTCTTCATTATCCAAGAGTCTAGTAGGTTCTTCAAAGTTCTTTGGTTTGGACTCAACAACTGGCGATTGTGGCTCTTCGAAAATCTTAAACTTTGGCTTGGGTGCAAAAATCTTGAACTGCTTCGTTTCTGGAACAATGCTTTGACTCTCTTGTGGTTGCTCTTCTACTTCGTCCTCTATTTCTGGTTCCAATTCAGATTCAACAGCAGTTTCCTCCAATTTAATTGGAGCTTTGCTTGGTGTAGTCTCGTTAGACTTTGTGATTTCGTCCTTTTTCAACAAAGTCTTAAAAGGAGTTCTTGGTTCAGGGAATTGATCAATAGCTGCTTTGACAGGTGTAGCCACTGGTTCGGGAGAAACTGTTCTGATCAAAGTTGGCATTTCATCGTCAGTCAATTCCTCATCAAGATCATAAGGATTCAACAATAAAATATGTTGATTAATTTCAAGCAAAACATTGTTGAATCTAGGCAAAGTGATTGTTTCCAGCTTATTAAGAGTGAACTCAGTATGATTTTGATCAATACGAATGGTTTTATGTGAATTTTTCAATTGTTCCAAAGAAAGAGGAGTTCCCGATCTATTTTCAGTGATGATGTAATTGTCCTTGGAATTGGTTGCAAACACATAACAAGGTCTGGGGATTCGAATGGCCAACCCATTGCGTCCCAAACATGTCAAGACCAATTGTTCAGAATTATAGCATACACTAATATGTTGACGAGAAATGTTCTTATCACTGGAACCAAAGAAAAAGTCACAGGACTTGGAAGAACGACCCAAGGTGATTTTACTTTGGGAGTTGAGCAAAGGCACACGAATGACCTCGGAATCCGGATTGAGCACATTGAAATCAGCATTGATACTCACCTTAGCAAACGGACCTTCACTAGCAAAAGTCACCTTCTTACCAGGAATAAACGCAGCTTCCGGTTCAAAAGGCTCCGCAAAATCTCCCATTGGAGAAGAGGATCTGAACACAGAAGACGAAGGGTTGGGCGTGGGGTACGCAGCTCTTCCTCTCACTTCTTCATGATGATGGCCCTTGGTGGGGTGTTCATCTTCAAAGCTCCTTAATGGAGACGAAGGGGGAAATTGATAATGAGACATAGTGATGGAGGAGAAGAAGATTACAACATGGTGAATTCAAATGATATAGAGAGACGTAGGGTAGGCAGCCGTAGGCAGCCACGCCACGGTCAGAATGAGATGTAAACAACGCGACGCGGTATTATGGATGGTATACGTGAACGTGTATACGTGAATACGTGTATACTGTAAATACGTGTTATAGCTGAGGTTACGTAACTGGAGTGATCGTCCTTACATAAGAACGAGTGCAAGAAGATAACGTGCCGCGGACGCGGGACCTGGGGCTCGAGCCCTAACTCACGAGAGAGATTTTCGCGCACGTGACGAAGCCGGGTAATCACATCGAGTGTCCTCCTGCACACATAGCGTCCGCACTCACCACCCTTTGAGTGAAAATTTTATATCAAATATTCTTTTCACTACAGTAAGAACAAGCAATCATGAGTAGTACGTGAGGATCATACAACGACCAGACAGATCAGAATAGTTGGAATCAATGAACCAGACCCCAAATAAGAATCAGGCAGTCCAGCCAGCAATTCCACTCCATTGACCAAGTCAAAACCAAGCCAGTCTTCAACTGGCCTTCCATACATCAAAACCACCATTTGAATGATAGAACCAATAAGCAAAGAAGTCTTCATAACATGTCCATCCAACTATTCGGTCGTCTGTGCTCTTTAACAAAAGAGATTTACTAACACCTTTACAGAAGGTACTCCATCTTTAGGTAAACGTCATAACAAGTCCCACACCTTGTGTAACAGATGTGGTAAGCGTTCTTTCCATATCCAAAAGAAGACCTGTGCTTCTTGTGGTTACCCAGCTGCCAAGTTGAGATCCCACAACTGGGCCCTCAAGGCTAAGAGAAGAAGAACTACCGGTACCGGTAGAATGGCTTACTTGAAGCACGTTACTAGAAGATTCAAGAACAACTTCCAAACCGGTGTCGCCAAGCCACAATCCGCTTAAGTTGCATTACTTGTTTCATATTAGGTTGCGTTAATAAATATTAATCGAGTGTGTGTAGAGCGGTCAGCTAGCTCGAGCAGTTGGCCAGGTCTGATAGTTATGATAAATGTACATTCTGTATTATAACTGGAAAATTGTAGGACGGTGAAACAATCGTGAAACAAACGTGAAGCGATTGTGAAACGGTGGTGATATCGCTGTGAGATATCCACCTATAAGATGACAGGTCATGGACTATCAGGTCGATTGATAGGTTACTGTGTTAATTGACTTATTCTTTTTAAACTTTGTTACATCCGTTCGTCATTAAACCATTATTCTTCTATTTATACTTTGTTACACATCTTTTCATCATTAAAACATTATTCTATTAAATCCATTTCATCAAAGTTTGGGGCCTCGCTCGGGTTCATATTAAAGTATAAATTATCGGCCTCTTCATGAGTGACAAAGATATTCAACACCTCTCTGGCCAATTCCACAGTATCGGTTTCGTAGGGAAATTCAAATCCATTGGCAAAGTCACTCTCTACATCAGCCAAAGCTTTCCCATCCGTATCTTGAAAATTGATATGATTCAATTCTCTGGCCTTAAATTCACTCCAACCGTTGAAAACCGGCCCTCTTCTCCCCATCTTACGTATTTCTGTTAATAACTTGTAGGCATCAAATGACAACGAATCTGATCCGAAAGCAATTCGCAGAAGAACAACGAAAAGCTCATACATGGTTTCTGGATATATCAAGTTATTGATCTCACGCAAATCTTTGGTAAGATAGTTTAAGATCTTGACAAGAATTGAAACAATTTGAATCCGTAGGTGAATATGCTTCGATCTGGGGGACCTCATAATATGAAACTGTTCAAATCCTATGATTCTAATGATTGATTTGAAGTACTCTTTTTGTTTTAAAACCTCAATGGATTGCTTCGTTATGACGTATGCTTCTATCAATTGACCTACCTTCAATCGCAAATTGAGAAGATGGAATTCATGCAGTGATTGAATCTCAAATTTGGCCAGATAGTCTTGGTTCAACAAATCAAATGGAATTGGTTGAGGAACAATAATTGTATGGTTCTTCAATATATCGTCTTTTATTGGAATCACAGCATCGATTTTCTTGAAATCTACGTTGTTTCCAATGATTCTGTTCAATCCGAAAAACATAAAATCGTCTTTGACAGAGATATCTATCAAGAAAATTTTAAGTAAGGAATTCATGATTCTAGAATCATTCAAAGGTTCCCCTGGCCCTGTATTGAATGCAAAAGTGGTTGGGGTGATGGAAGAAATGAGCATTTCCACAAAGTTTGTAACCAAATTTATCTGAGAGTTTTTGAATCGTTCAGTATTTTCAGGTAAACATTTCAAAAAAAAGTCTGTAGAAATGATATCGTCGTTCCAAATATGACGTATAAACGATTCATCATAAAGAGATGAAAAAGTCACCAACTTTTCAATCAAATCCACACATGCTATAAAAATAAATTTCTCAACAATCATGACCTGATTGGGCACATCATGATAATTTATGAGGTCATTTTCATTCAAATTGGAGTCAACCAAAAAGGATAGATTTTCCAGGATTTTTCTCAAT
Organism: Suhomyces canberraensis; assembly: GCA_003706525.2. NCBI lineage: Eukaryota > Fungi > Ascomycota > Pichiomycetes > Serinales > Debaryomycetaceae > Suhomyces > Suhomyces canberraensis. The sequence goes on from PPLP02000015.1 coordinate 91,402, forward strand.
TTCTTTAGTAAATTTACAATCAATGACTTTCCTGTAGCCACTGGTCTATAACTCACTGCACAACTAATCCATGCAATTAAGAATGGAACTGCCAAAATCATTTTTTTCTCCAATAGTATCTCCACCACCTCCATTAACACAAGACAAAACGATTCCACCAATTCGTCCAATCTCAAGGACTTCTTTATCATCAAAAACCCTATGATCCCTGCTGAAATTGCGGTTCTTCGTACGATTTTAAGGTCCTTTACTACCAAGTCAAAATCAATGCAGATCTTGTTCAAATATTCCAAACATGATCTGGGGCTCCCATTGATACAATGGCTCCATAAATGATCGATAAGCAAGGACGATTCGTTCTGTAGTTTTATTACTCTTTGAACTCTAGGCACCAAAGGAGCTATTGCTTGTGGGGATTCTGTTGGAGTAGAAACACTCACTGAAATGGATTGAGGCTCTACGCTTTCTAGGGTAGAATTGTGAGGCTCCCAGTCGTCGTTTTTCTGCAGAGCCGCTACTTTGCGTCTTTTGACGTAGGAGGTTGTTTTGAGTTCATTGTGTAGGAATTTCTTCTCGTCCTCCAACTTCTGTACTGCGTGTTTCAACAGACCGACCTGGTCCTCTGTGTTTCTGCGATTCTGTTCGTATACCTCTTTCAAACGAGTAACCTCGTCCTGCTTCTGTTTCTGCAATTGTGACAATTGGGCTCTCAAGATTGCAATTTCACCGTCTGCCCGGAACAATTGGCTCTTTATATCCTGTATGCCAGCGGACCCTTGGGTCTCGATTTCTGGACCAATCCGTTGGGATCCATTCAGCTGTGTGGGAAGAGGCCCCGCAACCGTCGGTTTATGTATTGGGATCCGGTTGTGGCGGTGTGGATCAACGTGTTGTTTATCTGTTATGACGCCCGCGCCATTGACAGTAGTACCAGCAGAAAACATCGGGGGACTTTGGTCTCTATTTATAGTTTCTCCTGTGGGCGGCTGGGTGTGGGCGATTGCCGCCACGTCCACCTTGCCCTGGATCAACGCCTGCAACAACTCATCGTCGTCGTCGTCAAAGTCACTGGACATGGGTGCTGCAAAACATTTTGAGATTGGGGAAGAACTCACGTGCACTCTCATCCCTATTGAAAATTTCTTCTACTCTTCACCTCCAACATAATGACAGAAACCAAGGACGACAAGCCATCTGCGCCCCCAGCTTCGCTTGTGCCGGTGCAGCCAACGCCACTTGGCTCCAAAGATAAGACCACCAAGAGATTAGTGGTGGTTTTGTCCCAGGCGTGTTTGGAAACGCACAAATTGAATTCCGGAGGCCCTGGAGGTGACAAATTCGCCTTGTTGAACTGTGACGATCACCAGGGTTTGTTGAGAAAAATGGGCAGGGATATTGCCGAGGCCAGACCAGATATAACCCACCAATGTTTGTTAACATTATTGGACTCTCCCATCAACAAGGCTGGAAAGCTTCAGGTGTATATTCATACTGCGCGCGGAGTGTTGATAGAGGTGAACCCCAGCGTGAGAATCCCCAGAACGTTCAAGAGATTCTCTGGATTGATGGTCCAGTTGTTGCACAAGTTGAGCATCCGTTCTGTCAATTCCGAAGAAAAGTTGTTGAAGGTGATTAAGAACCCAATCACTGACCATTTGCCTACCAAGTGCCGTAAGATCACTTTGTCGTTTGACGCCGAAGTGAAAAGAGTCCAGGATTACGTGTCCACTTTGGATGACGATGAGAGCATATGTGTTTTTGTGGGTGCGATGGCCAGAGGAAAGGATACCTTTGCTGATGAGTATGTGGATGAGAAGATTGGATTATCGGACTATCCATTGAGTGCGTCTGTGGCGTGCTCCAAGTTCTGTCATGGGTGTGAGGATGTTTGGGGGATTTTCTAATTGTGAGGATAGCAGCGATGCGATAGCAGCGATGCGATAGCAGCGATGCGATGGTGAGTGAGCAATTGCTCGCGAAAGCGAGCGATGGAGGATTGTGGCAAGTTAGGTTTGATAGGTAATGCGTTGTGATTGAATCAAAAATTATTAGTTCAAATTATTGTATCTCATTTATCAACCGGTGTGTTCATGATTAAAATAAAGAGTTCATGAATGGTTGAATTATTTGTGAGAATCATCTGTGATAATTATTTGTGATACATTATTTGTGATACAATTAATTGTGATAATCATCTGAATTATTTGTGACTTTCATCTGTGATAATCATCTCTGATACTTCTCAATGAAAAATCATCTGTGAAACTTATGAATGAAAATTCACCTTCGGTGATCTGTGATAGTTATTAATGAAATTTTATTTCCGGTCATCTGTGATAATCATCTGTGATACTTATTAATGAAATTCACCTTCGGTGGTCTGTGATACAATCCTCTGTGATTAATGAAATTCACCTTCGGTGATCTGTGATAATCATCTGTGAATTAATGAAAAATCACCTTCGGTGAACCTTATTCGAATCATCTTGATTTCTTCGGTGACCTGTTACAATCATCTGTGTTACCTATGAATGAAAATCACCTTTGGTGAATTAAACCTATTTCGAATCACTTGATTCCAGCTTGAGTCTGAACTTATCCTTTTCTTTATAACGCAAATTTTCATCCTTCTTGTCAACCCTTTGTTCTCGTTTTTATCCACTTGCTTGATCAACTCTTGTTATCATAGGTCTTTGACCAATTCATTACCAACTCTGGTAACATATAAATATTAACTGGCCAGTGCCATATACAGATAATCATATATATATAGCGAATTACTGTAGAATAAATCCCCTCGCTACATTGGTTACTATATCATTGACATTATCGTTTACTATATTACTATCCTATTCCAGCAGTTCACGGATTAATCTGATGGTAGCTGGTACTGTTTTGTCAGACAGTTAAATCTGGCTGACATTGATACATGGCACGCAGAAAATCATGATGCCATTATGGTACAGGGTTTTAGACATCCAACACACCTTCCTTCTTCAACACCTTCTCTATTTCCTTGAACAAAGTATCTGTGGTAACCTTGGACCCCTTCACTCTAGCACATACAATCTCGGACTTCTGTCCCTGGTCTCTGGTATTAATCTTTATTCTGAACTTACAACTCTTCAAATTGAAGGCGTTGTAAGAAGAAATTCCACCAGTGATATTGTAAGAAACTTGGTCGTTTTTCAAGTTTTTGATACCGAAATTCGACCAGGAGTTCAACAATGCAAACAACGCAGTGGACATTTCTTGCTTAGGCAAAATGGTCTGGAATCTTCTTATCTCGGAATTAAGATCTGGAGTAGAAGTTGATGAAGATGAGAACCATCTGAAAAATGATGATTTGGGTTTGTCTTCAGCAGATCCCGATCTGGAGTCTGCAGGAGATGGTAATTGAGTAGGCTCATCAAGGGCCTTTTTGGATCCCCAAGACAACTTCCTGAAAATTGACCTGTTTCTCTTTTGAGCCTCTGGTCTGATAGGCTCTGGTCTGTTGGTTCTATCTTCCAAGGTTTTGTCCATTTGTCTATGAGCTGGTGGAGGTGGAGGTCTTTCAAAAGCTTCGTTCTCTTTGTTCTTTCGCACCTTTGGATATGGCTGCGAAACTCCACTTGATAATTTCTTTGGATCTGGAATCAACATCGATTCAGCACTAGGTAACATACTCTTATGGTTAGGCTTGGATGCATTGGGTTCAACAGAAACCTTTGATGCTGCAGCCTTGGCCAATTTCTCTTGAGGTAATTTGATGGCTTCGAACACTTCAGTATCTCCTTCGTCATCCAATTCATCGCCCCTTGACTTGTAGGACTTTTCTGATTTGTTACTTCTTCTTCTCTCGACATCCTTCTTGGTAACAAAAGTCTCATCATCTTCCTCTTCATCTTCCCTTTCATCTTCTTCTTCATCTTCATTTGGTAAATCGGGCAATTGAGAAACAGGTCTTCTACCAGAACTCTCAGATGTAGTTCTTCTTCCAGTGGAATACCTCGAAGCTCTCTTAGATCCAGCATAATAAGATGATCTCTTGGTGGCCAAATGTTCATCAAAGTCCATAATTGATCCTTCGTCCAAAGGCTCTTCTTCTTCCTCATCGGGCAATCCAGCACGATCCAATCTGTCAGCAAAACTGGTTTTCAAAGCAGGCATCTTAGGAGTTTGGTCATCAGTTCCGTTCAAGACAGAATGAAGATCACGATAGGATTCTTTGGTGGAATATGCAGATAAGACAGAAAGTCTTTTGTTTGAATTGGAGAAATGTCTGGACTTTCTAGTGACATTTGGAATCTTAACATTACTAATAAGAGTCTTAGGAGTAGGTGAACCTTCCTCTAATTTACCATGGATATCCATTTGAGAATTTAAAAGCCTGGATTTTCTGATTTCAGACATATATTCTTCACTGAGATCGCCATCATCCATCAGTGGCTCAGGCAACTCAAATCTAGAGAGTCTGTTGGAAGCTCTTCTACTATCTCTTCTATCATCTTCCATGACAGAAATCATCGACTCTCTGTTCTTATACTTCGATTCCCTATGGACCATTGACTCTCTATTTTTATGCTTTTCCTTAGATCCACTAAGGAGTAAACTCTCTCTATTTTTCTTCCTTTGTCTTCTAGTTTCTCTCAATTCGGCATCCAAGGCCTCCTTGGCCCTATTCAACTCTTCATTTTCGTATGCAGACCACAATGGATCCAATCTAGAAACTGGTCTTCTTGTCAAGACAGGAGTTTCTCTTCTTCTAGGTTCAGGCTGAGTTACAGAGCGTCTCTTAAGTTTTTCAACATCTTCAGAAGTCAATTGATTTCCTTCAGAAAATGCTCTCAGTTGTCTCTTTGGTTGATTGATTTCATTTTTAATAGTAACATCAACTTCACTATTATTATTATCATCCTTAATCATGATGCTTAATTTTCTAGAACTAAGCAATGACTTTCTCTTTTGTCTCTTTCTCTTCTTCTCCAATTCTTTCCTAGCTTTCATCTCCGCCTCGTGCTTCTTTCTTTCGATCTCCATCAATCTTTCGTATTCCTTAGCTTCTCTTTCCTCTTCGTCAATCAATTTTTCATCATCTTCATCGTACACTTCTTGATTGAAGATTTTGTCACAGAGAGTAGCGAAAGTGGCAGAGGTTCTCTTGGTTTGTTTGTCCATGTATTCCCAATCAGTTTCACCAGAAAGTTTGGCATAAGTTGCCAAAAGTTTCATTGTAATAGAGTTTCTCTTCAATCCAGTTGTCATTGAATGTCTTAGAGACTTTCTTCGAGATAAACGGTTCTTCGAGGTACTCTTCTTGATAACGGAACTTCTCTTACTAGCTTCGACAGTTGGATCAGTCTTGGTTTCTTGGGAATTTGCATAGGCCAACAAATCTTGAGAGCTTATTTCATCAACAATTGGGTTGGATCTTTCTTCTACAATGTTATCTCCGAAGTCTCTTCCATAGTTATCTATCGCTTCATCGTCTCTCATATGACCAACTTGATGACGTCTTTCATATTTGACAGCCGGTTCTTGGTATGGGTCATTATAATGCTGGTTTCTGGAAGCTAAATGGCTATCTTTGGAAGGTAACGATGGAGGCATTGATTGAAGAGATCCATTTCTTTGAGCAGCAACAATTTCATTGTAAATATTTCTTGGAATGGCAGGTGGAGGTGAGGACTCATCATGATTTTGTTGGTATTTGTGAGGAGATCTTCTTGGAGAAGCTCCGGGTGATTTGTATGGGGATCTGTAAGGCGATCTTCTTGGAGATTTATAGGGAGATCTAGCCGGAGATTGGTTGTATGCGTACTTTCTTGGGGATTTTCTTGGAGAATTTGGAACACTAGATGTGGCAGAGTACCTTCCGCTAGTACTGCGAACCATTTTATTATTGGAAGACATTCCTTGTTTATATTGGAATGAAGAAGGTCTAGAGGCAGTGATTTGGCTTGCTCTCTTTCTTCTTGGGGTATTCTTGGTGCTGACGGATCCACTACGGACCATTCCTCTTTTTGTATTGAAACTAGCAGATTTCTTGGGCGAATTCAGACCACTTTCTCCTTGGTTGTGTCTATATCTCATCAACAAGGCATAGAAAGTCTTTTCTGGGTTGGAGCCATGCTTCAACAAGCACTGTATTATTTCTTGTTGAGGTCTATCATGCCACAAGATGGATAAATTGGACAAGATTTGTTTATCGATATTCTTGACGGAACCCAAAGATTTGTAGGCAGTTTCTGGATGAGGTAAAGATTTCACACTGATCAAATCTTCGTTTGGAATGGGGTATTTATTCAATAAAGGATGTAACAAGATCTTTTCTGTGGAGATTCTTTTCATTGGATCCACTGTCAACATAAGACTAATCAAGTGTTTTGCTTCCCGGCTGATTTCATCAGGCATTTCGAAATTTCCGGCCTGGACCTTCAATAATAAGTTTCTGATGTTTTCATCGTCAAATGGTAATCTTCCAGTCAAAAGAGCGAATAAAATCACACCACAGGACCACACGTCGGAAGCAGCACCGTGATATTTCAAGCCACTGACGATTTCTGGGGCGGCGTAGTGAGGAGACCCACAGGACGTTTCAAGCAATTTCCCGTTACTTTCGAGAGCAGCCATTCCGAAATCTGCCAATTTGACATTAAGCGAAGCATCCAACAACAAGTTTTCAGGTTTTAAATCACGATGGCAGATCCCAAGAGCATGACAGTACGCCGTACCCAAGATGATCTGTCTGAAGTACTTTATGGCCTCCACTTCCTGCAATGGGCCTCTTTCGACCAACAAATCAAACAACTCGCCTCCCTCGACGTATTCCAACACCAAATAAAGAGCCTTGGATGTTTCCCACACATCGTACAATCTCAACACATTGGGATGGGTCAACAATTTCATGATGATGATCTCGCGTTCTATTCCGTAGGGCAAGCCTGCCTCGTCGGCGCTCTTCTGGCCCGAGTCTTCGTGGTCCTGGAGCTCCAGTTTCGATACCACTTTGACGGCGGCTTTTTGGCCTGTGGTCTGGTGGGTAGCGAGGAGAACTCTACCGGTGGCTCCTCTGCCCAATGTTTTTCCCAATTTCCAGGGCCCGATTTTCTGGGGGTGTGTGTGGCCCGTCGACATGATGGACGACGATATGGAAGCCTGTCTTGAATGGGACATGGCGGTGATAAAGATGGAGAAAGATGATGATAGTTTTGTAAATAGGAAAAATTCTCAGACGCGTTGGCGGTACGCGTGGAAGGGGTGATCGGATTGGGAATACGAAGAGGAGCGCGACGCAGCGAGATGCGGCGTGGTGTTTCCCAACTGGGCGCACTATGTGCTGTAGTGGGAAGGACGAGGAGTCTGGGCGTATCAGGAACACATCGAAGGTATCGCCGGATGGCCCGTTAGGGCGTACCTTACGGGTGGGGTATGCACAATCAGCCAACATACCATGCGATATTATTAAGCCGAGAGATCAGAGAAATCAGAGAGCTAGAATAGATAGAATAGATAGACTCGTGAGAGTCGTGAGAGTCGTGAGATTGGTTAGTAGGTAATAACTAGTAAATAACTAGTAAATAACTGGTAACTAACTGGAGACTAACCAGTAACTACCCAGTGACTAACCAGTAATTATCGGATACATTACTGACTAATTAATAAAATTTAAGCTGCGGATTGATGGTGGAACAGTAGGGTTTGTTGGAACGGCTGGGCTGAATTTGACGTGATTCACTTTTCATTTTCTCACTTTTCTCATTTTTTTGCAATATTTACATTTTTTTATTCAAATGTCTCACCCGAGAATGATCTGGACCATGTAAGGAACGCCGTATGATGGGGAAGGTACGTAACGGCAGTATCACAAGGGATGAGACACGCTTTAGGTTGGGTATGAGGTAATTGTGGAACGGAACAGGTGGAAGTGGTGGGCGAATTGTGAGTGGCGGAGGTGTATGTGGAGAAGAGACTGAAGGTAGTGCATATAGACCAGGCAGAGTAGAAGCAGAAGTAATAGAATACAAGTAATAGAGTAGAAATTGATAGAACAGAAATCGTAAATGTTTCTTTCAAATTTGGGAGACAGGGAGGTGCAAATTAATAATTGGCCAGAAATAGTGGGTATAGATACGGTAGGTGGTATAGATCGGTATATTGGCATTAATTAGTGAACTGGAAAGTAGGAATAGAGTAGAAATTGATAGAGTAGACTTTGATAGAGTAGAAATTGACAGAGTAGAAATTGATTGTTTGGCTCGATCAACACCTTGATGAGATTAAATGAAATGGAATTATTTGAGAACCTCCATTCTTTTAAATCAGAAAAGTCAAATTAATATGCCCATATTGGTGATAAATTATTGAATTGATAGAGTACAGATTAATAGATAGAAATATTTAGATTAATAGAGCAATTTGACAAATATAGACGTATTGATTTTGGTCTATCATGAGTCTGACTACTTTGATCGGATTCCTACGATATGAATAAATGAATTTATATATTTTGTTCTATAATGTGATGATTCCCCTAGTGGAATCAAATGCAGAGTGTGAATGTTCACATGTTTATGGTCATTAGATAAATATGTATGATGAATTGGCACTGGTGATGATGTAGCTCGTGCCATTTGATAGCTGGCAATTTAATAGGTGAAGGGAGGAGGAAAGTGTGATAATTGGATTGGGAGTATTTGGAATTTGTAGATCAAGGGAACTGGAGAGAAATGCAAAGTTGACATTCATTTCATGGCAGATATTGATTTTTTTTGGAGTCAAATAGTTTGTGTTGTTTCAATTTGGTGGTTGAGCTTTTCATTCAAGTTGATGATTATTTCGTTGATTTGTTTAAAAGTTCGAGTTTTGATGATCTCACTTTGTTCGATTTATTTACTCACTTCGTTCGAGTTGTTTAGCTAATTTAGTTTGAGTTCTTTTAAAGTTCGAATTGTTTAAAAGTAAGTTCGAGTTGATGATCTCACCTCGTTCAAGTGATTAATTCATTTCGTGACTTATTAACTCACTTGTTCACTTTATTAACTCACTTCGTTCGACTGATTAACTTCGTTCGAGTGCTTAACTCACTCCGTTCGAATTATTAGTTCACTTATTAACTCAGTTTATTCGAACTGATGATCTCACTTCGTTCGAATTAATAACTCACTTCGTTCAACTTATTAACTCACTCCGTTCGAATTAATAACTCACTTTGTTCGAATTAATAACTCACTTTGTTCGAATTAATAACTCACTTTGTTCGAATTAATAACTCACTTTGTTCGAATTAATAACTCACTCCGTTCGAATTAATAACTCACTTTGTTCGAATTAATAACTCACTCCGTTCGAATTAATAACTCACTTTGTTCGAATTAATAACTCACTTCGTTCGAATTAATAACTCACTTCGTTCGAATTAATAACTCACTTCGTTCAACTTATTAATTCATTTTATTCGAACTGATGATCTCACTTCGTTCGAATTGTTTAACTCACTTCGTTCGAATTGTTTAACTCACTTCGTTCGAATTGTTTAACTCACTTCGTTCGACTAATTAAACTCACTTCGTTCGACTTATCAGCTTCGTTGACTTAATAACTCACTTCGTTCGAATTATTAACTCAAGACGATCTCACTTCGTTCGATCGACTCGACCGTCTTATAACGCCATCCCCGTCAACAAATCCAATTGCTCGCCCAACTCCCGGTTCACCCTCTTCTTCTCCTCCTTCGTCTCATTATCCTTCTTCAAATCCGCCCGCAACTGCTTCGAATCCAACGCCTTGGGCTTGCTCACACTCGTCCCCAACAACTGCTGGATCTCATTGATTTCCGCCATATTTGAATCCAACTTCTGGATCTTAACTTTCGTAGCCTTGGACTCCTTCTTGGCCTTGCTTTTCCCCTTACTTTTCGTCTTGGTCACCTTAGTCACCTTGCCCATCTTGATGATTTGTGTAGTGCAGAGCAGTTTATAAGCCAAATCTTCGCATTATAGCACTGAAAAATTGCGAGCTCATCTCATCACATCATGCCTTCCACACACAACAGAGACAAGCCTTGGGACACTCCCGACATAGACAAATGGGCTCTTGAAGAGTTCAAGCCCGAGCACAACGCCTCCGGGCTCCATTTTGCTGAAGAATCGTCATTTATGACGCTTTTCCCCAAGTACAGAGAACAGTACTTGCGTAGTATATGGGCCGATGTGACCAAGGCATTGGACAAGCATTTCATCAAATGTGAGTTGAATTTGGTGGAGGGGTCCATGACGGTCAAGACCACCACCAAGACGTTTGATCCTGCCATTATCATCAAGGCCCGTGACTTGATCAAGTTGTTGGCCAGATCCGTTCCATTTCCCCAGGCAATCAAGATCTTACAGGATGACGTTGCATGTGATGTGATCAAGATCGGAAACTTTGTCACCAACAAGGAGAGATTCATCAAGAGAAGACAGAGACTTGTGGGACCAAATGGTAACACTCTCAAGGCATTGGAGCTTTTGACCAAATGCTACGTTTTGGTTCAGGGAAACACCGTCAGTGCCATGGGTCCATGGAAGGGATTGAAGGAAGTCAGAAGAGTGGTGGAAGACTGTATGCAAAACGTGCATCCCATTTATTACATCAAGGAGTTGATGATCAAGCAAGAGTTGGCCAAGAACCCGGATTTGGCCAACGAGGACTGGTCCAGATTCTTGCCTAGTTTTAAGAAGAGAAATGTGGCCAGAAAGAAGGCCAAGACCACCCGTAGAGAAAAGAAGGTGTACACTCCATTCCCACCAGCTCAAACTCCTAGAAAGGTTGATTTGCAAATTGAGAGTGGTGAGTATTTCCTTGGTAAAAAGGAGAGAGAGTTGAAACAATTGAGAGAAAAGAGAGACAAGCAGGAGGAGGTGACCGAGGCCAGAAGACAAGAGAGAGAAAAGGATTTTGTTGCGCCTGAGGAAGAAGTGTACGAGAGTAAGGAAAAGAGAGAGAAGAAGGAAAAGAAGGAGAAGAAGGAAAAGAAGGAAAAGAAGGAAAAGAAGCACAAGAGAGATGAAGATGGAGATGAAGAAAAGCCAAAGAAGAAAAAGAAGAGCAAGAGTGATGACTAAGAAGTCTAATCCTTTCGCACTCTATACTGAGTGTCTCGTAATCACTAGATGATATAAATGATAGTAATACATGATAATAGGAATTGTAAGTGGTCATAGAAAGAAAGCGCTACTGAAAATAATAGAATATTATACTACAAATGTATTAGAACTAGAGAAATAGTAGACAATTATCTGAGAACTACAGATTAGAGAGTTACTAGGGCATTAGTAGAGAAATACTAGAGAGCTACAGATTAAAGAATATTAGAGAAAGACTAGAGAGATACTAGGGAATTAGTAGAGAAATACTAGAGAACTACAGATTAAAGGATAGTAGAGAAAGACTAGAGAGATACTAGAGAGATACTAGAGAAATAGTAGAGAAATACTACGGATCAGAGAAAATAGAGAAATAATAGAACTACTACCGACTAGAAATTACAACAGATTAGAGAACGACTACAGATTAAAGAAATACTACAGATATATTTAGAGAAATAGTACAGATTAGAACATTACCATAGAATTATAGATATATTAAAGAATTAATGGAGAGCTGCTACAGATTAGAGAAACACCAGAGAATACTACAGAGTAGAGAATTACTAGAGAAACTAGAGAATTACTAGAGAAATTACAGAAATACCACAGATTAGAGATTTGTTAGAGGAATTAGAGAAATACTAAATATGGGAGAATAGTAGAGAAAGTAGAATCACTATAGAAATTACAGAACTACTACAGATTAGAGAATCACTATAGAAATTACAGAACTACTACAGAGTAGAGAAATACAACAGATATATTTGAGAAATACTACATATATATTAGAGAAATACTACATATATATTAGAGAACTACTACAGATTGACTTACTGCAGAAAATAGAGATTTAATAGAGAATTAGTAGAGAATTAGTAGAGAAAATAGAAAATTAGAGTTTCTACAGATTAGAGAATTACTAGAGAAAACAGAGAAAATAGAAATTCTACAGATTAGAGAATTACTACAGATTAGAGAATCAATAGAAATAATAGAGAAATTAATCATTCTACGAACACCAACTCGAAAGTGACTAGCACTACACCCACCCAAATTATTAACTATTACTTAAACTAATTGCCGAGCGGGATACTTAATCCACCCCTCCGTTTACCATGTGATTGCATCACAGGAGAACCGGAGTTAGACATGAAGGAACAATCCACTAATAAGCGAGCCAACACGGAAAATTGCGCAGAAAAAATTTCAGCTCGGTGAATTAATTACATGCAAATCACCGGTATTTTCTCATCCCAATCCACTGATATTATCCATAAATATCCGCTGGTACGACCAGTTTCGTCACCAGTACCCCTGAGCCCGTAAAATATGTCTCGATAAATATCACCCCTTTGTAATCAGTAATTCACTAATAATTCACTAACTGACTCACTCCCAATACTTCTCTACATAATACATTATTAATGCATTTTTGCGTTCACATGACAACAAGACCCTTCACATACTTCACATACTTCACATCACATAACTGTTACCGTAGTAATATTCCTGCACCCGCATTGGGCTACAACAAGAATTATTGTAATAATTACGAGACTCGTCAGTATGGCCAGTAATACACCGCGAAAAAGACCTCTACCTGCTTCTCCATACCAGTTCTATTTATGCAAGTCCCCACGTTCTAGCCACACCACAGGGATCAAGCTCCCAGGCTGTTTTTTGGTGGTTTGGTCAGCCTGCCGAGTCTTTTCTTTATCTTCTCTTTTCCTCTGGTACAGACAGATCTCGCCGCACGTCTCAATAGGTTATCCTCTTGCCTAATACGGCCTCTGTTTACACCAACTGTGCAGGCCCAAATCATCTCTCATCCCCAGTATCGACATTATTAGCGCTAGCCACTGCAGCCGGTGTCTGAGGCTTCATCGGCACCAAACGTACATTTAATCCTTCCACTCCTTTCCTTTACTCCCTCCACCACTCGTTGTCCTTCCAGCCATTGCCTCCCTCCACCACTTCGCATCCCTCCACTCATCCCCCCACCCACCACTTCGCATCCTACTCCCTTCAGCTCAGTCTCTCTCCCTCCATATCCTTCCCTTGTGGCCTCGGACATGTCCAGACTTGATCTGATCATCGCATATGTCGATGCTCTAGAAAACCGGTCCAGCCGGCTTGTGGATTCGGTCCAGAAATCAAACTCCCTAATCTCCAGAATCTCTGCTGCAAACGAAAAGGCTGCCAATATCGATGCCTCCATCGATGACATCAGAGACTTGATCGACACAAATACGACGCTGTTGACCGGCTTTGGCAACTTGTACGAGAAGTCCTTCTATCTAGAGTCCAATTTGCATTTGAACGACATCATTACCAACCAAACTTCGTTTGAAACGTTAACCGAGGAATTCAAATATATAGTCAAAAACTTGGAGAAAAACGACAAATATTCCGGTGCCAAAAGACACAGAGAAGTGAAGAAAGTGCCTACCAGTGACAAAAATGCCCCAAAACGTGAAAAGCCTCCGGCTTTGCTATCAAAGTCTTCTCTCGCAAATTTGAAGTTGAAGCCTATACGCTGTAATACTAAGCGAGTATACAAAAAGAAGTCAAGGTACCGATTATCTGCGGTTTTCAACATCAATCCAATAGCATACGACGACGAGGAGTCCAATTATTCCCAGACTCCCTCTTCTTCCAGACATGTGACAAGCGGGGCCACATCCCCCACCTCGTTTAGAAACGTGCCTACTACAGCAACAACTCAAACATCCACCACGATCGAAAGCAATCCTCACGAAAACGACGATCAGGACCACACCATCAACAGTTTAGCGGATGCACCCGACCAGGAAGACACTCTCGATAGTCTACCCTCAGAAGAGCTCTCCACCTTGGGATTGCGCATGAGACTGAATTCCTTGCCCGAAACCCCAACTTCATTGCACGTATTTTCCAAGCCCGGAAACATGAAAAAATCCAATATTTTGTCGGATTTCGACCCTTGTATAGAAGAGGAAAAGATTCGTTTTAACCGTTTGAAACACTTTATAACCTATGGTAACTTGAAGGGTGATTCCGCAAAAGATTTAACTCTTGAGTTTTCAAAATCTCCAACAAGACCCGTGGTTTCTACCATCAATATCGACGACCACACGGATTTTGATAATCTATCCATAGTCTCGGATATTTCCGATTATTCTCCAGAACGAAAGAATTCGATTAGTTCAGATTTTGATGATTTGGACGATTTTGAAAAGTACTTAAGAGGCTCCAGATTCGATCTCAATAATGCATTCCCACACCTATACAAATCCAATTCAGAAGATAGCATATTTCAGTCGTACACAAGATATCCTACACTGTCATTACTATCATCCTACAAGTTCCACAACCCTGCCGAGAATATTCAACAGTCCAAATTCCACAATCCGGCCGAGTCAATTCAAATGAGCACGTCCAAGGTTTCAATGCCCACTATAGAGAAGATACATTTCAGTTCTGGTGAAAAGAATAGAGAAGATCCAAAGAAATTGTTGAACGACGTGATTTTGCGAAACGAGCAATCCATAAAGCAACCAATACCGACACAAGAAGTTCCCTCTTCCCCCAAATCATCGTTTTCCTTATTCAATTTTACTTTGAATTCCCCGAAAAAACAACAAGTAATCTCAGAAAGAAAGGAAGGCACTGACAACATAAGTAAGTCGTTGACAGACAGCTTTTTGGCACTTGTAAATTCCACTCCCAAACATCCCAACACACCAGACAAAATCAAAGAAATGAAATTGCAGGCCAAAGAAGTTAAACCGATAAATGTGAAAACAGAGTATCAGGTCAAAAGATTACCTATCCGAATACCAAGAAATGATGGTGCACACACCCAATTGATAATCGGTCCAAACAACACTCGAGTAATTAACCATGGTGATTCCTCTGTGTTCAAGAAACCATTAATCAAGAAAATCAGCCATAATTCGTTACAAGAAGCTCTCTCTGGGAGTCTCAATTAAACGGGTTGAATAATTAATCAGGCATTAATATCTCGTCATATCCAACAAGTCATATTGAATTTGCCAGTCATGGCAGGTTCCCAATAACCTCAAGTTTAGCAAGTCACAATCAGTGATTGCTAGATCCAAGGTCAGTCCAACGCTTGGTTGATAACTCAAGCGTAGACTTCGACCTCATGATGACTTCAGTCTTCATATCATCAATTAAATTGATAGCAATACATTATGCCGCGTTTATATCAAAGGTAACAACTCGTTTGCCACTCCATGATTTTGCTAATTTAATTGATCTTTTTCCATTTTATTCAATTATAGTATAATTCATTTATCACGTCTTTCATGTCTTCATATCTTCCATTATTGTATGGACAAATTTTTTAGAGTCAAAATTAATAGAAGCTTTTACAATTATCTATGTAGCAGATATCATTCACTGAATCATTAACCTGCTCTTTATTCATTGGAGGAGTCCAATCATAATTTATCATACAAAGTTCAAGTGATTCATTATATTTCTCTATTTTACATCATACTATACATTAGGTATCAAACCCGTCATTAGTAAATAACTTACTTCTATTTTCCTTTGACAATTCCAAAGTTCTCTCAATCTGCTTCTCTTTCTTAGTCTTGATTTTCTTGGTCAGCGAATTATTCTTGGCCAAATAGGTGATCGATGCTTTAGAACCAGAAGCCACCTTATATTGTTTACTAACAGTAACGCCTGAAAAGTGTTGTTTTCCATCCTTGATTTCTATGGTTTGCTGTTCATGGAATGATCTGAAGGATTTAATGATTGAAGGCTTTTTGAACGAGGGCATGAACTCATCATCGTCATCATCTGCATCTGTTAAACTTGCTTCGTCTACACTTCTCTTTCTAGATTGATCATTTTCTAAGGGACTTTGAGAGCGATGCGAGGTCAAGTTACTCAAACATTTGGATTTTAAGGAATGGAGATCTTCTATTTCATCATCGGATTCAATTCCATGCTGAAGATTGGACATCTTTTGAATTCGATCGTATTGTTCTTCATCATTAGCAGTGGTTAAGAAAGATAATTGTTTTTGAACAAATGATTCTTCAATACGGATTGTTTTCTTGATTGGTTCCTCTTTTTCGAGTTCATCCTTATCTTGTTCATCATCATTTTGTTTACTCTCTTGCTCAACTTCTTCTTCTTCTTCTTCGTCTTCATCCTCATCATCAAGCTTGATAATGGAATTAGTATCTTGAATGGAAGCGAAAAATGCCTTCATCTTCTCATTCTTCGATAATGCTTGCAATTTCTTATTTTTGGCCAATCTTTCTTGCTGTTCAGCAATCTTTTGTCTTCTATAAGCTGCCAAAATCTCATCTTCTTCATCGCTCAACTCAATATCAAAACCATTGCCAGCAACTTTTTTGGTCAATCTGTGATTCTTGATGTCATCCAACAATTTTTCTAATTCCTTTTGGTCCTTGATTTGGTAGTCTTCCATGAATTTACGTCTAATATCGTCATTCTTCAAATCAATGTTGAAATTATTATCGATCATTTTTTCATCTTCAGAATTGGCCTGGTAATCGGATAATTCACCGTCTTCACCACCCAATCCATGCCATTCATCTTCCGATTCTTCTGCTTCTCCTTCCACTATACCTTTAATTCCCTTTCTTTCCAATTCCTTTCTCTTTTTGCGCATTTTCAACTCCCTTCGGCGGATTTTTTCCTCATACTCTTTGATCCGTTGCTTCATTGCTTCATCGTCTTGTTCATTATCCTCTTCTTGTTCATTATCCTCTTCTTCTGCATTATCTTCCTCTTCAATGTCATCGAGTTTATTTACACTTCGCAATTTTTCACGAGCATCGTCCACATTTTGAGGAGTAATATCATCATCAATAAGTTGAGTATCGTCCTGCTGAGTTGATTGGTCAATCTGGGTGGCTTGTGTCATTTCTTTCAACTGGGTACTTGGTGCGCTATCCTTGAATTCTGGCAATTCTCTTCCAAGACTCACAGAACCAGCCAAATGTAAAGACTCCTGAGTTGGCTGCGAATTAGTG
Organism: Suhomyces canberraensis; assembly: GCA_003706525.2. Lineage (NCBI taxonomy): Eukaryota > Fungi > Ascomycota > Pichiomycetes > Serinales > Debaryomycetaceae > Suhomyces > Suhomyces canberraensis. Next base: position 108,533 of record PPLP02000015.1, read on the forward strand.
CGTGGTTGCAAATTCAGGAACAAAGTGTATTCATTTTGTTGCTGGGTTGGAGGAATGACATCACTGTGGTCCTTGGTAGACTCATACTCTTGACCTTCTGTTCCAGTGGTGATGAGATCTTCGTTTATTGGATCTTCACGATTTCCTCCAAACATGTAACTGTCATCATGACGAACTTCATCCGTCTTGGCTTCGATTTGGACTGATGGGACATCTTCATCGTTTTCATCTTCCGAAAGCACCAACTTGCCCCTTCTTGGCTTGACAGTGATTTCTTCTTCCTCGTCCTCTTCGGCTCCTTTTTCTTGTTCCTCATTATCATCTTCACTTTCCAAATCTTCATCTTCATCTTCATTATCATCAGAATCAAAATCACTGTCTGGAACTTGTTCGTCACTTTCAGGCATTTCATCGTCTTGGTCATCTTGTTGTTCGTTATCTTTTGCTTGAGTTAATAACATAGCCTTGGCTCTTTCTCTTAATTTTTCTTTCTTTCTGATGTTTCTAACTCTTTCCATTTCGCGCTCCAATAAAGTGCCCATCACGTCCTCATCCTTTTCCATTTCAGCCAATATTTCATGGTTAGGGTTGGTCAAGTGCTGGGCCTTCAACTGACTAATATTTGCTTTCTTCAAGTTGACTAAGAAGTTCTTTTGAGCAGAAACATTGAGTGCTTCACTGATCTGTTTTATGCTCTTGGAGTGACCATATTTCTTCTTGGAGAACTTTTGCTTCACCATGAACTTTTCATCTTTGGATAATTCTGGAATGACGAAATTGGCAGGTCTTGGTCCATTTAAACTCTTGGGCTTCAATGGAGATGAGTTACTTTCGATAATGTCAAGATCAGACTCAGAATCGTCCAAATCTATCTGGTTGGTGTTTTCGTTAGTTGGGGAAGATAATAATCTCTTTAAATTATTGGCGTATGCTTCGATTGGATTTTTGGATTGGGAAATGCTAATGGCTTGGGTTGCTGGCCTTGGTACGAGTTTGGAAACGTCGAATTCGTCCACATCTTCATCTTGGTTGTTGAGGGCCAATTTGATTGGGGAAGTTGATGGACTCGAGCGCACGTCCCCCAAACCCAAGTCCTCTGCTTTGGACTCATTTTCTCCATCACTATCATCAAATGCCGATAAGAGCTTATCCTTGGTGAAGGTGAATTTCTTTTCGAACTCAGGTCTGATATCTCTATGACGTTTCTGTACGTTGATGAACTCTTCTGCTTGCTCCAATTGCTTGGAAGAGACAGTATCTCTGAGATCGGAAGTGATCACAGTGTCGTTTCCTTCATTCAAATCGTTCTCTTCATCTGTGAGTGAAGTATGGGTGATATCTGCTTCCAATTGTTTCTCTCTTTCTAAACGAGCCAACTTCTTTTGTTCAGCAAGTTCGGCAATCCGTGCAAGCCGTTCTTCTTTGGAAAGTGGTTGGACAATTTCTTCATCATCGTCTTCGTCTTCCGGCTCGAAAAGAGAACTGATTTGCCGCTGGGCATCACTGTAGCCCTGGGTGAGTGGTTGTGTATCATCTACCAATTGCGTACTAGCAGCATCGTGTACCAATTGGGTCTTTGCCATTGGATCCACCAATTGCGTGCTCGAGTCTATTTTCTGGGTCACGTCTATCAGAGCGGCCTGTGTAATTGATTGTGTAATTGGTTGTGTAGTTTGTTGTGTGATTGGTTGTGCAATTGGTTGTGTGGGCTGGAATTCCGATTCGTCTATGGCCAATTGGGGCAACTTTTGCGCTGAAGCGCCCAATCCAAATCCTAAGATGGAAGCCCCAAGGGAAGCAGAGCTGATATCAGCAGAATCTTCAGTGATTATTGGCTGGGTATCTCCAATTTCAGCGGGTTTTCCTTGAAGTCTTTGCTGAACACGCGACAAAATGGACATATTTGCGCCGCCAAAAGTGGAGGAAAGTGAATTCAAGTCGATATTGACGGTGGTGGAGTCGTCCTCGGGCTCCGAGTCCGACTGAACGGGCTTTTGGAACGGCATGACGTCCTCTATGTCTTCTAAGAGATCCATGGTGGGTAATACGAATAAGACGCGTCGCGCTGCAAATTAAATGAGAGAGATGCGCCAGACGAGCACGAGCGAGGTGCAGATGTCACGTGATCGAGTATCACGTGACCGTTGGGCACGTGACCAGAAATCATCGGATGGGTATAACGCGCGTCCCCCGACATCCCTCCCAGCCGAGTCATTTTAGATCATCTCACCAAATGATGAAAAGCCTAACCGAATGAGATGGCATCACGTGTGAGTGCCCACATGACCTAAGGTCCACAAATATGGGCACATGGTCCACAATTGCATCAGATAAGATTGTTGAGAACGTGGAGCGAGAATTAATACCGTGGAAAATTAGTAGAACGATCTAGAAGGGCCCCCCGGGCCAGAACAACCGAGAAAAACCCCCGCCACAGCACGTCCAGCCAATCACAGGGCCCCGTGGAGCCGACTTTTACTCGAAAACACTCCAAATAACTCCGGAACCTCGTCGTATCCTGCTCGTATAGCAGAACCAAAACGACGGTGGAGTATCACGTGCCGCGAATATTCACATGCTGACGAGATCACGTGGAATAACCAAATCGATGCCAAAATTTTTTTTGGCACCAGTCAATAGTACGCATCAAACGCCCACGGGTGCAGGGACTGCACAGGCGCCCAATGTATTCATATCGCGATGTGGCGTTTTCCCTCGTATAAATACATGGGCATTTCCCTCTAATTTTTCACCAGCGTGTGTATATCCTTTCTTTCTACAATGTCTGCCCCAGCTGAAACTTTCCTTTTTACCTCTGAATCTGTCGGTGAAGGTCACCCAGACAAGATCTGTGATCAAGTGTCCGATGCCATTTTGGATGCTTGTTTGGCTGTTGATCCATTGTCCAAGGTTGCCTGTGAAACCGCAGCCAAGACCGGTATGATCATGGTTTTCGGTGAAATCACCACCAAGGCCCAATTGGACTACCAAAAGATCATCAGAGACACCATCAAGCACATTGGTTACGATGACTCTGAAAAGGGGTTCGACTACAAGACCTGTAACGTCTTGGTCGCCATTGAACAACAATCTCCAGATATCGCCCAAGGTTTGCACTACGAGAAGGCTTTGGAAGACTTGGGAGCTGGTGATCAAGGTATCATGTTCGGTTACGCCACTGACGAAACCGACGAAAAGTTGCCTTTGACTCTTTTGTTGGCTCACAAGTTGAACGCTGAATTGGCTTCTGCTAGAAGATCTGGTGCTTTGCCATGGTTGAGACCAGACACCAAGACCCAAGTCACCGTTGAATACAGAAAGGAAGGTGGTGCTGTCATTCCATTGAGAGTCGACACCATTGTTATTTCTACTCAACATGCTGAAGAAATCTCTACTGAAAGCTTGAGAACTGAAATTATCCAACACATTGTCAAGAAGGTCATCCCAGCTCACTTGTTGGACGACAAGACCGTTTACCACATTCAACCATCTGGTAGATTCGTCATTGGTGGTCCTCAAGGTGATGCCGGTTTGACTGGTAGAAAGATCATTGTTGACACTTACGGTGGTTGGGGTGCTCACGGTGGTGGTGCTTTCTCCGGTAAGGATTTCTCCAAGGTCGACAGATCTGCTGCCTACGCTGCCAGATGGGTTGCCAAGTCCTTGGTCAACGCTGGTTTGGCCAGAAGAGCTTTGGTTCAATTCTCTTACGCCATTGGTGTTGCCGAACCATTGTCCATCTACGTTGACACCTACGGTACCTCCAAGTACTCCTCCGACGAATTGGTTGCCATCATCAAGAAGAACTTCGACTTGAGACCAGGTGTCATTGTCAAGGAATTGGATTTGGCCAGACCAATCTACTTCAAGACTGCTTCTTACGGTCACTTCACCAACCAAGAAAACCCATGGGAACAACCAAAGAAGTTGAAGTTATAAATTTCCGACCCTTTGCCCAAATAATACTTAATGATTAATGTAATGACTCACAATCAACGCTCAACTCGTTGATTCTCAATTATGAATTTTTATACACAACCACAACCATTATACCTCCACGATTCACCAACATTCAATTACTCAATTGTGTTAATAGTTATACTTCACAAGGTACTTTTTTTTACGATTTTAAAGGATAGAGTTTTTTATTGCATTAATTAGGGTGTCCTCAACGGACGTTAGTTATTAGATTCTAATATATTAGATCTTGAATTGGAATTGTAGATGAGTAAGTTTATGGAAAGTGGAAAAATCTTAATAGTTTTCCAACATTTTGACGAGCATGTGATAGTTTGATATCGTATACATTCTGAGAGAACTCCGCCTTGGTCGATTTTTCAGTACGAATGCAGAAGGAATGTTTACGAAAGTGATAGGAATTTATATAGTGAAAATTTGATACTCTGCCCATTCATTTGCGTCATGCATTATAATGAACAATTCACTTAAGCTTGTTAATATTTCAGTAATATCAAATCAACTTATTACAGTATATTTGTACGATTTTTGAGTTGATGATCTATCTTGGTTGAGTCTAATTTATATAATCGTGCATATTAGTATGCGGATAGTCGAATTGTATGGGACTTAAATATGATTAATGTAATGTACAGTCTAATTTTTAGGCCAGCTAACAGACAGGGCCCAATGTAAGGGTGTGGGTTGATGGGTTAGTTTGATACCAGGGAAATGTGAAGACGAGGATCCAATTTTAGTTCATGTGACCATGTAATCAAATATAATATTCTGTGCCAAATGGTGAAGATTGATGATGTATGGGATATTATAAATATCCTGGAACAAACGGTTTGGAAGTGAAATTTGTCAAATGCTCTGAAATTTCACTTTTCATAAATTGTCATAGAATGAATTGATTCAAATGCTCTGAAATTTCACTTTTCATGAAATACCATTGAATACATTGATTCAAATGGTTTGAACATTTAAACTTTCATCAAATTTCATAGAGCAAATTTGCCAAATGCTCTGAAATTTCACTTTTCATGAAATGCCATAGAACAAATTGATCCAAACGCTTTGAAATTGAAAATTTCATGAAATGTCACAAAATGAATTGATTCAAATGCTTTGAAAGTTAACTTTTCATAGGATGTCACAAAATATTTAAATCAAATCCAATAATTGAGGTGAACCATCACTTTCGTCTCTTCACTTCCAATAATCGATTTTCTAGTTGACTGTTGGGAAGTTGATTGATTATCTTGACTTGAATGAAATTGGTCATTTCATGAAATGACTTAGGATCCTGCAATGCTCCAAATTCACGAAATTTCATAGGATCCTGTAATGTTCTAAATTGAATTTATGAGTATAGAATCCCGTAATGCTCCAAATTCAAGTCATGAAATATAGAAATTGATCATTCTGGGAGCCCAGATATATTCTGAGTGCTTCGCAATTAAATTCATGAAATGTGATAGAACCGTAATGTTCCAAATTCATGAAATGTAAAGAATCCTGAAATGCTTCAAATTAATGCTCCGCAAGTCAATTCATGAAATATATAGAATCCTGGAATGCTTCAAAATTCATGAAATGTCATAGAATTTGACCATTCTTGGCCCATAAATATTCTGAGTGCTTTAAATTCATTTATGAAATGTCATCGAAATTGATCATTTCTGAGACATAATATTTCTGAGTGCTCCGCAATTCAATTCATGAAATATAGAGAACCTTAGTGCTTCGCAATTGAATTCATCACAGAAACTCATCATTTCTGGGACATAAATTTTCTGAGTGCTCCGCAATTCAATTCATATCATCCAAATTGACCATTCTGGGTCCATAAACATTCTGAATGCTCCAAATTGAATTCAGAATGCACTTCTCTTGTATTGAATTCTGCATCATAAATGATGCGGAAACCACTTCTCTAGTATTTACTCCTGCATCATAAATGATGCAGAAATCACTTCTCTAGTATTAAATTCTACATCATAAATGATGCAGAAATCACTTCTCTAGTATTAAATTCTACATCATAAATGATGCAGAATTAATCATTCCCAGTCAATAGGACAATTCGAACTCTCCGTAGTCAACCCATTAAAATAATTAAAATATCCCCAGTACGCAAAAACCACGCCAATGGCACTGCCAAATCCAACATCAAAGAAATGGTGTCTATAATCTTGAGTTCTACTCAAGGCAATATACGCAGCCAAAAGCAACGGTGAACAGAGCACCAACCATAACGCAGTAGGACGTTTTTCCTTTCCCACTAACATTTTGTATTGGCCCAATAACCACAAAGTCAAGTAGCCCAAGCCAGCAAATGCCAACGATGAGTGGCCAGAAGGAGTGGATTTCAAACCTTCCAAAACCACAGCGAAACCCATTGGAGCAGTACATACGTCAGTAGTCACTAAAGTATGAGGCACTGTTCCCGAAGTAGCACCGCATCTTTGAAGGAAATCCGGTCTGGGATTGCCAATAAGACACTTCAAAATGTCTGTAAGTACCGAGGTAACTACAGCCGTTAACCAAAGGCCAAGAGTGGAGACTTGAAGGAGATGGAGCTTGTTCAATTCCGAAGACGTATGTACTGCTGTAAGCACTACTATAACCGCATTGGGAACTAGCACCGACCACAAGTACAATTGGTTGTCTGAGACTCGTTCGATTTCAGCAAAAGGATGGGAGATGGACAGGTCTGAGATGGAGAACTGGCGGGTAAACGGCGTGGCTCGTTCAAGATACGTGAAGAACACGAAGAGGAGTACAAGCACGGTGATCCAATCGGGCACGTAGTTTCTGAATTTGGAGAACGTGAAGTACATTTTCACTTGCATGATGATGATATGTGTATGTTATGCGAAGTTCCACGAACGAGAACAAGCGTACCCCATATATGTCCCGTATTTCCGCAGTTTATGGGTTAGGTGCCGGAATAGGAACCGGAATAGGTACCTGCCAAGCAATGGGCAATGGCTGCGGCCAGTTGTACGGAAAAAACCACGGAATCTAGCTTCGGTATTCGCGGTTATCCTGGAGCGTGTCAGAGCGCCTAGACCGTTTATGTATGAATAGGCGCATGAACTTTTAGTTCGACGCTTTGAGATGCATAGTAATACAGATGAATCAATTGTGGGTGTCCAGACCCAATTCTAGAGCATAGTTAAAGATATTCTCAGTAGCTAACCATTACACACAAATTATTGAAATCTATCACATGATCCAAGATATTCTGAGTAGCTGACCACTATAAGAATTATTGAAATCTATCACATGATTAAAGATATTCTAAGTGTGATCACTCACGATTTATTGACAATTCTCACATTAAGGGAGACATTCTGACTGACCACATCAAGATTGATAATTCTATCGAATAAATCAAGACATTCTAAGTATGACCACTTCACGATTTATTGAAAATTCACATAGTTCAAGATATCCTCAGTGTGACCACTACACGATTTATTGAAAATAAATATATTGTTTTGAAATCTATATGTCAACTACGTCGATTTAACGTTCTTTTATTGAACAATCCTAGCTGAAAAAAATATTAGGTGAAATGAAACTGGCCATATGGCACAACGAAAGTGCATTAGATACGACTAGAGAACTTATTGCTTCAAGTCAGAGTCGTAAGATTCTTCTTGGGTGGTTGGAGCGTATCTTTCCTTGGAAAGCTTGGTGGTGTCAACTTCACCGTGGTACTTTTCACAGATTTCTTCCAAGGTCATTCTCTTGGTTTCTGGAAGCAATAAGGTGGTGAAAACACCAATCAACATGAACAAAGCAAAGATTTCCATGACGTGTGGCAAGTAACAGTTAGCCTTCTTACCATCTCTAGCACAGTTGTGATCGACCAAAGTACCAATAGCACATTGGGCAATGATGGCACCAACCTTACCAGTAGCAGCAGAAATACCGTGAGCGGTGGATCTGTATCTGGTTGGGAAAATTTCACCTGGGATGATGAAAGTGGTGGTGTTTGGACCAAAGTTTTCGAAGAATTGACACAAGACGTAAAGAGCCAACAATCCGTGTTCACCAATCTTGTCGTAAGCGAAACCAATGATACAGAACAAGACAGTCAAAATAGCGAAACCACCAAGTTGAAGGGTCTTTCTACCGACGATATCGATAGTAGCAATGGCGGCCCAGTAACCTGGCAAGGAACCAGCACAAATCAAGATCAAGTTACCGGCAGCGGTGTTGAACAACTTTTGGTAAACAGTACCACTAGAAGAGTAACCAATAGCTTCCAAAATAATTGGGGTGTTCAAACCTAAACCGTAGAAAGCAATATCCAACATGAACCAAGAACCGGCAGTACCAATCAAGATAGAACCGTACTTCCATTGACCAAAGTGACTCCAGAAGTCACGGAAAGAAGCCTTTGGTGGAGCAATGTCGTGAGCAGCCTCATCAAGAACAGCTTCGACATCAGCAACCTTTTGAAGTTGGTCGTTTTGGCTAACATCAAGAGAGTATCTTGGGGATTCGGCAATGGTCAATCTGTAGTACAAAGCAATACAACCTGGAAGACAACCGAATCCAACCAAGATTCTCCACATTTGATCACAAGCCTTGACACAGGCACCGACACATTCCTTGGCGGTCTTAGCCTTTTCCAAGTCATCCTTGTAAGCGGCAACCAAAACAATGGCAACAATACCACCGAAAAGTTGACCAATACCTTGGTTAGAGAAAACAGCGGCCATGATAGAACCTCTCCACTTGGTGGTGGAGAATTCAGAAGAAATGATAGAAGACAATGGGTAATCACCACCAATACCAATACCCATGATAATTCTGAAGGTGGTCAAAATGGCAACAAAGTTAATAGCTGGAGATTCTCCCAAGGTACATTGGAAGATGGTAGCACAGATCATAATCATCAATTCCAAACCGTAAATCTTTTTTCTACCAACTCTATCAGCGATAGAACCAAAGGAGATTTGACCAATAATGGTACCAACAGAAGTGGAAACCTTCAACAAGGTGGAGGTGGAGGCTGGCATGGCAGCGTTTTCCCAGAAAACATAGGACATCATGGTGATAGCAATACCAATGGCAAAGATATCGTAAGAATCAGTCAAGAAACCAACACCAGCAATCATGATCATCTTGACTTGAGTCCATCCAAAGCCGGCATTGTCAATTTCTTCCAAAGCCAATCTTCTTCTTTCCAAAGGATCTTCAATGTGGGCGAATTTGCCAATGTAATCCTTGAAGGCGGTCTTACCACCACTGTTACTTTCGTGGTAAACTGGAGCTTCGATTTCGGCCATTGCTGCTTATGTTAGTTACTGAAGAATGTGAAAAGAATATGGGACAGGGCCAAGTTTTATAGTTGGGGGGAAAATCATTGGTATCACAATGGCAATTATTGTTAATAATCCAAAAAGAAAAGGGATCTCGTGGGAGGACAAAAAAAGCTGCATATTTAGCGGCGTTGGATGCATTCTAGCGGCGTTTGCACAGGAAAATGCAGTCGTATCTCACTTGATCTTTGGCCCAAAGCGGAAGGCCAGGTGGGCATGGAGATTTGAGTTTGGGCTTGGGAGGGGATGCGGATGATTTAAAAAGTGGGATTTGGTCGCCAAGACTGAGGGAATATACCTGTGAAATTTGGTGATGATGGGAAGCCCCCAACCATGTCCTTGATCAACCTTCCTTGACGTTATCGCTCGGCGAACGGGTATGCCATTCGACTACCTGCATGAGATGTGCATATCTGGTGCAGCAGCGATGCGTCCGCACACCCCCACGTGTGCCAATTTTTGCAACTAGATGGGCCACGTTGGTGGTGCGCGCACGCCCCACGTGGAGATCAGAGAACACATTCTATTGAATTAATTGGGAAGGAGGTCACAAGAGTGGCCGAATACGAGGAATAATTAACGGACTTAGAACGAAATTTAGGTCACATGTGTTCTATCCAACGTCTTCCTGCTAAATGCGATGCTTCCATTGGCTATGGGCCGTCCGGGGTGTGCCAGACCACAGACTCGTCTGGCTCCGCAGAACGTGCCCAATTGGGAAATGTTGCACAGGTTTTCCACACGTGCCCCCAGCTGGAACTACGGATTACGCCGTTGTCTAAGTCTTTCCGTGGGCCAACCGTGGGTTTCACTTAGGCGGTTCGCAGGCACCGTGGGGACCGTAGACCTCAGCCCGTGGGCGTATTCTCCGCAGCATCACCTGAGATTCGGTAACGATCGGCCAATGGAGCTAATGGCATCCCAAGGACGTACGCCGTGCTACGTAACGGGAGAAGTGCCCAATTTCCAGCTGGATAATTTGGAGCGAACAAATAATGACAGCTTACGATGACAGGTATTAGAGTTGATTGCAAACATAAAACGGTTTTTGGTTAAATGAGAGTGAAGCACAATGCGTCATAGATTACCCCAAAGCGCCGAAAGCGGCGAGGAAGGTTGTCAACATAATAATTTATAATTCCCAATTAGCATTATAAAGCATCTGCAAATTGGTATTCAAAGCCACTCGCCTATCTCGCCTATACGCAGTGCATTTCTCCACGGGCTATAGGTGTTGGTAGTCCGTACAACATGCAGTTGTGCATAAAAAGCGTCGAATTAGTCAAGCGTATTACTTCGATTCGTATTTAGAGTGGAACAATAGCGATTATTCAGACAATGGCCTTTGGCCGACCGATCCGGGATCTATAAATACTGACATGGTTTCACACCAGGATGGATCGTCTTGGGAGGATTTCAGCCATTTTATCGACTGGGCTTATGAGTTCAGTTAAAGGCCGATTTGGTGCTTTCATCGTGTATGGTTCAACGGTGGAGATCTCTGCGAGACCGGAGGCCGCCTACATGAGATTGACGTGATGATCCTGTTTCAAATTGGTAACAATTGCAGAAACGTGAATAAATGAGCCCCCGCTGAATGAATCAGATTAAATGGAATTGTATGGGATGCTACCTACTATTGAGAGTGTAGATCGTATTGGATCGTATTGAACGGAATTGGTGTCGGTTCTTGTTTCTATGTTTCTCCTGAGTTATTGTCTGTCCATTATTGTCGATTATTGTGCAAATTCTCTCCGTTTTACGCTCTTGTTTCTACTCTCGTTTCTTCCACTCCGGTATCTCAAATTCTTTTCTCTCGGCTCTTCTCTAATTCACTACTTATTTTCTTTAGTTCTCTACTCTTTAGTTCTCTACTCTCTTCTTCGTTACTTCGTTACTTCGTTACTTCTTTACTTCTTTTCTTATCTCCTTTCTCCTTATCTCCTTACCTCTTTCTTCCTCTTTCTCCTTATCTCTTTCATCTCTTCATCTCTCATCTTCTTTCCTCCTCATCACTGGTTGCAACTCGCGCTTACGCAATCTACAATCCTTCCACCCCTCTCTACACCAAACTTACAACTCCCGTCCAAGACGTACGCCAACTCACTACAGCCGTCCAATCGCTTCAGCCACCACCCGCCACCACACCACCTCCACCCGCCAAACAATCCAACCATCTGATATCGGATCTTTCAAACCCTCCCGTTTTGTTTACAACAGGGCTTTCCCTCGCGGATTTGCGTTTGACCATTACACGTCACCGCGTATCTTGAGTGGCCAATTTCTAATAACACTCATACCATGGTAAGCACAAGACAGGTCAGAGCCGTGGGAATCTCCGCGTTCTTCCTCCTATTGGTGGTTGTGTTGTACCTCAGCAACTCCGCGTCCCATGCTGCCACATCGGACGCCATTTCGGCTGCCAGTGCCACGGTCCAGACTGACGGCAACACGCTCATTGAATCCACCAATGACGACAAGCTCGACGCTGCCATCAATAATGAAATAGCCAAGGGCGAGAAGAAGAAGGGCGGCGCTGCTGGAAGCGCCGGTTCTGGTGAAAAACCGGTCAGTGGAGATTCACTCAAGGGAGATACTCTCAAGTCTGCTTCCGATGACAAGAAGGAAGATGCCATCAGTAATGTCAAGGTGGATCCTTCGGATCCAAACTCGCCTACGGTGTTCAGTCCTGCGGACGAATTGGTGCAAATCAGAGCATTGTCACCCATCACCATTTTCTCCAAGTCGTACTGTCCTTACTCCAAGAGACTCAAGAAACTCTTGCACGACAATTACCAAATCACTCCGGAACCAACCATTGTGGAACTCGACATGCACGCGCACGGCGAAGAATTACAAGCATATTTGGCCGAAGTCACCCTGAGAAGAACCGTCCCTAATGTCTTGATTGGATCTTCCAAGTTGAGCAGAGGTGGTGCAGACGACTTTGTCAAATTGCATCAAGAAGGTGAACTTTTGAGTTTGTTGCAAGAATGGGGTGGAAAGGCCATGAGCGTGAGAAAGATCGATGCTCCATCAAACATCTGATCGGTAAAATTCTCCCAATGGCAAAATCTGACTTTTCAATCTATCCTGTCACAATTAGTGATCATATCATGCTAGCTTCGCCAAAGGATTAATGGCAATTCACCTTCTGTTTGAATTATATTCATTTGGGCTCCTGAGCTGGCTAATTCGTGATCGTAAAAGACTGTGCGAATTTTATTGGTGGCTCCTGAGCTGGCTAATCGTGATCATGAAAGACTGTACGAATTTTATTGGTGGATTCTATGATACGGCAATTGAAAAAGTATACATTTGACAATTTAACATTATTAGGCTTGGTAATAGAATGGAACGACCCATATAGTTAATGAGAAAATAAATGTTCATAAATATGCGCCTAGTACTTGATGAAATCCGGGGAACCATACCAGTCATTTACACTGGACACCTTAATAAACCGATTGTCTCAGAATAGTTCAGTAGTTATCCACTCTCTCGTTGTATCCTAGCTAAAATGTGAATGCACTTTTCGACAAGCTAGAACTCAATCTCCAAGGCTGAAATAAGGTTTATTTGCCCAAAGTTCATCTGAAATTAATCTTACATTATGCAAGTGATATAAGGTTATTCAGCATCTAAATTGATCTTGACTTGATCTAACATTATGTCAGTAATATTAAGTTCTAAGTTTTAATCTGTAAAGAGCACTTTTTTAGAATATTCAATTAACAAGCGATATACTCTATGAAGGAGGGAATGTGGAGATCACTTGCTCTGGGATAGATCACAACGAACGTATTACAATATCAAATTATGTAATCTTGTTATGGGCCACTGAAGTTAAAAATACCATTTTATTAATCGTGTGCGGGCTACAAGCACAAGGCATAGTATTTGTCAGTCTGGTTTAGAACCTTGCAAGTGGGGAAATAAGTAAAGTGACAGATTTTGTGAAAACCAATTCAGGAGCAAGCATTGTCAATTTGCAGCTGCCGAAATTTGCGCTTGGATAACAAGGAGCTAATGCTAAAAAATATAGTGTTACCTCACTAATTCGTAGAATCACAAAAACTCTGGAATATATCGTGTCAATATCAAGAGAAATTGTTAAGAGTTCTAAATTTATCAAGAGTTATCGAATGTTAGAGTTGTTAGGCGATCGGTTACGACTACAAGGCTACTGGGTGATCTTACATATATCCATGGTAAGGGCCTAATAAAAATTGCAAAATCGCAAGCCCCCTTCCCACATCGTGAGATATTAACTATTTTAATATTTGTAGTTCAATGCGTGGATTTGAAAGCATGACTAAAGAGCGCTTGTAGACTCTTATCTATCAAAGTTGCTAAGTATTTAATAATAAGTCTAGAACGTGGTCAGATAATACAAATTGCGGAGACAATTTGGCTAGAGGAGATAACAAGGAGTGTGGATGAGATGAGAGGAAAATTGGGGAAATTGGGGAAATTAGGAGAAATAATAATCGGGAAGTAGAGCGTATATTTGATCATGGAATCATGAGAAGTTCATAAAATCGGGAAGTACTCAATGCAATTGATCATCGAATCATGTGAATTATTCAGTTCATAATAATTGGGAAGTAGTCAATTTGAATACCAAATCATTAAGAGTAGTTAATTCATAATAATCGGGAACCAGTCAATTCATTTCAATATCGAATCAAAAGTATTCAGTTCATAATCATCGGGAAGTACTCAATACATTTGAATACCAAATCATGAAGATTAGTTAAGTTTATAATAATCGGGAACTAGTCAATTCATTTGAATATCGAATCAAAAGTATTCAGTTCATAATAATCGGGAACTAGCCAAAACATTTGATTATCGAATCAAAAGTATTCAGTTTATAATCATCGGGAAGTACTCAATTTATTTGAATACCGAATCATGAAGATTAGTTAAGTTTATAATAATCGGGAACTAGTCAATTCATTTGAATATCGAATCAAAAGTATTCAGTTCATAATAATCGGGAACTAGCCAAAACATTTGATTATCGAATCAAAAGTATTCAGTTTATAATCATCGGGTAGTACTCAATTTATTTGAATATTGAATCAAAACTACTCAGCTCATTATAAGTAAATTATGTATGGGTGTCCATTCCATACAGAAAAATTCATTCACTCACATAATCGGCTAGTGAGCATTCCTGCAAACACATCATCTTTTGGGCTACAAAACCATGGGATCATATTAAATTTCACATTAAGTCTACACCCTGCTAACTAATGTAACATTAAAGATACCCTAATAAAACATATATACGTATATTAGATACAGGCACTTAGAACTTGGAGAATTGCTTGGACTTGGAAGCAGAGACGGCAACCTTCAAGACGTTGAATCTAACGGTCTTGGAGATTGGTCTACATTGACCAACAGTGACAACATCACCTTCTTGAACACGGAAAGCTGGAGAAACGTGGGCAGCGACGTTCTTGTGTCTCTTTTCGTATCTGTTGTATTTTGGAACGTAGTGCAAGTAGTCTCTTCTGATGATAATGGTTCTGTGCATCTTGGTGGAGACAACAGTACCGGTCAAAATCTTACCTCTGATAGAGACGGTACCAACGAATGGACACTTCTTGTCAATGTAAGTACCTTCAATGGCGGCCTTTGGGGTCTTGAATCCCAAACCAACATCCTTATACCATCTCTTGGTCTTTCTGTTGGCCTTAGCCTTTGGGTTGGTGAAGATGTGAGGTTGCTAGAAAAGTTAGTATGGTGAACATATCAAATTGTGACGTCGAGATTATGATCTTGGGATTCTATTGGAGTTCCATGATTGAGTTTGTTTGAATTGGTGAGTTTCTGGATGATTTGGACGGATTTGATGAAGGTGAAAATTCTCGAGTAATCCAACGAATTCCCATGGTCTATCCTGCGGGAGGACTCAGAACGTCTTTATCCACAATTACGAACCTTTTGGAAAGCTCTTTCAGATTGAACAGTTAATTCAGTAGCCATCTTGTCTTACTAGGTAAACTAAAGTTGAACAGAAGTAGTATGAAAATTTTTTTAAAGGTAGTTTTTTCAGTGAGTATGGAGGAGCGAGCGCGGGTGCGATGTTTGGGGACGTGCGCTCGCTAGGGCTGAAGCCCTTGCGGTCAGGTGATCGTGCGAGCGATGTTCCGGTGGTTCGCACTTTAGGTGGCCGCGCCCCCTAAGGGTGTATATAATAGTGACGTGATCTACAGATATAGAGAATATATGGATTACAGTATATGTATCTGGTGTATATGGACTGGTGTAGAATTTGAATGTTTGACTAAATTTGCTTGACCCAATCTGCATCACTCAATTTCGAGTTTTTGTAAAAGATTTGACAGCTTTAACTATTGGCTATGTCTAATATTTTGTCTGCGTAGTTGGGTATATTTAATTTATCTAGGTGGTTCTATTTGTCTATGTAGCTGACTATCTAGTTGATTATATTTGTGTATTTGGCGGTGGTAATGATGGGTGCCATCACCGTAAATATACGACTGGCTTCTTTATAAAATAATAAGAGACATCTATTGTTTGCCAATCCGTTTTAGCTCAGTATGTGGTTCTAAATAGCCTACTGTCACAGATGCACGATCTCAATGAAGTGAAACCGTTGAAATACTAAACCTTAGGCGACCGCAGGTCGGAAGGACCACACCACGGTCACACCACAGTAATTGTCAATTTCTTGGATTTGTTCCTGGAATTATTCCAAGAATCAGTTGTCTCCGTATATTACATATTATGAACGCACTGACTCAGCCAAGAACTAAAAGACTAAAACAACAGCCAGAAACAACCAAAAAACGCCAAAAAAAAAGCCATAAATACCAGACCAGATTCCCCGGAAACAGCCAAAAATTCCAGACTCACAAATTCGTAGAATCTGTATGAATTACAGGGCAATTAACAGGGGAATTAATTCCCCTGTCGTTCTGTTCGATCGCATGCGCGCCTGGGAACATCCCACATAAACTCGATGCTCTGCGCACAACAACAACAGTCATCCATGACCAACCACGCCTACGTCCTACCAAAGTTCAATCGAGCGGTTTCGGCGCATCTCGACCACAGCAACAGTTTCGGAAATGATTCAATTTACAACACAACTCGAACGGTGAGTTCCTCATCGACTTCCATGATGAGCACCCCTAGCAACAACATCCGACGTTTACAAAGACAACAATTTGCTCCTTCGGACCAACCCATCAACAAGCCCCAGTATCCTGTCAAGAAGCCCATACTGCAAAAATCGTCCAAAAATGGGCGATTGATCAAGAGCAAATTGCTCAATCTCCACCAGTCACTGAAGCGGTTGATAGACAAAGCGTATGGAAGCGATCAGGATAACCAATTCATTGAGGACGAAATCGACCCGAACCATCCGAACCATTCTGTTCCCGGCTTTATTCTTCGAAAACCCATTAGTATGAACAGTTACGATTATTCTGTGTTTACAAACTATCCCTCCGGTATAGACTTGCAGCATAGTGACCATCTTCCTCCAGCAGTGAAAGAAAGCCAAATGAAGGCTTGGGAGAGTGCTGAAAAAATCACCAGAAATATCATTTTTGGCGATTCTAGTGACGAAGAAGATGAGGAGATTGAAGAGGATGCTGTGGAGTCCAAACAGCCCAAAACTATCATTTCCATTCCGGGATACAGCAAAGAAGAATTGAATATCGTTCAGAAAGTGTTCAAAGAGTCCCAAACAAAAAAGGATACGTCCATCACATCCGTTGCCATGGACGAAAAGAAACAACTCTACGACTTGAAGAAAAAAATACAGGCAAACCACGAACGATTATTCTCCCAGACTCACGCAATCTCCACAAGAAGACAGGTGCAAATCACACAGAAGAAAGAGCTCTTGAACAAAATGTTTGGCTACGCCAACAATTTGAATCGTGAGTACATCACCAATAACTCGTTGTATTCAGCATTAGATAATTCCTCCAACGTCCAGAAAACCTTTCACGAAGATAAGGAAGAAATCGCGGCGCTTTTGGAGGAAGATACAGCATACACTGCCGCATTAATGGAAACGTCCCAGAGGTTATCGGAAGCAAAAGTCTCCACTGATTCCAAACGCAGGCGCAACTCAGAAGATGAGACTTTTGATTACGAAAACTTCCAAAGCGTTGTTTCTATAAAGTTGAACGATATCTACTCGCAAAGAATAACTCCCCATGATTCCTTTGACCAGCCGTTTGAAGCTCAGGACGAAATGACTACGTCAAATAGTGAACTTCAACAATTCACTTTGTCGTACCTTAGACGGTGTATTAGGGATGAAATCGATACAGCAACTAATTGAATGCAGGACAGTTAGATTAGAATACTTAGAGCCAGCTTATGAATTTACGATCATGTACAGTGGTGTAGCTTGGTACAGGCTTGTAGAGGTGTGGCTGCGTATACGCAGCAATCAGTAGAGCTGTAAATGTGATTTCCGGTCAGCACGTGATATGATGCACGTGAAATGGCGACTTCCGGCCGCCTGGGTCAGCAATAGAGGCCCAATCAAAACGGAGCAAAATGATGGCAAAATTCGACAAAAGTTACACTGGCGTGAAGCAGACATTTTTGTGTTTCCCCTGAGCCATTTCTTGGAGCAAACTGTCATGCAAAAACACAAGTAAATCGCCAATGTAGTTCACTCCCCAGTGTCACGTGTCCACGTCACGTGACGCATTGATTAGAAATGGATCACCAGCTCCTGTCCATTAATGTTGACCCCTGCTAGCCTTCTTAGAACAACTGCTAGGTTACAAACAATTAAACGACACTTGAGTAGCTCCAATCTCGTCATGGCCCCTATTTCATCTCTCAAAAAGTTCGATTACTTGGTAATTGGTGGTGGATCTGGTGGTGTTGCCTCCGCCAGAAGAGCAGCCAAATACGGTGCCAAGGTTCTTCTTGTTGAATCCAACTTCAACAAGTTGGGAGGAACTTGTGTGAATGTGGGATGTGTTCCCAAAAAGGTCATGTGGTATGTTGCAGACAATGCCCACAAGAAACATCAATTAAAGTCGTATGGATTGTCGGAAACCGATGATGAAATCAAGTACGGAGACTTCAATTGGGGTGCTATTAAAGAAAAGAGAGACGCTTATGTCACCAGATTGAACGGAATCTACGAAAGAAACCTTAAGAAAGAAGGCGTGGAATATTTGTTTGGTAGAGGCAAGTTTATCAATTCTGCTGGAGATGTGGAAGTTACCTTGACTGGTGACCAAGAGATTAAATTCTTGGAAGAAGGCAAAACTTTCCAGAAAGAAGAAAAGCTTGTTTTCTCTGCCGATCACATTTTGATTGCCACTGGTGGAGCTCCAATTATTCCACCAGACGTTCAAGGTGCGGAACTCGGGATCAGTTCTAATGGATTCTTTGAGTTGGAAAAACAACCAAAATCTGTTGCTGTTGTTGGTGCTGGGTACATTGGTGTCGAATTGTCTGGTATTTTCCAAAGTGTGGGTTCTGAAACCCATTTGGTGATCAGAGGTGACACTGTGTTGAGAAGCTTTGACGATATTATTCAAACCACCATCACTGACCACTACTCTGAAAAATTGGGAGTTAACGTGATCAAGCAGTCCGGAAGCGTCTCCAAGGTCGAAGGTACTAAAGACGGAAAAAAGAAGGTCTACTTGGGTAACGGACAAGTGTTGGAAGTAGACGAATTGGTCTGGACAGTTGGAAGAAAGGGATTGATCGATATTGGTTTGGATGTGGTTGATGTCAAGGTTAACGACAAAGCCCAAATTGTCACCGATGAGTACCAACAAACCTCCCATCCAAAGATCTACTCTCTCGGTGATGTTGTTGGTAAGGTCGAACTTACGCCTGTTGCCATTGCTGCTGGCCGTAGATTATCCAATAGAATCTTCTCTGGAAAGCCTGAATTTGCTGAAGACAAATTGGACTACAGCAACGTTCCTTCTGTGATCTTTTCGCACCCAGAAGCCGGCTCCATTGGTTTGAGCACGGCTGAAGCCATCAAGAAATACGGTGAGGAAAACGTCAAGACCTACAACTCCAAGTTCACGGGAATGTACTATGCCATGATGGAATCGGACGACTTGAAGAGTCCTACTGTGTACAGAATTGTTACTGTGGGTAAGGAGGAAAAGGTTGTTGGTCTCCATATTGTTGGTGACTACAGTGCTGAAATCTTGCAAGGTTTCGGTGTTGCCGTCAAGATGGGAGCCACCAAGAAGGACTTTGATAACTGTGTGGCGATCCACCCTACATCTGCCGAAGAATTGGTCACCATGACATAGAAAAAAGGGTATGAGATTATAAATAATGTATAGAGGATGAAACCGGAGTGTTATGATATACAGTGAGGTGATACGATTAGTTTTAAAATGCAATAAAGTTATGTGTTAGTGGGTAGTCTGCCAATAAAGACAGAAAATTAATGAGTAGTCTTCCAATAAAGTAAAATGTTTAGTAGTCTGCGAATAAATTTAATATAGTTCCCAATAATTATTTAGGCCATTTGGTCAACTGTTCAAAGAGCAGTCTGCCAATAAAGACAGTAAATTTAATGAGCAATCTGCAATAAAGCACAGTTTAGTGGGTAGTCTGCCAATAAAGTACAGTATCCATAAGCAGTCTGCTGTTTAGAATGTGACTGATCAGAGGTCGTATATTGAAGTCGCGAAGGGGCTTCTGACGCCATGGCCATTGAACATTACTGGCCAATCATATCCTCCAATCAATAGCCCCAACTATAGGCCCAACCTCTAGCCCCTGCCATATCCCCTGCTATATCCCCTGTCGCATCCCCTCAAACAATGCAAATCCGTTGAGATGAGCTTGCTAAAATACCTCATTGTTTAAATTCGGCCAATAAGTCCGTTCGAATGTGAGTGTGAAGTTCAGTACTTGGTAGTTTCAATTGTGGATCGTACTGGTCACAGCCGTCTCGTAGTGGTGACGTCTCGTAGTGATAACGTCTCGTAGTGGTAATGTCTCGTAGTGAACTTCTGTCTCGCAGTGGCCACTGCTGTGGCCTCTGGTAGCAATAACTTCTGTGGTTCTCTTCGCGGCACTTCCCAGACTTTACAGCCACGCTGATTTGGTTATACCCTCGTCCGCTGTCTCTTGGGAGGAGGCCCTCTCACTGGAGGCCGTGGTTTCTCGCCAGGCTTCACAAAAAACATAGGGGCATTGCTTAAAATCTCCGGAACACTCACAAACCGTATCATCGAACCCCTCACAAACACCTGGTTCATCAGTACCGTCTCACCAGTTGACTTGGTGATGACCACATCGTACAACGACAAGTTCATGTTGTCCTCATTTTCCAACAACTTTCCTCGGTAGGTATCACCGGTGGTGAGCTCCACCGATATAACGTGCCCCTGGGCTTCGTTCAAGAGTCTGACTGGGATTCCTGCTGACATTGGTAGTTGGGTTGTATTGGTTACCGCCAGGCTCTGTTGGTAACTAGAATGGGGGCGGTGCGCGCACGACGTTATATATAAGGGGTATGCCCATGGATACCATTACAACCATGGGTGAAGAGAAGAAACAGCGAAAAAGGGTTCCCCTAGCGTGTCTCATTTGCAAGAAGCGCAAGGTCAAGTGTGACAAGCAAAAACCGTCGTGTTCCGAGTGTCTTCGGAACGGCGTGGCGCATTTGTGCCAGTACCTCGAGCCCCATTGGTCCAGTGAATCGGGGATCAAGAAGGAAGAACGTATAGAAGACTCGCAAGAGTACCGTCACTTACAGGTCAGTAATGAGAAGGTTATTGGCGGTCAAAGACGAGAAATCGAGGATTTAAAGCGCCAATTGGCGGTGCTTCAACAGCTCTCCCCAGCTGCTAAACCGGAGTCGGAACAACAATTGGCCATTACGGTGTTGAACAAGTTGGACCCGGAAAGCGTCAAGAAGAACTTTGTGGTCATGGACGATCAGAGTTATTCTTTTGTTGCAAATAATGTCAAGGTGACTCACACCGATACCTATAGTTGGATCAATCTAATCAAATTGGACCCACAATTAACGTCTCTCTGGTTTAAAATCACAAATTTGCAGAAAATTTATCATACCTACAAAATGAACTTGTTGATTGAAAGCAAAGGCCCCAAAGTTAAAACTGAGTCCAAGAAGTCCGATTACCGAATTAATGAGATTGACTTCACCTACTCCGTGAGCTCTCCGGGTGTCAAAATGGAATCCAGTCCTCATCGGTGTCCAGTGATTGAATGTGATTTCAACTTCATGAATGAAGAACAAGGAGAATCCACTCCTTCTCGTTCGTCCTCTCCTTTCCCGGGGCTTGCCAAACCGGAGCAGATAAAGAGTTCCCGCGACTACTATTTGGCAGACAACGATAATTTGCATGAAAAGGGAAAGAAAGCCATGATCAAAATCCAAAACTTATGGGACCGGGTTTTGAATTTGGTCAAAGGAAATGAGCCATTGAACTATAAGCAGCTCTATTTCTTGATTGACTTCTATTTTAATGATTTAAGCGTGGAATCAAAAAATTTGGTGGGGTTCTACAAGTTGGAAATTCAAAATACAATTAGAAGAAATGGCAATGCCATTACCCTAAATCTACAAGGTGATTCCAAGCCAAATTCTCCTCCGAGTGATCAAAGTCTCTTTGAAAAGTTACTTTCCAAGGGAATTTATTTATGTTACTTGGGACTAATGATTGATGAAAGTTTGGAAATTTTACGAATGAAGATAAATTCAAATTTGAAGGATAGCACTAGTGATAAATTTCGCATGTTGTTTCCCACAGAGGTGGTTTATGCAAACGAACCACACAAAAGCGATCTTTTGGGAGTCATTCAAGAATTCTTATTGCTTGATAGGACCTTAAAAAACCCCAGTATCATCCCAAATGTTGATAATGAATCTCAACTTAAATCTGTGGGTGATTCAAATGGCCTGTCTAGGCCAGTTTTAAAATGGGTAACTCCCCTGGTAACACCGCCTTCACTCTCCCATATTTCGTGTTGTGTTTTGTTACTCAACCGTGAGCTCTTGTCTTACAAAAAACACGGGTCAAGTGCTGAACTCAAACCTTGGTTCACGTCCATTTTCTCTCATTTATTGAACATCATTGTCAGTGATACTAAACCTGTTGAGATCTGGAAAGATCCTAACAATGTCATTCTCAAAGATTGCAAGAGGAAAAACAAAGACCTCAAGGTTCATGCTTGTTATTTATGGACTGATTTGGTTCGTATTGTGAATTTGGTTGCATTCAACTATGTTCCAATTTTAAAACATACCCCAAGTTTGGATATCACCATTCGCAAACTCTATTCCAAGATTGAAGAGGCTAGTGCTTCTCAATGTCATATCAAGTACCTTGGCGACTTAAAATCTTCCAAATATTGTGAGCTCAGATCCACGCTCCAAGTCCATTATTTGATTTCCAGGATTATTTGTGCTGTTTCCTTTGGTATTTTGAATCATGGAGAAGTGGGATTAAATGTCCTGAACTTGAGAAATCTAATCAAAAACAGCGATGAATGGATAAATGAGTTGCTGGAAGGCTTGAATTATGGCAGAGACGGGGGTGATAATGGAAACATCTATATTTTAGACGGATTTAAAGATGATCCAGTCTATGGGCCCCTAAGTAGACTCGGTCTAGGAACATTTGTGAGGAAGTTTGAAGTATTCACTATACTAAATTACCTTCGTTATTTTATGAAATATACCATATTGCTTCAAGGTGAAACCTCACTGGATGAGAGTTTGGTCAATTCCTTACTTCCTGGACTTTTTATTGATTTATTCGATTTTGTTAACCACATAAAGAAACTAGATTTGATAAACTTAAAATCATCTAGTTCGCAATATATTCTTCTGGCTATCATTGAGTTATTGACCCGAATAATTCAGTTTGTGGTTGGTGTATTGGTCAGAATCAGAACTTCTGATGTTTCATCTGGTACTGACAATGTTCTTCGGAGAGAATTGGATAGAATGAAGCCTGAAATCGACAGACAAATAAGGACAAAATTCGGATGTTCCACCGATGAGTTCATTAGTGTACAGCTCGTGGGTGCGATTGAGGATACTGTTGGTTTGTTGGAGGGATTATTGGTAGATAAAGATAAGTCTCAGAAGTTATCGAAATTGTGGAAATTCTACTTGACCTTCATTACCAATTCCAAAGAAATGAATATGATCCATTCAAATGTACCTGAATTCAAGGTTGATCCTAATCAGATGAAATCATGTCCTGTTATTTCCAACACATCCAATGTAAACCATCCCAAAAGTGAGTTCAAGCGGTGTCCAATTTCTCAAATTACCACTCCTATGGATGACTTCAGCGGAGATGAACTGTCCAGGGGCTCAGCAAAGTATGGGTCCAACAGCATCTTGAGTTTGAATTCTTTCAAGTCTAAATATCCAGGCGGAGCTCAAGGATCGAAGTGTCCGGTGAGTCATTCTGTTGGGGGTAAATGTCCTGTTAGTCACTCTGCAGTTTCGGGTAAATGTCCAGTGACACAGAATTCTCTGGAAAGTGGAAAATGTCCTGTGAGCCACGAAGGAAAGTATCCAGGAAATGGGAAAATAGATATGCCCAAGCCCATGAGTCCCTTATCGTCAGCCAGAAACGAAAGGAAAAGAAAATGTCCATTTGACCATACCATGTGGAATAATCCTTTGGTGGGTAAAGGTGTGGAGAGTAACATTAGAGGGAAGTTACTGAGAGATTCATCCTCTCTTTCTGCACAATCCAGCCCGCCTGTGTTTAAAACACCAACCCCAAAAATTGAAGAGGCTCCTATTCTTCTTAATAAGGATATGGGTCCTGTTGGTAAAGTCGAACAGACTTTCAGGAAACCGGAACCAACGTTACCAGATTCGATTCTCTCCCAAAATGTATTTGCCGGGGAAAAGGTATTCAACGATTTTGATTTTGACTTTCTTCACAATGATTCTTTTTTCGACCAATTGAATTTTGGTTCTATGGATGGAATGTCCATGGATTTATTTGATACCCCAAACTAGCTGGCTCTTTGCCAGCTAGTTAACTCTGGAGCGAAGCAGTGACTCGAAGTTTCCAAAACTGGACTGTGCCCAGTGGTACGTTCACATGACCTCTCCAGCAACAAAAATTGGATTCTTTGAGCTCTGACCACCTTCTAACGAAAGCTATACATGGTTGATCCAATGTATAGGTATATTTATTCGATATGTAATGAAATGTATAGTAACCTAGTGCCTATTTTTCAGATTGTGTGCAGGACGATCTGTATCAGAGAAGGACAGAGATTTAGACGATCTCAGCCGTTATTGTGCCGAATTTTCTCGTCTGTACGTCTGTAGACGTAGGATTGTGAAGGGGTGCGTATATTTACGAGAAATTTTGGCGTATTTGTTAATCTTTTGGCCGTTATAGTTTATATTGTTGGTATATCTGTAAGGTTATTACGTGTGTGGTAGTAATGTATTATTAATATTGCAGATGGTTTTCTATTGATTTCAAAGAGATGACCAGGCCCAATGGGTGTAGTTGATGTCCTAGAAGTATTTTCCGTCATATCTGTCAAGTTTACTCAAAATATGTCTCCAGATCTTTTAATCGCACCTCTACTATGGATGTCGCACTTAGCCAGTTAACCACTATAAATATCATATTAGAGGACCATAGATTTAGGCAAAAAGCTTTTCAATGACGCAGATACAATTTGCTGATCTCATTAGCATTTGTTTTCAATTGCCTTAATTTAGTTATTTTCCCTCGCTACAGAATGACTTGAATGTGATTCATTTTTTTCTTTTAAGGCTAAACTTTAATGTCGCGTAAGGATCTTGAATATTCCTTATTGAAAGGTGCTACAAATTTCAATAATATCCAACTTGAAGTAACTATAGTCTGTTTGCGTTAAATGTATACGTCACTCTTGATAGTAAAGTGATTCCTACTAGCCACCCGGCGGAAAATATGACAATGCCTATAGATTTATAAGATGGACAAATCAATGTGGTAGGTGATTCGGAATAGTATTCAACACTCTACGAATTGCTTCTTTACTTGATTAGATAAATAACCTCTTTGAAGTCTTTACCGGCTCCCTGTGATATATAGGCGACAATAACGTCAATTTATTGCGCATTCTTTCTATTTATCTCACGACTGTTCAACAATTTTATTGGTGATTTAATATTTGGTTGTACGTAATTGCAATATTCGCTTCGCGACAAATTTCGACTTCATCAACGACTTTCCTAAAATTTCTACGAAATTCAATTCTTAAGTGAAGTAATTTATAAAAAAATTGGGAATAAACAATCTAAAAATTTATGTATAAAAATGTTTATTGCTATTTAACAGATTTAGAGTAATTTACCAGAGTCAAGTCAGAAATCAACATTTCTAATTTACATCTTATAAAGTACTTCTTGCGACAACTATAACTCTTGCGACAACGTTGACTACCTCGCGATCGGTGCGACATCCTGGTAGCAATTGTGCGACATCCTCAAAATACTGTACGTAGATTGCCCCACGTGACCCCTCACTTTGCATAAAGTTGCATATCGCCACGTGACCGCTCAGCTCACCATAAGGTCCAGATCACACCATGTTCCTTTGCAAGCCCCCACTACGTCTTCCTCCGCTGCTACGTGCTGGACGTCTTCCGTTGACCCCCCTCACCCACACGTGCCGCTTTTATTCCTCAAAACCGCTTCCAAAACGCTCAAGTTACACGTTTTTTAAACTCGGTCTTGCCATTGGCTTAACCACATCGGTGCTCTATTTCACCAATGATACTACAAAGCATGTCATTTTAACCGCCCAAAGAACTGGGGTCGTCACCGCGGCCACTATCCGCTGTTTTTCTCTATACAAAGATGTGTTAGTTAAGGAGTTTTCTGATCCAGCAGAGCGGACCAAGGAATTGAACAAAACCCATAAAAAAGCCGCTGAAATCACTTTAAAAGCCTTGGAAAAGAACGGGGGTATCTACATCAAGTTGGGACAACATATCACTGCTCTCACGTATTTATTGCCTCCGGAATGGACCGAAACCATGCTTCCTCTTCAAGACAGATGTCCCCATAGTTCGCTTGAAGATATCCAAGAGTTGTTTATTAAGGACATGGGCAAGCCGCTAGAAGATATCTTCAGCGATTTTGATCCTAATCCTGTTGGAGTTGCTTCTTTGGCGCAAGTTCACATGGCCACCTTGCGAGAAAACGGCGAAAAAGTGGCGGTGAAGATCCAACACCCATCGCTTCAGGAGTTTGTACCTTTGGATATCTACCTTACCAAGACAGTCTTTGAGTTGATGTACAAAATTTTCCCAGAATATCCTTTAACTTGGTTGGGAGAAGAGATGCAAAGTAGCATTTATGTTGAACTAGACTTCACCAACGAAGCCGAAAATGCCAAAAAGACTGCGGAATACTTCAAGGATTACGTCAAGGAGACTGCGTTGAGAATCCCCAAGATCGTAGCTGCTCAAAAAAGAGTTTTGATCATGGAATACGTGGGAGGTTCTCGTCTTGATAATTTGAATTATTTGAAAGAACACCATATTAAAGCTTCGGAAGTTTCGTCCTGTTTGTCCCATATTTTCAATAATATGATCTTCACGCCGGATGTGGGATTACACTGTGATCCTCATGGAGGAAACTTGGCCATCAGACATGTGGATAAAAAAGATTCAAAGAATGGACACAACTTTGAAATCATCTTATACGATCATGGGCTTTATAGGCAAATTCCGTTGAAAATGAAGAGAGAATATTCCCATTTCTGGCTCTCGGTATTGGATAACGATGTTCCCAGAATGAAGGAATACGCTGCCAAATTCGCAGGAATTGAAGGAGAACAAAAATTCAGAATCTTCGCTGCTGCCATCACAGGAAGAGCACCGGACAATGCTTTGAACTACGATATCACCAAGGCCAGAACGCCAGATGAAATCAAAAATATCCAGTCGCAAATTCTGTCTACAGACGGAGTTTTGGAAGATTTAATGTATATTCTCAGTTCTATGCCTAGAGTGGTGTTATTAATTCTTAAAACAAATGATTTGACACGGAATTTAGATGAGAGTTTAGAAAACCCATTGGGACCAGAGAGAACGTTTTTGATCATGGCCAATTATTGTGCAAAGGTTGTGTATGACGAATCGAAGGAGACCATCGCAAAGAAGTATTCGAATTTTTCCTTCACAGGCTCGTTGGAATACTTCAGAAACTGGTGGAAGTACCAGAGGAGATTGAGCACGTTGTGGTTGTATGACTTTGTGATGATGATTAAGAATTTGAGGGGAAGTAGTTATGACATGTAAATATAGTTATCATAATGAATATGATATAAGAAGAACATCAACGTAATGGATATGATAAAGCACGTATCAAACTAATTAGTATGATATAAGAAGAACATCAACGTAATTAATATGATAAAGCACGTATCAAACTAATGAATATGATATAAGAAGAACATCAACGTAATTAATATGATAAAGCACGAATCAAACTAATTAGTATGATATAAGAAGAACATCAACGTAATTAATATGGTATCAGCGAGAACATCAAACTAATTAATATGATATAAAGAACCGTACCAATCCATTGAATATGATCTAAAGCAAAAACCGTACCAATTTAATGAATATGAGAACCTTACCAATCCAATGAATATAATATAAAGAACCGTATCACATTTTAAACCTGTCCAGTTGTTCTCTTTCTATATCATTTGGCTAAAGAATTGAATGGTCCAAAATCCCTGAAAAACTCTAAATTTTTCTCATTACTTTCCCTCTCCAATGTCCTTTCTGATCTTATCCAACAAATTATTTATTCTTGGGCCCATCAAAGGCTGACCACTCTTGGTGGTCTGGGAAAGTCTCATCTTCTGCAATTGTCTTTGCTTGTCTTTCTTCTCTATGGTCTTTCTTCTTTCCTGAACCAGCTCCAATTTGGCCTTTCTGTGTTCCTCCTTCCTCTGCTTGGCAATCTGGGCTCTTTCAGCGAAGTTAAGTTTGGGTTTTTCATTCTTTTCTTGGGTTGATGGGGCCTCTTTGGTTGGGACGCTTTCTCCTTCTTTTTCAAGTGTTTTGAAGTATTCTTTTCTCAAACGGGCTCTGTGGACAAGGGCCTTTTTGATGTCACGGGATTTGGCCTCACGACGGTCAACGTACTTGGAAGATGGGGGCATGATGAGTGGTGATGGAGATGAGATGGTAGTAATTAGTGCATCTATGTTTGGTAGGTGCACGACCCCGGGATCTGGATGTATCTAGAGCTTAAAGAAGTAAAATGAGATAAAATGAGCGAAAATGAAGAGGATAGCAAGTGGATACGGTGTAGAGTGTTAGGTTTATGTCATGTGATTAAGTTTTGAGGAGATTTTATGAGCTAATTATGATAAATTGGTGAGATGTGAAGAATGTGATTTTATCAAAAAAACGACAATTTATTAAAAGTTTGAAAAGTTTGCAATTTTGAAAATAAATCAATGTTTAAAGTGGATAAATAGAAAGGGGGACATGTTATTGATGATTAGGAGAATCAAATGGACTGAAAGTTCGAGATCTAGTGAAAGTATCAAACTTAAATTATTATGTAAATTATTACTAATATACGAGTGCTACTGTGATTAATCACTATAGTTTGAAGGGATCTTAGGAAGTAAGATTGGCAGTATTAGATCCAGATCTTTGTGTAGTAGATAACTAGTAACCAGCTATTCTACGTGTGCCATATTGAGTGTACCATATTATCGCGAGTCAGGTGTTTGGGTCCCATGAGCTGAAACTGTACAGATTACGACTTTATACACTGGCAGACTATTAACCGCATCCTAAAAATTACAAAAAAATTGCTCAAAGTGCTCAATTTTCAATTTTAAATCAACAAAATCGATTCATCTTTAGGGAAACCAATCATAATTACCACCACGAACGCCCAATCTACCCCCAAAACACACAAAATCTCCCACCCCCCTCGAACAGCTCCCCAGCATCCATAAACCCTAAAATACCCGTCGTATGGGCCACTAATAGCACACTTCCCGAGTTCCCAAATTGACGTCACCTTACCAAGCCCTTACGTAATCCACAAGTAATTTTCAACCCCACTATCAACACCAAGAAACACACAACCTTCCCGGTCTCTCAGTTCTTCTTCAAATACTTTCTCGACGACATGAATGGGTACCAGAAGCTATCAGGGATCCCCCTACAAGAACTCCCGTCAAATCAAGTGGAAAATGAACGTTTTGAATCAAGAAACGATTCCAACCACGACGAGATCAACGACCTTCAGGACCACGAATTTGATGAAAATGACCTCGAATTGGATGACTACGAACACGAGTTTGACGATTCGCCCGATATAGAGAATAATCAGCTCAATAACACGGGTTCTAGCATGAGAATGGCGTTTATGAACATGGCCAATTCGATCCTTGGAGCCGGGATCATTGGCCAGCCATTTGCTTTTCGAAACAGTGGATT
Organism: Suhomyces canberraensis; assembly: GCA_003706525.2. Taxonomy (NCBI): domain Eukaryota; kingdom Fungi; phylum Ascomycota; class Pichiomycetes; order Serinales; family Debaryomycetaceae; genus Suhomyces; species Suhomyces canberraensis. Next base: position 138,331 of record PPLP02000015.1, read on the forward strand.
GGTAGGCGGAATCGTGGTGATGATTCTACTTACGATTCTCATAGATTGGACGCTTCGTTTAATTGTTGTGAATGCTACATTGTCTCGGACGCGTTCGTACCAAGACACGGTGGATTATTGCTTTGGAAAGTGGGGCCGGATCCTTCTATTGGTCAGTATCAGCAGTTTTGCGTACGGGGGGTGCATGGCGTTCTGTGTGATTATCGGAGATACGATTCCCCACGTTTTGAAGGCATTTATTCCCAGAAGTATTACCGATTCCGTTAGTCTTGGCTGGTTATTTAAGCGTAATAGCATTATTGTGGTGTTTACAACTTGCATTTCGTATCCGTTGTCGTTGAACCGAGATATTAGCAACTTGGCCAAAGCCTCGGGCTTTGCATTGATTGGAATGTTGATCATTGTGATTTTAACGGTGGTGAGAGCTCCTCTCGTGGATCCTTCGTTAAAAGCTCCATTGACGGCTTTGGAATGGACCGTCAACTATAACATCTTCCAGGGCATTTCTGTGATCTCGTTTGCGTTGGTTTGTCACCATAATACGATATTTATCTATAATTCGATGAAAAATGCCTCGATGGAAAAATTCAATAAATTGACCCATATTGCCTGTGGAGTGTCCATGGTGTGCTGTATGATCATGGGAATCAACGGGTTGCTTAGCTTTGGAGATAAGACCAAAGGGAACATTTTAAACAATTTTAAAAGCGATGATAATTGGATAAACATCGCTCGTTTCTGTTTTGGACTCAATATGATGACCACTTTTCCTCTTGAAATCTTTGTGGTCAGAGACGTGTTGAAGGATATCGTATTAGCAGGTAAAGCCGGAAACGAAGGCACTGCCCATTTGGAGTTGAGCTCCAGGCAACACTTTTTGGTGACCACTTTCTTGGTGTTCACATCCATGGCTGTTTCTCTCTTCACGTGTAATTTGGGGATTATTCTCGAATTAATTGGAGCAACGTCGGCATCGTTGATGGCATACATCATTCCTCCTTTATGTTATGTGAAGTTAAGCTGGGACCAATCTGATTATTCCAAAATGGACTTTGATGCAAAGAAAAGGTTCTGGGTGAGGAAAGTTATACCGAGCGCAGCTTGTGTGTTATTCGGATTCCTGGTGATGGTGATCAGTTCCATCGGCAGTGTCAGACAGAGCATGAAGGGAGGAAGCGATGGGCACTGTGTGGAGGATTAATGAAATGAGAAAACAGAATTCATCGATGAAAGGGATAATACGAGAAGAATAGAATTTCAATGGAAAGAATCATACAAGGAGAATGAGTGAGCATTAAAGAAGAGATAAAGAATGAGCGAACCATGAAGAAGAGATTAAGAATGAGTGAAGCCATGAAGAAGAGATTAAGAATGAGTGAAGCCATGAAGAAAGAAATATAGATTGAGTGAAGCCATAGAGAAAGAAATATAGAACGAGTGAAATAATTAATTTTAATTATTAAAGGACCATTATTGGCTGAATTGTTTAAACGATGCCGAACTACTTACTGTCCATGGTTTCATTAATTTAATTGGCATGGTTCTATTAATTTTAATGGCACCCATAGTTCTATTAATTAATTAGTGGCATCCATAGTTCTGTCAATTAATTAGTGGCATCCATAGTTCTACTAATTATTTAATGGCACAGTTCTATTAATTGCTTAGTGGCACAGTTCTATTAATTACTTAGTGGCATGGCTCTACTAATTTTAATGGCCTCCATGGTTCTATTAATTATTTAATGGCATAGTCTATTGGTGGATAGAGAATCAAAACGATAGGATGAATAAATCGGACAGGATTAAATCAGATTTATAGACAGTGGAGTGTAAATAGGCTCCAATAAAAGTTGATATTAAACTAATATAGTAGACCCTACATGTATTTGTAATTTGGAAAATTCGCTATGCATTGAAGTTCTATAATTTCTACTTCATGTTTAATCCTCGTCATCACTCACGATTACTCTTCTCTTTCTGACCGGGGCCACATCCTCATCCTGGGGTCTCTTTCTTTGTGGTGGTTCTTCCTCTTCAAAAGACTCCGTTTCGCTCAGCTCTTGATGGACTTGATCCAGTCGATCGAATGGTTCGTCTTGTTCGTCTTCTTCTTGCTCGTCATGTTCTTGGTCGTTTTGTTCTTCGTTTTGTTCTTGTTCCTCTTCAAAATCTCTTTCCAATGACGCGGTTTGCTTAATGGCTGCGAAAACAGACTCTGCGGTTTCCTGGCCACGACTGGACTCCAATTTGGACCATGCGGACTTGAATTCTCTCAATTGAGCAGGATTCACGATTCCTCCCAGCTGGTCTAATAAACTACGTAAACGTTCTTCCCTTTCGAAGAACTGACTCTCTTTTTCTGCGTCTGAATCATCATCAGAATCACGAACAAACTCAGCAGACTTGGCAGGTCCTTCGTCATCGGAAGTGACTCTGAACGAAGGCGGACGGCGACCAAGCAGCCTCATTCTTTCGGCTCGTTTTGGCTTTTCCCTGGGCTTTTCAGGAGCTTTATTGAGTTTTCTCAAAGGATTGTGCTTCTTCCGGGCCTTGCCCTTTTCAGTACCTTCAAGAGAACGTTCCAATTCGTCCAAACGGTCCAATTCCAGATAATTGGTTCTTGTGCCAGTAGCATTCGGTTCGGTTACAAATGCAATATTATCGTCTTCGTCATTGATATCTCCATTATAATCAATATCGTCATTTCCGTAATTTTCACTGTAACTATCACGAGTTCTTAAGAAATAGGATGGGTCTTTATCGTCTTCGAAATGAGCTGGTTGCTGTGAGTTCCACTTCTTGATTAATTCAAGCGATTCGCGTAGCACATCATTACTAATATTTTGCGGCAATTCGCATGGTTCATCCATTATAAAAGGCAATTCAAACCCAATGAGACTCAATAAAAACCTCACCGTGCCCGAGTTAATAAGAGACCGCTTGAACTGGGCCAATGGCTTGAGCTGGTAAGCGTTGGGGATTAGGATTTTTTCCTCTATGATTCTTTCCAATTCTGCAATCAACCATCCCAAGAAAGCCTCTTTCTCCTCGATATGAAGGGAACTCACCAAGATCTTGAACTTTTCGTCTAGAGTCAAGTTTTCACGCACAAACTCCAACTCCTTTGCAAGTCTGGGCTGACCAGAACCTCTAGAAGTCTCGGGCTTGATGTAGAGCTCTCCTGTGGCCAAAAACGTCTTGGATTCCGTATCTTCAAACCTGGGGAATAAAAGCTCAATGGGCGTTGGAAATCTGGCAAAGGCAACCTTGAATTTCTTCATGAAATAGTAAATAAACTCGTCCACATGGCTTCGAATGCTGGAGTTCTTGGGAAGATAATTACGTAATTTCTGAATAATATTCATGAAATCCAACCGGTACAAGCCAGTAAAGTCCTTTCTGACCACAAAGAGACGATGGAAGTACGTCAAACATCGCTTGATTTCCTCGTGGCTTAGATCTTCGTACCTGGAAAGATACTCAATATATGTAGTCACGATGCTGGTCTGGAAAAAACGGATTTCGGTGGCACTGAAATCCAATTTACGTTCTCTTTTCACCTGGTTGATTTTCTCATCGTTTTCTTCATCTGATTCGTCTATCAATTCCCTAAGAGAATCCTCGGTGCTTTTGTCCAACCCATTAATTCTTTTCTTTCCTTGCGTCTTCTTCTTCCGTTTGGTCTGGATGTACAACTTGATATCTTCCTCGGAAAACGCTTTGAATGCCTTTAAGATAATGTGCACAACGGATATAGTCACACTTAAATATTCAGGAGAATGCTTGGACGCAGATTGAGGAATTTGGATAATCATCGTTAAAAATTCGTTAAAGGAGAAAAGCTTACGGATGATTCCCTCAGCTAATTCTCTGTCTATTTCTGCTTCATCACCTTTACCAAAGAGGGACTGGGAAATTTCCAATAATTCTCTGAAGCATATCATGGCTACATGAAGAGAGCTCCATCTTTTCCCAGCATACGACTCTCTTAAGTAGGAGATGATCAAAATGAAGTTGATTTCACTGAGCCCAGCCCCCACAGACCCAAAATCATGGGAATCTTCCATAATTGATTTATTGATTTTGGCTTCTCTTTTGTATTGGAAAAACCATGAAATCGTAAGGAAAAATACGGCTTTTTCGTACTCATCCACATAGTTAAGGTCTGTCATACCTGCTAAAAGAGAAGATACATTTTCGATTAAGTTATTGAAACATCCACCACACAAAAACTGATCAATAAATGCTCTTAATATTTCTCGACCATTTTGATTTAAATATACTGGGGCTCCAGACTTGACGTATTCGTCGGAATCGTACTTGAACAGGTTACGAACGTTCCATTTCTTCGTTCTGTCCAATTTTTCGAGCGAGGAGTCCGTATCATGTAAGGCTTCCTGACCCGAAATTACATAAGAATTGGCGTCGTTGGTTCTAATGGAGAGAAGAGTCCCAAAACGACCGTGTCTCGTCTGGAGATGCTGGTTTTGATTCTTTTTCCTTTTGGTTTCGTCCTCCAAAAGGTCTTGAAGTTGCATCCCAGCAGTAGTTGTTATAGACTGTATTTCCACACTTTCTTCTCCGTTGGCTTCTTTTTCGCTGGTTTTGATGGAGTTTCTTGTTATTCCCAATAATTCCTTGACATTGACTCCTCTAGTTATCAAATAAACGCATTCTAGACAACTCTGGCCGAATATTTCTTTATCGAATTCGGTACCGATAGAACCGGCCAAAGTGAGCACTAGCATCAATGCCTTGTTTTTGTGGTAGGCCTGGAGGACGGCATTCAACGAGATATCGTCGTAGGAGACTCCGGTGGGCATATTATCTGCATCTATGACCGGTTTATTGGACTTTGTGGAAATGGAGGTGGTTGCAGGCTCGATATAAAGCACGTTTCTGAGCAAAAAAAGCACAAGGCGCAAAATGGCGTTATCTCTGGGTTCTCTATCGATCTTACTTTTAGCAATTGTAGGCAACACGAGCCGTATGACGGCCCGAAGGGTCTGTCCGTTCTTATAGGACAAAATCACATGTTTATAAGTCAATTGTGCCTTTTTTACATCGGAATAAAAGAGTTTCTGGTTCTCCGACAACTCAGGGCCCATTTCCACTGGCCAGGTAAGCAAAACAAGCAATTCAAGACACGCTAACATGACTTTTTCAGCAGTTCGAGCATTTCGTACAGACTCCTTTTTCTGGAGCTGAGCATCCCATTGACTCAAAATAACCACTAAATCGTTCGAGACCAACCCGCTTTCAGCACAAGCAAGTGCCACTTCGAAGCTCTGGTTCTTTTCATCATACGATTTGATCCATCTCTTGATATCTTTGAGACACGCCAACGCATCGTGTCCGAGTTTATATGGCGGCGGAGAAAGTTGGGATGTGTGGTCAGGACCTCCAAGAGCAGATACCAACACGGAAATATGAGCTTTTAGGAGTTTCTGGGTCGGTGTCTCGTTGGGCTTGAGAGACGTGGTGATGGCGAGGAGCCTGTCTGGAGCGGATTCTTCTTCATCTGAGGAGTTGGGGTTGTTAGAGGGGTTGGTGGGAGGCTCGTCCACTATGAAATCATCAAGATCGTCTTCGTAGTCGTCGTTGTAGGAGACAGACATATTGGATGGGTTATAAGTACGCGTATACGCGTATATGTGATGGGAATTACCAATGACTTACGTAATATTAATGTCGCGTGTCGCGCGACGTTGTATTGTCTCGCTAGCGACACAGCATATCTACGCCAAGTTGGAGTTTATAAACGGGCTGTTTAGGGCGGGAGGAACAAGGTGATCTGGATGGGTTACAAGTACTTATGACGGTGATTGGTAAGGAATGACATAATAATAATGTCGCGTGTCGCGCGACATTGTCCACGAGTTGAACTTTATACCTGCACTGCCAAGAGCAGAAGGAAACAACAAGACCTATGTGTACAGACAATCCCCCACGTTCCCACAGCCAGGATCAGGCGACGGAAAATCTTCGATGAGTCTCCCCCACGCGCAAAAAACGACGTTCCTTCCCAAAGAAAAGTCTAGAAGCGCCAAGAAAAGACCGAACAATGCTATTGGCTTCTTCGGGGGGTCTGTGCATGTGGTCATTGGTGTGTCGACTCCGCAGGTCAAATAATAATATACGATCATATTGCAATCAACAATTTGCTTAGTGCACTAAAAATATACGGCCGTGCATAAATTTGGAAGATTGTCATTTGACGCATACCTACGTGAAAAGCATCAGGAAAAGCTCTATCGACCAATGGAAACCTTGCCTAGAGATCAGGTTCCATTGCACCGTTGGAAAATAACGGGGTGAGCGCAAATGTGACGTGAACGGACCGGTTGATCCCGTCGGATCCGATGCACTGAATCCGCATAAAACGGTGTAATTGGGCGATAATCCAGCGAAGATCGATGGAAGTCCGATGCTTTGCAGAAAACCAACCAGAAAACCCGGAGGAAGAGCCACGGAACCGGCAAAGCAGGTCACGGCGCAGAAAACCAGTGTAAAATATCTATACAAGCCCCGTAAAACAAACTGACGATCGTTTTTCCTATAAACACAATATAGTACAATACGTGTGTAAACGAGGGTCCAGAAAAAGAAGCTTGAACGGTAGCGAGCAAACGACAATCTTGTGATCGAATTGGGGAAGTATTGTTGTAGAGCCGTAGAAAGGCAGAAATAATCGTGCATAGAAGTGCATGCACGATCTAACCTACATAATTATGTACATAAATCACTCCACCACATACCTCTGTTCTAAAACGCATTTTTGCATGTTGCTACAACGCTGTGAACGTAGAAACACCCATCCTCCACACCCAAATAATATTGCATTAATTCGGCTATAAGCCCAACACTCGGAGTTCTTCACGTCCTTCCCGACCCGGGGTCTCCAGCGTTATCACCTCCAGTTATATACACTCCTATGCGCCCCGCTTTCTCCTGGGTTTTTGAATCGTTTTGTTAAGACTCTTCTCTTCATGGATTTGCCCTACAAGAAGCGCTTCAGACTTCCAGCATCATGCCTGGTATGTCGAAAGAGGAAGTCCAAGTGTGACAAGGTTCGGCCTGTCTGCGGACTGTGCAAGAAGAAGAGCATTGCGCACTTGTGTTACTATGAAAGTGAGCCAGAAGAGGACAAGACGTTGGGATATGGCGTTCCGCCAGCTGTCAACTATAGCTCGGTGCCAACCATGCATCACCAACCTTCCCAACCGTCGCTGCATCATGTACAACAACTGCATCCTGTGCAACATCAGTTTCTGCATCAACATCAACCCCAACCGCAATTGATTCCTGTCATGATCCCCCAGCATCTGCACCAAATTCTCCCGGTGTACCAACAGGCGCCACCACCACCGCAACCCCCACAACCCCCACTCCAACTTACTCCCCAGGCGGCACACCCCCAAACAACTCCCCAAATGCACGCTGGCCAAATCACCCCGCAGCCTACAGTTTCTGCCCATTCCACCCCATCCCAACAAAGAGAGCCTTCATTGCCTCAACAGCCCAAGGGATACGGCCCAGCCTGGAGGTATCCATCGCTTCCTTCTATTTTATCGCCTACGTCCCAGACATATCTGTATGCGCCACCACCCCAGGGTGTGCATCATCAACATCAACAACATCAACAACATCAACAACAACAACGTACACCCCCGGGTGTACCTCAAATTGGGGGCCCCCCACCACCACAACCACCACAACAACAACTAGCTCCCCCACCAGCGCCAACAGCAACAGCAGCACCCCCACCACTCCCACAAATCCAAAATCACTCCCGCCACTCCTCCCTCCACCAAAAACAATCTCCAGATAACCAAACCATCCCAGAATCCCAATCTCCCCTAGTATCTGTATCCCTAGGTCCCAACTCCACTCTCCAGGTCAATCCCCATGACGTCATGTCCCTTTTTTCTAACGCAAGCTTCTCCCTTACCATCGACGGCCATACTTGGCAAGCTCATGGTACTCTTTCCTACGTAGCAATGACTAAACTCGACCCATTTGTCAAGATTCTTCGAAGTTACGGCTTCCTTCTTTTGAAGTCGGGTGAGTTGACCCAATTCATCAAGGACGAGTCCTTGAAACGGAAGAAAACGTCCCAATCCACCAATACAGATACAGGATCCAATTCCAGTATTCATGGCAATTCCAGCAATTCTACGCCCAATAAAATGGTGGATGAGTCCCGCAATACGCTGCCCACGTCCATGGTGTCGGAAAATATCGACATTTCGTCCCAAAAAGGCCCGGATCTGGAGAATCAGGGGATTCTTGAGGAGGACGGTTTGGTCGTGGATAGAATTAATAAGACTTCTGCAGGCGTAACAGATGATGACGAAGAGGACAATTCTACTGATGCGGAGGTAAAGAAGCGTAAGCTGGAGGATTTGGAAGAACTGGGCCCAAATGCACAGAAATTCGAAAAAAAACGGGTGAAAAAGAATAAGCATGGCCAGATTGATCTTTCTCAGATTCTTCCCAAAGCATTTGTTTCCGGAATGGACAAGAAGAACCGCAAGGCGTTCTACTCCATGGTAGAGAACATTGTGGTCCAGATTTTGCCTACCAAGCTCAATATTTTTAAGCTTTTTTGCCGGTTTTTCAAGTATGTTCACCCATTCGTTCAGGTTGTGGAGGAGAATTCGTTTCAGATGGATCTCCAGGAGGTTTTTCCTTCGTTTCCCATTCTTACCCCGGATTATTACACAGAAGTAACCATAGATAACGAGGCCTCTCTTCACATAGTGGGCATTTTATTGCTTGTTCTCCGGCTTGGGTACCTCAGTTTGATCCACAACGACGCTCTCTACAACGAGTACTCCGAAGACGAAAAGAGTATAGTCAAAGATATGCGCCGTATCAACTCAGAGACGTTTTTGGGCGTTCTCAACTTGTGTATAAGCGACTCGTTAATTGCGCTGAAATCCACGTTCAAAATGGTCCAGTGTCTCACAATTCTCCATTTCTATAGACAGGTGGCACCCGATGATTGTCACGGTCTTGGAGGGGCAGATGCCCATGTATTATTTGGAGTTATCGTCACTCATGCGTTCAGTATAGGTCTTAATCGCGACCCGCTACAATACATGGCCCACGAGGCAATTCACAAGCGAGAGCCTTTGCTCAAGACCTGGAGGAGTCTCTGGACCCATATCTGCATTATCGATGCCTCTTCAGCCATGCACACGGGAACCCCGTTGAAAATTCCCAATAAGGAAACTTGCGATGTTCGCAGACCCGTTCATATTGATGATAGCACAGGCGAATTGAACTCAACGCTCGAGAAACTCGGCACCATCTGCGATGTGTACCTGAACATCGTAAATATGATCTCCAACAAGACTAAGCTTCCCAAAATTATCGATCTTCTTGCAGAAACAAATAAATTGGAGCGCATTTTTTTGGATTTTTTTGGCAAGGATTTCTTCAAAGAATCCCTCTGCAAGCCTGCAGAGGTGGAGCCTCCCAACGGGTTCGCCATGACGTCCGTGGAGAGGCAGCGGAGCTACTTGAAAGTCATCAAGTTCTGTTCGTTCATCCAATTGCGGACCAATTTGAGCTGTATTTATTATATGATTGCGTTGCACTACGAGACCCAGAACAACGAGAGCAAGTCTCCGTCCATGAAGGCTGGAATTGAGTTGTTCAAGATCTTCTGCAAAAGCGTAATCCAGTTGGTGTACATCATGTCCTATGCGCTAGACAATTCTGTGGAATTGTTTGGCAGAAACTACGACTATATTCTCACGGCCTGTAATGAGCGGTGCATGATCAAAACCCATTCGTTTTTGACTGCTATATTTGTCCGATTGCTTCACCACAAGAAGGACTGTTCGCTCAATATGCACAAGGATACGTCGGTCAAGCCTCGGCTCGAGGTCATGGATGCCTTGCTCAATATCGTGCTTCTCGAGGCCGAATTGTTTGTGGGTAATTTCCGTAAATTGAGCCAGACCTACGTCAATTCGTACAAGATCTACGTGATGTCGTACTTTGTGTTGCGCCAGTGTATGGAGAACCCCGGGGTCTTCTTCGAAAAGAGCTTGACTGACCCCAGGTTCGATCACGAAGGTACAAATATGATGGAATTTTTTTCGGTTTTCGAGTTGGAATATTTGTGTAAATTATGTGAGGAGTTCAGAGTAGCCAAGGACGAGCAGAGGAAGTTGAAGGTAGCCAGGAGAAAGGCCACCAAGATCCAGAAGAAGAATGGGGGCGTTGGAGGCAAGGTTCCATTCAATATTCCATTTCCGCAGTCGTATACGCAGATTCCCTCCATCAGTTTCCTTACGGTAAGTCCCAATGAAAACGTCAGTACTCCTCCCGAAGGGTCCAATAATTACGTGACAGCACGAGGACTCGAGGACCAGACGGTGTACTCCAACTTGAACAATTTCAACTACGGGGTTTTTGAGAATCCCGAGGTAGGAAGCGAAGATTTGTTGAAGTTATTTGAGGTGTATGTGGACTTTGAGCCATAAACCCGTTAATATTATCAATTAGGAAGATCACTTTACTAGTGATAAAAGTACCATGCCACCAATGTTATTAATTAGGTCACTTTACTAGTGATAAAAGTCCCAGTGTCTCGCGATAGCGAGTTAAAAGTTGTGAAAGTATAAGTATTTAATTGAGATTCATGGAGAGAGTGATGAATAGGAACGAGATAACGAGATAGCAATAAACAAAAGTTCGGAGAACAATGTAGCAATGGAAGAGAATGATATTGAATTAAAAAAGTTATGGATACAAAATAGTGAATTAATTGAATGTGATTTGAATATGTGTTATTTTGGTAGTGGGCTCTTGGTACTTCAAACTGTCCTTGACCAGTAAGAGTAGACCATTAGGTGGAATTTCAATAAATAAACTGGTTCATCTTGGTGGATTTAGTCTATAGATATTCCCAGTGGTATAAAGCCCCCCAGAGGTATAAATATTCCCAATATAGCTCGTAAATATACGAAGGGTCTCAAAACTGAGCTCAATAAATGACAATAGTCAAGTAAATTAACTGAATGCTGGGCATGAAGAACGACCTGACAAAATAATGAACCTCATTAATTCGATTTGTACCAACTCTTTTATTGTGCTACTCAATGATAATTACAGTTGAAGGGCTGAAAAATTACTTTCAAAGCCAAAAACCTTCCAAAATACTCCCATTCTTATTCACAACCCAAATGAAAAATATAAATAAAGAAATGGTCCAACCTAAGGATCAAACAGAATTGATAAATAAATAAGCGCAATTCGAGTTGTTCGTTTTCACCAGTATGTAATTGGATTTGTACACTATATATTCCAACCATAACAGATATACTAGGTAAACTGAATATACTTCTATTTTATTCTTATATTTTAACTGTTAATTCATTCTTTGGTTCTGGTAATGGCATTATCATTTCAGGTATTAAAGCTAGGCTTTTACTTACATTCAAGGCTACAGCCACTTTCCTACAGCTATATATCCCAAATTAATTAATATGTGTTGAGTGAATACCATAAGGTCTCATAACCATTGAAATCACAGAAAACCCCAGATGTCTATTTTTCACCCCGGTTTCTACATATTTAGCCAATTCCGCCACACGGCTTGCATGTCCACCGATTCGAACATAACAATCCCGCCGTTTCCTTCCAATTCTCCCCACCCCATTATGTGCTCTGGGAAACGCAGCCGGAAATACAATTGATATATTATCTGTGCATTGACCGAGGCTCGGTGCCGATGGCTCGGGTAGGGAAGCCAGGGACTAGGCAGAGATGGAGTGTGTTAAATCAGAGGCAGAGCTTGAATATTCCGGCCCAAATGCCTCCACTCATTCATCTACCCAGTACACCTGTTGATGCATGCTCCTCCACGTTCCTCCACGTCTCCACGGCTCCTCCACGTCACAGCATCACCAGCCGCCACTTCCGGCAACCGCACCAAACGAAGCGTTCGGCATCGCTCAGAAAGGCAGGACCGACACGTCAAGCGCCAGAGAACACCCATGTAGAACAGGCACCGATGGACCCTCGAGTTGCCGGGGTTTTCTATATATATATAGGTGGTCCTCCACATTTTCCATGTCAGGTATTCACTCTCCAGCACCGTCCCCCCACGGTCCTCCGTACGGTCCCCCGTCCTCGGCCCCCGACTCTGGCGGAGGCGCCTCTCACTTCCTTCTTTTCTTTCACCATTTCCCCCACCCTCCTCTACCAACATCACCACCATTCGTAGCAGAATCGTCCACAATGTCGGAGGACTCCCACAAACACCCCAAAAAGAGAAGCAGAGTGGCCCTAAGCTGCAACTACTGTAAAAAACGAAAGGTCAAATGTGACAGAGGCAAGCCATGCTCTTCGTGTGTTCGGTACAAAGTGCCTGGATTGTGTGAATATCCCGAGCTCCACTATGAGGTGGAGAGACGGGAGAAGGAACCGGTCAAAAGCATTGGGATGTTGCCGACCTTTCTGGTTCAGACTGCCCGAAAGGAGAAGAAAGACGACGTACAACAACATCAGCAAATCCCCCAGATCCCCCAAACTCATCAACAAATCCCCCAAAGTCACCACCAGATCCCCCCAAATCACGAGAATCACCACCAGAATCACCAGAATCATCAACAAATCCCCCAACATCACCAAAATCACCTTCCCAATCATCACCAGCCCCAGCTGCCGCTTTCCAACACAAATCACAGCTATGGCGGCACGCCAGTCAATACCGCTCAACTATACACACAACCAAACCAACCCTACAATGCCCCCAATCAGGCCTACGGCGGCTACGGCCAGTACCCCGGCGTGGCGGCTGCTCCCCCCACAGGCCTCCACTCTGAACTCGAGTTTTTAAAGCAGAAAATCAAGACCATCGAGGCGTCTTTGACCAAAGACGAGCTCCAGCCGCCCCCACAACTAAACTACGCGGCCCAAATGTCTCCCGGGGCGCCTCCTGGCACTTTCCCACGCTCCCCGTACTTTCAGCACTCTCCTGCCGGTCCAGGAGCTGGCCAATTCGGATTTTCAGCGTCTTCTCCGATGGGAAACGGCCTAAATGGCCTTAATAATATCCCAATTTTTGGGGGACACGCTTCTCCGCGGACTGGGCTGATCCACACGTCATTTTCCGGTCCTGCTGGGCCTCCTGGGGTCCCAAATGGTTCAGTATCGACTCCAGTACCGAGCGTTCCTCTTGGAAAAGGCAATCTCGCACCAGGAACGGTTTATTCGATCCAATTGCCGCCCATAAACGTTCCTCCTACCACTCCTGCTCCAGATAGAGAAGAATCACCCAATGGAAACTCTTCTGAGGACGCTACGGGGATTTTTGTGGGAGTAAATCCGGTGGCTTCTCCATCCGATGTTCTTTCGTTTTACTCCGGATACAATCCCATTCATATTAAAGACGCTTCCCGTCGTATGAACTTCGGGCCGTTTGCCTGGCTTACTCTCATGAAGAAAGACTGTGGTCTTCTTTCGCTCTGGCAATTTATGTTCTCGTCCAAATTCGAAAGTCTTCGCCAGGCAACCAATGGCCGCAAGGAAGTGATCTTTTCGCTGATGGTTTCGTTCAAAAACCTCAACAACAGCACGGACGAGCTGGACGAGAACGAAACAGAAGCTGTGTTTAGAGAAAGAGCTATAGATAGAGACGGGTACAACGACTTGGTTAAATTCGACGAAAAGAGAGAAAGCAAGAAGTCCATCCCAGCAGACAAGCACGAGGACGAGAAGAACGCCAAGGGCGAGGCCGTCAATAGAAAAATCGCCATGAACAAAAACGCCATACTGTTGGGATTGACGTATTACGAAGGCAGAATAGACCTGGAGCTCCAATTGATCGAGAAAATCAAGATGATTCTTCCCAAGAAAAAAGTCATTTGGATGTTAATCGAAAAGTTCTTCTTGACAGTTTATCCATATATGCCATTTTTGGATGAAGATTCGTTCAAAACCGAAATCCGCCAAATCGTGGGAAACGAGGGATACGAAGACGAGCCACTTTCGGAATTAAAGGTGGAAAAACGGTTGGATTTCGCTTATATAGGTGTTTTATTGATTGTTTTGAGAGTGACGTATGTGTCACTTTTCTCCAACAAAAGCTTTGAAAACGAGGCCAATTTAAATTCCAAAGATCCTTCGGAAAAGGCCCAAAATCTCAAGTATTTATTACTGAACCCAATCAATATAGATGTGGTGGAAATGGCCCAATTGTGTCTAGACCAATTTGACTTGGTGAGAAAGACCAATTTGGCTGTGCTTCAATGTGCCATCTTCATGAGATGGTACCATATGTTTTCTCCGGAAGATGGGGATGGAACTGATGGAGGGGACAGTCAGATTTTCAACGGAATGTTGACTCAAATGGCGTATTCCGTGGGAATCAATAGAGAACCGGATTATTATGAGTCAACGACCAAAGACGGGAAAACCAACAGTTTGGGTAGAAAAATCTGGTTCTTTTTGATCATGAGTGATGCATCACAAGCCTTCAAATACGGGAACCCATTGAGTATCAGCGACCGTTACTATGATGCCAAGATCCCGTATTACGTGCCTGAATATTCTAATATTAAAGATGCAGAAAAGGAAGAATATGTGATCTTGGTATTTGATCATATGCGGCAGTTCTACGAAAAAATCGTCCCCTTGATGGAGATGTGTTTGGATGTCAGAAGAACGTATCCATTGACCAAAATCCTCGAGAAAATCAGTGATTTGGAAATATTCATGAGTTCTAACTTCCCATTACTTCGAAAGTTTGCTAAACCGTATAACAAAGATGAATGGCAGTGGCCGTTCATGAAGACTTTCACATGTAGAAATTGCATGAGCATGAAGTCTTTCCTTATTACTGTTTTTTTCCATATTTATTTGTACTATGAAAAACAAAAGGAGTACAATCTCTCCTTTTTCTACCTCCGCAAAATGGTCAGCATTAGTTGTGTGGAAATAATTCCTTCTTTTTTTCCGCTTATTTTCAATAATGCCGTCAATTTCGGAGAAGCTGCTGATATGATTTTAAACCCCACAATTCAATCTACCATTCACCGGATTTGTCAATTGTTTGTGGGGATTTTATTGAGAGTCAATGCCGAAATCTTCAAGATGAAGCACGACCCCAAGCATCACGATAACTTGAGAAACGACTTCCACTACAAAGCGAAATTTGGCAGGCTTTGTAGATATTCCAAGGTGCAGGAAAAGCTCTTAAAATTCAGTATGGCAGCAATG
This sequence comes from Suhomyces canberraensis, assembly GCA_003706525.2. Lineage (NCBI taxonomy): Eukaryota > Fungi > Ascomycota > Pichiomycetes > Serinales > Debaryomycetaceae > Suhomyces > Suhomyces canberraensis. The sequence goes on from PPLP02000015.1 coordinate 153,573, forward strand.
TCTAGATTGAGTCAAAGATACTATTATGCATGGAGAGTCACCAAAGCACACACTTTCTTGTTGAAATTAATCATTGGAGAGGATTTCTACAAGAGAATACCTAGTGATGAAATCACCATAATACCGTTGACCATCGATCAGCTTGACGAATTAATTGCTATCAGTGAAACCTCCATCAAAAAGTATGCTAAGAAAGCAAAGATGTTCCATGCAGCCAGCGAATTGCTTGATGATATCAATGAAGAGGATTTGGATTTGGGAACCAGGATCCGAAAAGCCGGGGGAAATATCACGCCTCTTGGTAAAAATGGGAAGAAGGGCAGACCTATGAAACCTTCTGGTTCTTCTGTTTCTTCCGTCCATAGTCCTTATACATCAATTGGCTTGACCAGTAACTATCCGTCGTCAGTCGACTCTGCAAATAATTCCGAAATCGAAGAGTTCCAGTTCATGGAAAATGCAGAAATTGACAAGTTGTGGCTCCAGATGGCCAACATGAAGAACGATGCTTCTGGAGAGTTTGATTATAGTGATAATCCTGCTGCTGAAGGAGGCGCAATAGGACAGACCCCAATGCCTGTGAATCCTGTGCATTTGATGCCTACGCCCATGTTGAATCCATTGAGTCCAGATAGCTTGAACAATATGAAGAACCAAGTCCACCCACAGGGAGAAGACTACCAATTTAATTTTCCCATGACAAGTAACGATATATTTAATAACTTTCCAATAGATCAGTTGTTGGGAATTGAGAGGGTGAGTGATCCATGGTAATGGTTCGGTTATGAACGGAAAAGGGACTAAAATCGAAGATCTGAGTGACAGAACTGGGTTCTTCCCGAGGCTTAATCTTGAACGGGTGGGAAGTTGTTCATTAATTATCTGATGCTCGGTCATGACTTCGAACTATAAATGTATGTATATTATGAATCAATATTTAATGAACGTCTATAATGAGACGTTCTCTATTTTCCTGGTAAGTAGGTATGTTCACTGATAAAATGGAAAGTAGCAGAGTAGTGTAAATCTGTACGGTGTGACTTAAATCAGGTGAGAAATGGTTATTCCTTATTTATAAAAATTCGCTAAAGTTGCTCGATATTCGATATTTTTGAAATAAATTCAAGTCCCCAGAGTATTTTTATGGTATTTGTACCATTTTGGCTACTTAGATCAATATAAACTCAGCTTAGGATCCCGTATTCTCGAATTTAGACTATTAAGTACTATAGTATTAAATTAGTAATATATCACGTAATAATAAATTATGACAGAAATAGCCTCTTTCACTGTTGAACAGACTCAAACCCCATGTATCAAGTCTAGACCAGTCATCCCGACCTGTAGTTTCCCTCTCCCACCACACAACCTGCTCAAACCAGCAATTAGCCCTAGCGCGTCACGTGCGCCGAATCACGCATCGCCAGCCCTAATAGCCGGGTAACCCTGAAAAATTGTATATAAGCACCCGGATCCCCAACTTTAAACATCATCCTCTCTTCTGCGAAGGTCTGGAGATCTTCACTGGAAAAAGAATAAGACAAAACAAAGTGGAATGACGACAAAACGCTGTGCACCAGTCAGAGTACTCTATACACATGATCGACCCAGTATACCCAAATTTCTGACACTTGTTTTGTTTTATTGTTTTAACGGTTAGCAGAAAGAGGATGAGAGTGAATCGGCTTTCAAGTGTGGGGTGGTTTGAAAGAGATTTGAACAACGTAGGAAATAAGTGATCAATTAGTTTCAATTACGAGATGTAATGAAGTTGGAAAATGAGTCTTCATGAACTGACATTGAAGTTTTGACTTAATCAGTGGAGTAAAGATCCTATGCTTTACATTGTTTATTACCAATGATAATAGCGGCATTAGTATGGATTTTTCATGTCTGGTGAAGATTATGTGACAGTTTTTGAAGACTAATGGGTGTTTGACGAAAAAGAGATGATGATTATCTCTCTTTCCTAAAGGAGCACCACTGAAGTTGAAGCTTGTAAGAGATAAGTATGAGATAAGTCAGATCGGTTTGACAGAATTATCAGACTCTAATGTAGGAATGACAGAGTTTGAGAAGAAAGGCACGGTAAGACTGTAATGATCCAGCATAATCCGATACACTTCAAACTGTACTTTGAGTACTCTGTTCAATTAACTGCAGATGGAAATCAAGTAGTAGGCCTGCTGTCCATGAGGCGAATGCCTCGACGTTAGTTAGCAGTCACAGATTCACTGGTCCATGAAAAATTCACAAATTACAGAAGAGAACTGATAATTAATACCCTTGGGAATGGAAAAGTAATCAGCAGCACGTATTATCCCTGATTTTCATTAGCCTATAATTATTCTGTGATTATCCTGTTCGTAAAATCAATAGGAATCGTAGACAAATGCACCTGTGCTTATCTTAGAGGACTCTATATCCAATTCAGGAGTAATTCTACGAAGTGCTATTCATAGCATTTTACTGCATTACTCCTTGTTTTAATAAAGCTTTTCACCAAATTACTCCTTGTTTTAATAAACCATTTTAATCCATTACTCCTTGTTTCAATATAACATTGATGTCCATCTTTATCCCCATTCGGGCAACAATGCCAATTAATTGAAAAATTAATAATAGGCAGGAAAGATCAACGGATCTCTTCCATCATACTATTATCACACACCAGATCTTTAAGTAACACACGATCGCGGTATTTAAGACAATTCAGGCAAATACTCATCTACACATTCACTTTCGAAGTTGACACTCCAGATCCCACTTTAGGAGCAGCCGAAACTTTCTTATTTCCTATTTTGTGAAAGTCTCGTGAGACGTACTTTTCTTCTAAGGGACAAATAAAAAATGTAATAGGCCAGTTCCGTCGAGATTTATTGTATAAATGAGCTGCTTCGGACCTCAGGTACATTCGGGTCGCAGTTCCACTCGCTATTCCCCCTTCTTCCCCTCCTTTTTTTCTTTGGATGTCTACTTCTGTAATTTAACCCTTTTGGGACAATTTTTGGGGTAAATACGACAATCGAGATTGTGTCAACATTCTGGACCCTTACGCCCACGGGACAAGGAGATTTGCGGGCGGGCTCGGGGTACAGGAAATAACACTGTGAACTGAAATAAATTCTCGACGGAAACGGAAATAGAGTGATGTACGAAATTGGAATTCATGAAAATTCGGAAATTATCAGAGTGTCAAGCATAGAGTGCTGAAAACCGTACGACTGGCTTCGACAGATGTAGGGGGCAAAAGAGGTTGGATGGCCAACGGCTGATAGTTCACTGAAAAGAAGAAAGGGTCAAAAACGCAATTTTGAATGAAATATTCACCGAAAACAGAAAAGTAATGAACTGCAAAAACGGCGTAGATACTCCAAATAAAACAACTGTAGCCTATGCTGGTAAATGCAGTTAAACTTCGCTTGATTCACTGGTTACAGATTCTAGCACATACTAATGGGAACGGTAGAAACTGACAGAAACTACGAATTGATTAAAGTAATTCGCCATTAACAGTCCAATCTCCACGTAACTTTAAAATGAACTACCCAAATTGACAATCATACGGTAGAGAACCATTTACAGATAGAATTGGTTAAACTAAAGAACTGATGGAAACCCTTTCATATAATTTTGCAGTTCTGGGCTGATTTTGTTTGGTTGTCTGATTTCTGTATTTGTCCTCATTTGGCTTAGTGTCTGACTGTCTTCGGAATCGGAATATCGTGTTTCCCGGAACAATTGGTTCCCGACCACCTGATTCCATTCACTTTAACCCCAATTGGGAGATAGGAGTTGATGCACGAATGCACAACAAACTGCTTTACGCACAATTCGCCGGTATATGTAAATTTTTCACCGACCGTTACGCGTTCAATTTCAATTCTCCTTGAGTTTAGTTCACCATTGACACACTCCAGGTACACCCCTCCGTATCCCACACTGTGCCACTGACGCGGACACGCCCAACGTGGCCAGGAGCTGTTTCAAATCCCTTGGTGTAGGGAATTTAGGTATCACAGGTGGAGGTACGCGACGCGAGAAAATACGGGAAGGGATAAGGACAATAGGGGGAGTGTGCTGCATGGAAGGAAGCACGGACTAAAAGAGAAAGAAACGAGAGAAACGGGAAGTTGCAAAAACAATTTGAAGGAGTCAACACAAGAGGTAAATAGGGACTGAAACTTATCACGCGATGAAAGGTTCATCAAATTTGCAAGAGAAAATCGTTAGAGACATTACAAAAGTTAGAGATATTACAAAAGTTAGAGATATTACAAAGGTCAGAGGATTAAAAAGGAATTGAATCATTTGCCTAATTAGGGATCAATAAATGTAGAATAGAATTGGTAGAAATTTATGAGACTTTTAGACTAAATTAATTTAAGCAAACCAGGCCCATCTGAAAGAATCAAACAAAAGATTTAAAACCAAATAGTTTCTACAACTTGTTGAATCAAAAGAAGTAAAAGAAGAAGAATTACAATACCTGTAGAATATTTATCTGACCACACAAGATCAATAAGACCAAAGGAAGCAAGAATAACTGTCGAAAGAAATGCCAAAAGTCTGCAATGTAATCAATACCACTATAAAGATTATATTTACAAGAAAAATGGACTGAAAAGTACTGTAAATTTGAAGGAATAGGGAACAAGATTAGAAATAACAGAATCATCAAAACCAATGAAACTGACTATACCAATTAGCGAATAAATAATTAAAAGAAACCAGGAGAAACGAATAAAAACTCACGCCCTATTGTGCTTCGCAAATAGATTAATTAGGAATAATTGCTTAAAATAGGGAAAATCGAACATATCAACTGCTAAAAGGAACCCGAGACAATAACGTACAAGAATGGAAGGTCCCTTAAGTCCCTTAGGTCCCTTATAGCCCTTGTGAATTATTACAGAAACGGAAATCATCCACGCATCGGCCCAGCCTCCAAACACTCAAATACATGAAAAACACCCTTAAAACGTCGCAGCCCACATATTTCGTGTTCTATTCACTCCATTCACTCCATTCACCCCGTACTTCTATCAATAGCCTCCTGGAGTGTAGAATAAACAATTCCTTCCAAATACGTTCTTTTACTGGCGAAAACTCCCAATGTTCACCTCAATTTGGTAAACAAAGCGACTTCATTCGGGGTCAATTAACCCAATAGGGCGTAATTGGCACCGAACAATACTGTGATGTTACAATAGTTAAGAGAAAGTCAATAGAAGGAAGGGGCTGGCTCGCGACAATGTGATTGTAGGGCCAACACAGGCGCGATTTGGAAGAGCAGGTGCGGCGCAGTGGGCTAACGGTGTACATCTCTCGTCTAGGCCTGGCTGTGGGGATGACACGCAAATGTATCGAAGCAGAAAAGGGAAAATGGCGAGCGGGAGAAGAATGGACCAGCAGAGTTGAATGTGGGCATATGTAGATAATTAGATCAATAATCAAAAAAATAGTGGAAGATTGGAATGTACGTAATTTAAACCAAATGGAATTTCTATACATGATTTTGCATCACTGTGTGTAGTAAATTTCATCTCTGTATGTAAGAAAGTCCATCCTGGTATGGTTACATGGTAGCAAATTGCACTCCCATCTCGAAAACTTTTCACCACCCCCCAACACACGCCAGCTCAATAGGAGTGGTGTATCTAGGGGGCAGTTGGCAGCTGGTAGGAAGGAAAAGTTGTATTGTTCGCGTCGCGTTGAAGGGATGACGCGTTGACAACCCCTGCATGCTGCGTTTAGGTGCGTAGATGCGCAAACGCACAAGAAACGTATATGTGAAAATTCACATATAAAGCTGTTCGGACCCATGTTTTCTGTCCTACATCGCTCCCACAATGACCATGGTTGATCCATACCAAGCCGGCAAGTCTCTCCTTCCTGTCCTCGACATTCCTGCCCAGGTTTCTTCTCTTGATCTCAAGGCTTTGTCTGTTTTGATCAATTCTCCCGTTTCCACAGACATGATCCACAAGCTTGTCGTCACCACTCTTCAAGTCATTCCTTGTCAGGATTCAAAATCCGCCACCTACGGCAACCAGACCCCCCTCCCTTCCCTTATGACTTTCCTTACACGTCTTGTTCGGTACACAAATGTCTATACCGGTACTCTTATGGCTACGCTAGTTTATCTCAATAAACTCAAGTCCAGATTGCCCAAAAACGCTCAGGGACTCCCCTGCACCCGTCACAGGATTCTTCTCAGCTGCTTGATTCTCAGCAGCAAGTTCCACAACGATCTGTCTCCAAAAAACGTTCACTGGGCCAAGTACACCGATGGCTTGTTCACCACCAAAGACATCAATTTGATGGAAAGACAGTTGCTCTACTTGTTGAACTGGGATGTTCGTGCGGGAAATGAAGAGATGATCGAACACTTGGACTCGTTTTTGGAGCCAATTCGCTACGATTTGATCAGAGCCAGCAAGGTGAAGAAATACATGAGAAGCGGAGCTTCCAGAGGAAGTACTAGTCCTAAAAGAGGAAGCAGCAGTCCTAGAAAAACCGCCACTTCTCCAGTTCCTTCTCCTTCTATGTCTTCCCTTCCTATTCCTTCGATGGGCATGTCTTCTCGCTCCAGCTCGTCTGGTTCCATCAGCACTATTTCCTCTGTTTCCAGCAATTTCGATAGAGATCACTACAGACAACACTCTACGTCGTCGATTCTGTCGATGTCGTCTGTGGAGAGTCCTGAGGTTGATCCTGTGATTGAAATGGCCGCTTTAAGAGAAGAACTCGAATTGAATAAGTTGTTGAAAAAAATGAGACCGGGTGCAAGACTTGCAGAGCAAGACTTGATGAGTTAGGACCATGGATCTAGTAGGACTGGCATTGTCCAATATACCCTCCTGCTCTTTTAAAGCATCAATTTCCTGCACCATTTGCTTGACTTGTCTCGTTGAAGTCACACGAGTACCGTCACAGGCCCAATTTTCCAAAAGGAGCAAGTTGGACCGCACCAGAAGGACACAGAGTCCTTCCTTACGCATTCAGCTGTGGATGCTGGCAAGAAACAGCTGAATCTGCGCTGCATATTTATTCCTAGCATGCTAGGTGTACGTCTAGAGGTAGATTAGTAATGAACGAATTAATGATAACAAGTGTAGAAATAGATGAGTCGGGAAAGACCGTGATGGTCGTATGGAAAAAGGAGCGTGGTGGGAAAAGATTTAAATTAATTTTGAGTACGTGGGATAAATGTATTTTTTTTTAATGAAAAGTACTGAAAAATTCGACTGAAAAGGGAAAATCTGCCTACGAAAATCATAGAGAACTTAGACGGGTTCAGAAGGCAAGATAAGACGTTGTTTGTTTGTTTTTGAAATCATGTTGGAATGGAAATGGAGGATTATATGAGTCTAGCTGGTTAGTAAATGATTATGTAATTAACATATATAAACCCTTAAAGCATTTCGTCTCTTCTACAGGAGTCAAAAAGGAATCAAAGAAAACAAGCTAGCCCACACATAGAGCATTGGGTATCAATTATGCTCTCTGTGAAGAATTTAATATAGAGATTCTTCTTTCTTGTTTCTTTTTCTTTTTTGAAACTTTTTCGTTTTTTGTCAATTTTGAACACAATCGTAACAGAAAATAGTAAATGCATAGAATATGGTCAACTTTTAAGCCTATTGTTAGTAGTACTAAGATGGCCTGCTTTCGTTACGTGAGATAAAACAATTAAATGGGTACACAAACTATTCTTACGTAAATAGCGCACAACACTGCGTAACTCGCCATATTACGTCATTACGGGGCTCGAACTTGGATTCTCTATTCACTCCGGACTTCACACCCATCGAAAATGCAATTGGCTCCTTTCCTGGCGGGAACGACAATTTTGGAAATTAAAGTTGCACCCCCATAACGCACTGTGGTGCACTTCAAAGCACACCCAAATTGCGTAGAGACGAAATCACACATGAAACGGCTCCCATGCATTCATTCACCCTATGTAAAACCGCTATATTACCCCTTTTTAACCCCCCCAAAATCAGCCAGATCCATCCCATCCATCCATTCCGCCATCTTCATGACCCGCTTACATTCAAGTTACATAAGCGGGCCACTCACATCGCAACCTATCACCGATAAAGGAAAAGTCACGTGACAAAACGCACCCCTCGATTAATCACCTTGCGAGTCTCTGAACGATCCAGACCAACAAATACACCCCATTTACAGGCCAGCATTTAATAAGATCAGAAATACGTCGGCTGCACACTGTCATTATCAAAATAAACGATTACCCCACAACAACTTGCATTAGTTTGACAGGTGCACCGCATATTGCATATTTATTTACACCCCCACCATCCACCCCATCCGTGTGCTTGCCATGAGAGTGCTAAGAGCCAGCAGATGTATCCACAGCAGCAGGGTCCTTTTGAAGGACGAAAAGTCAAAGCAACTTCTTAAAAATCTTGGACTTTCGCTTCAAAAAGGAAACCTCAAAAGTGAGGAAACTGAGCATAATAACGACGCTAGCTCCCCCAATAATGAAGATATCGCCAAAACAGCACCTGATACAGATAGATCTTCCAAAGAAGAACAAATAGAGACCAAAAACGCTCAAAAATACACACAGATGCCCGAGAAAATCGCAAACCCAGCACCAACTTCATCCCATCTCCAGGACTCATACGATACGATTTCCCACCTCTCGACAGACGACATTCTTCTTCAATCCAACCTTGATGGACCCAGACCACTTTTTGCCCACAACTCCCACCATTTTCTCAATAGAAAGGCCATTCTCAAAAACTTACCAGACACCATCAACCTCTTCAATCCCGAGGAGCTCCGCCGTCTTGAGGACGTGTACGAAAAGCTCACGCTTCTTGATACCGACAAGTCGGTCCAGCACAAGTACTATCGTCGATATCTTCCCAAATACAGCGATCCGGTTCAAATCATGATTCAAGAGTTCAACGGTATAAACAAGAAATTCAAGCTGTTGAGACGCCGCGAAAGCGAGAGCTTGAGCCTCAACCCCCAGGCTTACTACTACAGCGAAAATCTCCTTGGGTCGCCTTACAATGTTGTGGGATTTGACGTGTCTTTAAGTGGGCTTCCTTTGAGGCTGGGAAAAGGTCGCGTGGGAGACAAGTTATATCCCCAGGAATTTGTGGAGGATCTCCAGATGTTCCGGCAATCGATTCCTGTGCACAAGAAGGACCTTGACTTTGTGGAGTCCGAGCCAGGCGTGGAAAACGTTGATCCCAAGAAGGTCAAGAACGGTGAGAAATGGGAAAAAATCCGGGATTTGGAAGGGGCTTTGAGCCGGATCTACAAGGAAATGGACGAACCTGCCAACTGCATCAGTATCAACTCTGTGGAGAACTATAACACGCTCAAATTGAATAATGAGGTGGTGATTCGCATTGAGAACGAGGTGATGATGATGAAAAAATCGTTGCACCACGAGGTTGAGCAGGTGATGATGAAACAATCGCCCGGAAGCAGAACCATGATGACCAACGCCGTCAGCCACGTGAAAACCAACCAGTTTAGGCTCTACGAGACCAAGCTGGAGGGCTTGAAAGGATCGCTCGTAGTGGTGAATCACCACATAAAGGAATTCAATATAGTTCCCAACTACGCCTTGGTGATGACCAGCATGAGGCAGTACAAGAACCTCCGCAACCATCTCTACAAGGTGTTTTTGACGAATCTTGAGGACCAGATCGATATTCTTTTCCGGATCAAATACTTACAGGAAAAGGACATGAACCGATTTATGAAGCGTATGGTGAAAAATATTGGGCATACCATCAAGTTTAAGTTGATGAAGTTGTTTGTTCCGTGGAAGGGAGAGTGTGATGCGTTTATTTTTAGTCCGTATTTGAACAGGACAGGTAGTTTCAAGCGTTTGCATTGGAGAGAAGGCAGAAAGGGAAAGGGAGAACGGGATATAAGGAAGGGAAGAAGAGGAGCAGAGATTGTGGAGTGGAAGAAATTGGACGATGATTTGAGCTAGGCCTACTTAAGTCGTGAGGTTATTCTTAAGAGACTTGAAGCAAAGAAGGTTATTAATTGGCCAGAGGCCCAATAATTAATTATCGTCATTTTCATCAATTTAATTTAATCAATTTTCATTAATTAAGTGCAATGAGTTATTGCTAGTGACAATTGGTCTGGCTATTGACTCCTACGTCTGCTTCTTCTCCAGTATATACCGGAGTAATTTTAACGAAGAAATGGTAGAAGACAAGTAATATGGTAGAACGAAAAGTTACATTGTAGAAGACAAGTAGAAATGTAAGAATACTTGTATCAGAGTTGGAATTTTTAATTTAAAAATCTCATAATTAATAAAGTTCAAATCCACTTAAATTCATCTGATAAGATATATCTATTGCATTTTTAAATTGGTTTGGGATCAGGAATTGAATGTGGTCTGAAATTCATCTGATGAGATAATCTATTGCATTCTGAATTTGCTTTGGGACCAGAAATTGAATATGGTTTGAAGTAGTGCAGGAGACTACTTCATTCCAAAAGGTAACAGTGCATATTGATATAATTAATACTAAAGACAAAGAATGATTTAAACCTCTTTGAGCCTTTGGAAAACTTAATCTGGTTCTTCGTTATACACGTCATTGGACTTGACGTGAATTTCGAGTACAATCAGGACAGAAGTTCTTTGGATGAAACCGTCAATCTCAATGGGTTACATTACTTGAAACTCTAATTATTCCTACAAATTTATTCAATTGGGTAACTCCAAAGCAGATAGCAGAGGCAAAGGCAGGACCCTTTGAATGGAATAATTATGACAGTCTGTACCTTTTGCGTTCTTATAGAATGTAGACTCTAATTACGAGTTAAACAATCGAAACTATAGTCTAATAAATATAACAGTCTACAACTTAATATATTATTAATGGCCAGAAGTTTCAGAAAGTAAACCTTCTGCCAATAGTAATACAGAGTCTATGAATATTTCACGACTACTCACGTAATGACCAATAAAAACACACAGAAAAATTACCCAACACATTTCAGAATATTCCTGAACATTTCTGACCGTTTCTATATATTTCCAAGAGCTCTTTCCCAGGACACGCCCAAATACATCCACCCATAAGCTCCAAGCACCAAGAGCCGACTCACTCAACACGTCACGTGCACACGCACGTGACCTCCATCATGCACTCAGGAATCTTCCGTCCATCAAATCTCTTCACCATGGCTTACAAGAAAGTGGGGCCTCCCCCCAAGAACCTTCCACCATTACCGCGTCTTAAGATCAGACGTCCCACCGTGGCCAAGTCCACCAACCAGTGCTTCGTGCTCATGTCGTCATTGCTTAACTGTTGGGCCTCCAACGGAGAAGGTGCTCTCCAGTGTGCCAGTTTTGAACACGATTTGAAGAGCTGTATGGAGATCCACAAGCCGGAACCGGAGAAGTGGAGTACCATTAACTACCACGCCGGCCGTTTGTATCCTAACTTGCGGGGAAAGGTCAACGATTAGGAAATATAGTGTATATAGTATGGCCAATATATGGACCAATAGCAGAAGTAGAGATAAGAGGAGACGAGGGAAATGAGTAGGAGAGGAGAGAGAATAGAGAGAGGTGGTTATGGAGAAGACGGGGACAGAAGTGGAACGTTAAGAAGGGAATAGTTGATGAAAAGTTGATAAGTGAAAAATTGAGTGAAAAGTTGAGTAAGTGAAAAGTTGAGTAAGTGAAAAGTTGAACAAGTGCAAAATCTAGCAAAGAGTGATTGTGAAATTCAGTACATCGCCTATCGTTGTGGGAAGTAGTGGATAATTTTCATCTCATATAAGGACTGATCAGTGAGAGTATAAGGAATGAGAAGAAGGAAAAAAAGAATAAGAGGACGAATTTTCCAACACGAACGAATTGAAAAATTCACTGAATCTGGAGAGCTAAGCGGAATATGGCTTATCTGCGACTAAGAGCAAAGGACTAAAGGAGTAAAAGGAAGAGAATGATTGGCAAAAGCGAAAAAATTATATATCGGATAAATTGAATTAACGGATCATCTTGATTAACTGATTAGTAGATTAAGTGGGTAAATAGACGTAAATAGCCAGAATGAACAAGAATTTGTAGAAACAGAATATCAGATATACTTCTGTAAAGAACTGGATAACCAGTATATATATATATATATATATCTAAAGAACTGGATAAGTAGTATATCGAGAATACTGGAGGAAATATCGCAACAAATTCAGACTTATGTCTTATCACTAAGCAGAATAAATAGTCTTGAACAACTAGGAAAAGCAAAGAAGAATTCTGGATTTCCCCAAAGTGCAATTACTCACAAACATATAGCGAATGAATAATAAAAATTATGCTGAATAGAGAAGTTGCGACAACCACATACATGTACTGTATAAGCTAGAAGTTGAAACAAGTTGAAACAGACTTGGGTGCTGCTCTTGATCTAAGTTTATAGATCCACCAAATTTATTTTGTATTTCTTTTAAAGCTTTTTTATCATTTAAAGCTACAATTATCTCACTAGGTGCTTCCGTGTTTTTGGCTGCTTTCAGCAGATCCAAAAGATGCAAGCTCACTTATACACTTTGCACCAGAGTAATGAAATTGGCTCTTACTGACTAGATTTAATTAATTTTGCAATTTTGAATGGCTTTGAATCTTAAGCCACTAGTCTAGCAACAAAACATCTCTAATTGTTTCCCTTACCTTTCTTCTCCTTCATTTCCTTGCAGTTTACCCCACCTTCTTAATACCACCTGTAAATTATACACCTCCACATTCCAAACTAAGTTTCCTCATCAAGTGCATTTAGCCAAGAAATGGGCGTACTGCCATGATATGACCCCAATTCTTGGCTACAGGCGAGAATATGCACAAAGCTTCAATTATGATTGCTGCGCTGCAAATCAAAAAGGGAGATTTGTACTGATACCCAAGGAGTCTGTGATTGGACAAGATGATATTGTACGATGCAAGTAACTTATTCCACTATTGTTTGGGTATGTAGGTCATGATCCAGACAACTTGGTGTACAAGAACGAAAAAATCATAACCGAAACCCACAGCCAAGGGTTGCGGCCTGGGACTCCCCCAATCGAGGCTGGGTTTCCGTTTTCGGCAATATGATCGATCGTGACCTGAAACGGTCCCCTTGATCAAAAGAACAGGTACGATGAGCAGGGAGAGTGAATTTAGAGTGAGATTTTACCATGTCGTAGTATGGGAGGGGACGAATGGTTTTACTGTAGTGTAGAGTTGGTTTCCAACGTGCCAACGGCCCGACTTTTTTGTCACGCATGGCTTCCATGCATCAAGCCTCGTACGCTCACGTGCGCGCACAGATTCTCTCACACCGTTACTCCTTTGGACGCTTTAGTGCGATTTTCTTGGGGGATTATCAACAATATATCCGGGATCGAAGATCTAAGTGCCGAGCCCCTGGATTCATCCAAGCAGTCCCAACGTGAATGCCAGGCCTCATTAGCCCCTAATCCCGCTACTCTCCCAACTACCCAACTCCCCGTCTCTGTCTCTTCTCCACACCATCACCACAGCTCCCACAGTCCCCTATTGTTCCCGCAAGAACGTTCCCGCGTAAACGCACATCGTAGCGCCTCCTGCACAGCAGCAGCCAACCACTCCACCCACCGAATCTCCTGTACACAGCCTTGACTTCATCTCCATCACCACTCTAAAACACCCACCCAGCATTCCTCAGCACCACGATGCTTCTATTGCTTCCTTGGCTACTTGCAATGGCCCTGGCGGTCTTTCTAGAAGCAAACAACTGCGGGCTTCCGCGCCAGCAGATGCCCCTCCAGCCGTTTGTGGTGGATGGAGCTTTGGACGAGAAGAACAAAGTGTTGAAGTTCTTCATCAACTCCATGGTCGAACAAACAAACTTCAACGGAACAAACAGGCGGAACTACTCGGATCCCGCCTATGTGGAATTGTATTCTCCTGTCATCACCGATGTCAATTTCACCACCAATAAGTACACCACCTTTCACATTGAGATTGATTTCATGGGCAAGACGTTTATCAACGAGAACAGGCGGTTCTGTGACATGGTCTTGGTCAAGGACACGTTGGCCTATGAGACCGGGCCACGGTTCCAGGCTCCACAGCCGGCAACTCCTGCAAATTCTTCCACAGGAAAAGTGTTTCCCACGTATCTTCCTAGGAACAAGACAGGATCCTTACTGGACGCTGTACATAAAAAGGAGTCATCACAAAGCAGAAGGAGAAGAAGGCGGAGAAGCAGAAAAGCAAACCCAGCAGAAAAAGGGTGGAACGTGGAAGATATAAATAATGAAAGGCATACGAAAATCCACACTAATGAAATTAATGAGAACAGCACAGATAAGCATGACGGGCTTGAAGATGGGGTGTGCTTCAGAATACCGAACGGTAGAGGCTACGCCAGTAGCGGAGGATGCAGAAACGGCCATATCTCTGGAGACCATGGCCCAGCTGACAAATCAACCAATGGGACCAATGGGACCAATAAGAACAAAGCATTCATTCTAGAGAAAGGACCAGAACCTGTAAATAGTCACATTGAAGAGGATTCCACAGAAATTGACTCGGACTCCGAACCGCATCTCTGGACAGAGGAGGACTACGAGTTCTACGACTCGTCACACCCCTCCGTGTTCAGGATCCCTTCGAGCCACCGCAACCTGCGCCAAAAGAGGTACACCCCCAGTTCCCACGAGTACAGTCAAGATATAAAGAGGGACTACCTTGACTACTCGTCGGAAAGTGACGGCGAGGGCACAGCCCTTGACGTGATCTCCCCCACGGCCCCCATCAACCTTGCGACCTCCAACGCGTCCATCTCCTACATCTTCAACAACCTCTCCTCGGTGCTTGCTCATTGTCCCCTCTACGACGGGGACTCCATCATGATGTACTACGAGGCCGATATCTCCAAGCACTTCCACCGCCTTGGGTCCTACACCGTGCGGTTCACTGTGGTGTCCAACGACGCAGAGTCGTACGTCCTAGGCTGCAGCACCATCTATGTCACGCCCGTGCAGCCAGATAGTCTTTCCGTGGCGTTGAATTTCTGCATAGTGCTCCTTTTGATAATCACAGGCTTGTTGAACACGTTGACCATGGTCTACTCCTCCTACCAGGAATCAGCCAACCCCTGTCTTTTCCGGGCCTCCACTATATGTAACGAGGATCTCCTCAAACAATTGGATGCAAATGTTTCCCGCATTATTCTTTACCTTCAATTTGCCCTTTTTATTGGTGGCTTGGACCTCCAGTACCCAGGCTTTTACCAGCCGTTGATTGGCCTGATCAGATGGTGTGCCCTTCTTGGATACAGCGTTGTTAACGGCCGAAAGGGGCCAAAAATGGCCCGTCTGGACAACATCTACCGCACGTTCAATTTGGGCGGGCTCCGGTCTTTGACCATAATGTCGTTGGATCTGGGCGACATGTACAGCTGGGTCAACTTCATGCTTTGCTTTGTCATCTGGATCATGATCCAGCTGGTTTGCATCCAATTATTGTTGGGCGTCAAGAAGCTAACCGACAAAGTCATCAAAAAGTACTATAAAAATAGGGGCAAAGTCAGTCTTTTGAACGATCACAACCAGGACTTTGACTTCACGCTTTCGCGAAACGTGTGGTTCACCTTGGGGTACATTTTGGAGTCGTTCTTGACGGTTTTCGGGCTTCCGTTCTTGGTTCTCACCACCTCGGTGTTCTACAATTCGGCAAATGTCCCTAGCAGACACATTTATCCCAACGTTCTGATGTTGGAAAGCGATGCTTTTGGCGTCAATATTCCGTACGAAACCATGTTCGCTCCGTACGTGTTTTTCTACGAGTATAAGGCCAACCAGACACTTCCAGAGATCTCAGGAACAAAGTTCAACCTGAGTCAAATCTCCAATTCCTCGACAAATAGCACCGGATTGATTGTTTCCAACTACAACACCGTGCCTGCGCCCATTCTTGTGTTTGCGAGCTTGTTGTTTGCATTGTGGATGGGACTAGTTGCCTATTTCATTTTCAACTATTTGATTTCGTTCAAGAAATGGGCCATTACTACGAACAAAAAAATATCCAGATTGTACACCTCCATCAAGACCGTGTTGTTGTGGGGCTTTGTGTACCAGACATACCATCCCGGAAGAGTGTACTTCGTTATCAGTACGTGGTTGGGACTAATCGCCAGATCCATAATTATCGGATGTCTACAAAATAACGGATTATTGCAGGTGGCCATTTTGATTATTCTTGAGTTTTTGGAGATGGCTTCTCTCTTTATCATCCGTCCAGAGTACGTGAGCTTGGGCCGCATCTCAACCGTGTGGCTCTTGCCTGTTGCTCGGTTCCTTGTGACTGTTTTGTGTATTCCTTATATTAAGGAGTTACAACTCAGCGAAAGCGTAAGAACGTACGTTGCGTTTGTCCAGTTTGTGGTCCATGTCATTGTGGCGGGTGTGTTTAGCATCCAGTTGGCGTACTGTTTTGGAGCAACCGTTGTTTCCATCATCAAAATGCACAGAGCAAAGAAACAGTATGAAAAGTATTCGTCCAAAAACGGCAAACACACCAGCTTAGACAACTTCAAGCTGGAGTTCGAGTACCAGCCAGTGGAAATTCCAGTCAAACCCGTGTATGCTGCTCCACTTCCAGATATGAGGATGGAAAACGAAGAATTCGACCAATTTGCCTATTCTCAGCTCCAGACTCCCTCCAAAAACGTGCGGGTGGAGATCCCAGATGACGAAGATGACGACTACTACTACCGGAAGAGCAACAACGTGTTGTCCGTTGCAGAAAAGGCGGCATACAAAAACAGCTACTCTCCGGATGTGCCGAATTATAGTGCCAAAGCCACGCCAACGGCCGAATTTGAAGACTTTGACGTGGTTTCATTTGGAGCCGGTTCCGACGTGCAGTCGTTCACCAAGCTCCAGTACTTTTCCAACCTCAGAAAGCAAAGAAACGACTACAGTGTCAGAGAGGGAGATTATATCTACAAAAAGTATTTTGTGGATGATTCCATTGATCCCGAAATGAAGGCCTTATGGGTCGCCAGACACAACAGAAACATGAACCATATTCAGTACCAAATGAAGGGATCCAGAACCATTGATCAGACCATGGGTCCATATGCGAAACAGCAGCCCACGTCATTTTTCAGTATTTTCCAGAAGAAAAAGCCCGAGAAGGGATTCCATGTTTCTCGTCCCAAACAGCTTGTAGTGAAGAAATTGGAGGATATTCAGAATGTCCCGAACGACGTGCAATCACTGATTGTGGACGATGAGGTGGGAAGCGATAGCAGTTCCAACATGATGGAAACCGATAGTGACAAGCGAGGCACGAGCTCTGAAGATCAGGGAGGGTCCAGCTCCGATGTGGAAGGAACGAGTGGGTTTATGATTGAAAAGAATTAAAAGAATTAAGACAATTAACAATAAGAGAAGTATCAATTGAATTAAGAAGAATAAGAAGGAGTATTAAGAATTTATAAATTATCAAGGAGAATTGAGAAGAATCAAGAAGTTGAATATTAAGGATTATTGAGGAGATTATGAGAATAAAAGGGAGTTATTAAAAATTAGGAAGAGAGTGACAATTATGAAGAAATTGCTCTCCTAAAGGTGCATTCTTTTTCTATACCGGGCCAGGTTATCTTGGCCAAGATTAAAAAGTATGCTGGTCAATTCATTTCGTATATTGGGTTATAGAGTTTTATATTAACAGATTTATATTAGTGTAGTCGTTATTTCGTTCAATTTATATAGATATCAGTGTAGTTGGTAGTTTGTTCTAATTGCTACGGTCCCTACGATTTCTCATTAAATGTTTATCACCTCTATCGAGCACTATCTTGTCTATGAAGATTCAACTAATGTACAAATGAAATGCAAAGTCTAATGTTGCAATGTTCCCAAAGCCTTTAAATATGAATAATGCCACCACAAGGTGTATTACCTGTTAAGTATAATGCTAACGCGAAAGGATTGAATCAATCCAATTTCGGTTTTTTCCCTATCACCTCATCTTCACTGGTAGAGTCATCACTGAATCTCTTCTTGATGATGTTCCGTATAAATTTGGCATCGTCAATGAATTTATACTTGCCAAATTCCCCGGTGTTGAACGTTTTCTCCACGTCCAAACAATTTTTTATGGATTGGTATTCCGATTTCAATACCACTTCGGCATAAAGTTTTCTTACTTCCTTAACGATTTCTCTTTTTGCACCCAATTCTTCCTCAATATCCTTATTGAACGGTTCTTTGGCCACTTCAGGATATTCTGCCATTCTGATATTTAAGATGTCCTCGTAATTCTTTAAGAATACACGAGTCAATCTCTTGGACTCTATAAGCTGGTAACTCTTCTTGAATACTCTGGAAACCAATTGGAATTTGGGATCGTATGCCAACAAGTCGAGCGAATTAATCATATGAATGCTGGAAATAATAGTCAAGACTTGAATTAAGAAAATCAATTCAAGAATAACTTCGCTTGTCTTGAAACAATCGTACGATTCGAGTACAATTTCCACCACTTCCGATTCTTCCTCCTCCTCAATTTCAACAATCTGGTTGATCATAGAGAAGATTTCGTCAAGAGATTTCTCTGACAAACCAGTCTTTCTCAGAAAGTACTCACGGATAAGTGTAAGAGGAATCTCTCCGAAATCGTATCTGGATCCCTTGGGCTCAACGTACCCATAACGTCTCAATATTTCACTATTTGGATGGTCGGAATAGATATTGTAGATCTGTTCGTTTGTTCCGATTTTCTTTACACTTTTCATCACCAATTTATTCTCGGTATACACCAAGCTTGCGTTGTGCTTATTGGTGTCTGCATTGAGAGTGTCTGCCAAGGGAATCATTGACTTGAGGTAATGATCGGAGTGAATTCCTTCTGGTTCAGGTTCGTCATGAGTTTTTTGAACGAATTGGTTGGAATCAGTGAGTTCAACTGGCTTGCTGTTTCCATTATGTTCTTCTGGATGATCCTCCTCCTCTTCTTCTTCCTCGTCGTCTTCTTCATCGTCTCCACCTTGTTCATGGCCAATTTTGTCTACATCAAACGAGTACGACATTATTAAACTGGCAACTTTGTGGTAGTCATTGACTGTTACATCCCGCAAACCATCCAATGCAAAATCATCAGTGAAAATCGGATACAATTTTTTGAACATGGCTTCACTGATATCTTTGCCAATTCTGTCCACTATCAACGAAGGATGCAAGTGCTTCAAATCCTCTTCGTCCCAGAACATTAACTGGTTGAATGTGTAGTTATCCAGATCCAAAATGGGAAGCAACTGGAAATATTGGAACCAAGGAGAATCTTCCTTTTTCACGTGAAGTTCGTAGAGCAACACGATGATAAGTGCTTCCCATTGGTTGAGTTTGCAGAGAGTTTCCTTCAAAGCAGGATATTCTTTGGTCAAGGAGCAATTGTCGACATTGAGCATGGCTTCTCTAGGAATGGAAAAAAGCACCGTGTCTTTAGCTATAGGGGCAGTGGCAGTTACTCCACGGCCCTGGGTCGGACGGAGATCCGTGATGGTGACATTGGGGGAAACGGTGATGTTTTTGGACGGAAGCCATTCAATAAAATTGGCAGTGTATTGGGAGAACTTCATTGAAAATTACGAATATTCTGCGATTTTGAACAAAGAAGCGATTGACACAATCACAATAAATCAGGCTATAGCCGAAGTTTTAAAATTTGGATGCACAGCTGTTCGAAACGGAAATAGCAATCAAGCCGAAAGTAGCGAGATTTTGTGTAAACGGCGTATACTTAAATATTCCAAGACAAAAGATGGAACACAAGAATGCTAAACAGCTTTTGGTTGTGACTGTTGAATTTGACTGTTGATTTGTTTCAGCAGACAGGTTTAAGCGCTGAACGTGTGATTTTGTGGATCGAGCAATTATAACTCCGATGACTGACAAGAGACTTTTGGGAGCAATTTGAAGCGAAAAGACGTAGACCAAGTTTGTTAGCGAGGGAAGTTTATTTCACAGACGTTTTGGTGGCAAAACAAATGAAATCTGGGCCACAGGTGCTTTGTTGGCGGTGGGACAAGCTAAAAATGCAGAAAAAATCGATACCAGGCAAATTTGGGTGTCAGAGACTGGCAGAAATTAACAGGAGGTGGTTGTGGCGACCAAACGTGTCGAAAATGGCTGTTTACGGGAACAGTTGGTTGATTTTGGGGAAGATATAGCAATGAACCAGGAGGTCGTGCTAGCTCTGTGGGACAGTTATTCTGTGGTTTGGGACAGAAAAAGAGGGATGGATTCGTGGCAGTACGGCGTACTGGGGGGATGGAGGCTGGAAAAGTGGCCTGAACTATTTTGTGGTGGAGGAGTGAAGGACGATGGTGGTGGAGTAGAGAAGTACGCAAGAATTTTTTTCGCTGGAACGACCGCTGGTGCTGCGTCGTGGTACAAAGAATGGCACTAGGAGCAAATATAATCTGAATCTGGCGGCGCTGTGGTGGTGATTGGGGTCCTGAAAGGCAGGAGGGGATTGATAAGACCCAGGGGATTCAGGGGAACTGCTTTATGACTTCAATGGTGAGGTTGTACCCGCGGTGGCGAATGGAATGTGGCTAGTTCTGGCTTGTGGCACTGGCGAGAAACTGGGCCGCGTAGCCGAATACGTACCGAAGGAAAATGAAAGCAAAGAAGGAAATTTCAATAGGATCTTCGGGAAAAAAAGCAAAAGTGACACAAGTGACACAAGTGGACAGTGGGGATGGATTGACTAAGAATAAATAGTGTTAAATTTGGTGGTGTGCAATAAGTTTGAAACGGTTGGCTAGGCGAGACTCAATTTTGAGTGCTACCGTACCACGAAACTACGGTACTACGGTACTACGGTGCTAGCTTCGCACGAGAACTGGCGTGGCGATAGTTCTCTCTAAATTATGACAGTAACGTCCAATTATCGTTCAGTCGTCACTAAATGTGTCAGTAAGAATTCCGTCTGTTATAACAGCCACGCACTGAGCTGGTTCTCGTTGGCATTTTCTCATTTCTGTAGAAGTAGATCTGAGTTAGAAGAGTTAGTTAAGTTAGATTGCTCATCTGAATTATTCCATTTTGTTTATTCCTTCTTAACTAAGCTAACTACTGGTTTAACTCCTAGTTTACTCTGATCTCCTCTAGTATTCTTTGGTGGTTATAATTCATTTTGTTCCTTTTTTCTGTGCCTTTTCTCTCCACCATATACCTTTTTGCACCCATTTGTGCACCTGTCCCAAATTGAATACCCACCAGAATAATACCCACCACTGACTTAACAGCATCTTTTTAACAGAGCAGTACCACTGTAATATCATTCCAGACTCATCGAACTCGTCTTGTGCCCAAAAACGATAATACCCCCAATTATGGTCTACTTCTCCTTTGCCACAATGAGAAATTCTCTTCGTCTACGCCCGGTAGAACCCACCGTTCTTTCCACAAATACCTCACTATTTGAAGAAACTGTCACCGTCAGCACCCACTCTTCACAATCCAGAAATTTGAATCGCCCAATTGCTGGAAATGATGATTTGGAACACCAGAAATTGCATGAAAACTCTCCCAGTCAAGTGTATGATAATCACTCATATCACTCAGAAAATCGCCCTGGTTGGGTTACTGATGCTCCTGATGGTTTCTGGGCGAAATTTCAGCACTATAGGTCCACGAACCGTCCTAGAATCCATATGACTCCCAGACAAAAAAGATACTACTACGGGTCCAAAAACTTTAAACACAATGCACCGCAACCACTCCAGAAGAGAAAGTCTTTAGTCTTTGAAAATCTTCGAAGTGCCACGGAGTTTGTGCTGGAACTAATTAATTTAAATACCCCAGTCGAACAAAATTAAGATTTATCGTTTTATTGAAGTGAAGATTTAGCATGTAAAATATGCACAGAACTTGGAAGAACCGTTTCAAGTGTGAAACAGCTTAATCTAATGCAAACGTAGAGTACCATAAAATCCGTAGAGCACCATAGATACTTAAATTACCATAAAATCATTATAGAAATACGTAGAAACCCGCAAAGTACCATAGAATCCGCAAATTACCATAAATTCTTACATTACCATAGAAATACGTATAGTACTATAGAAATCTGCAGATTACCATACAAATCCGTAGTGTACCATAGAAATCCACTATCAACTTAACTTACCATAGAAATCTTTAAGTTACATAGAATCCGTGGATTACCAGACAGATCGGTAGATTACCTTAGAAATCCTCAGATTATCAAAGAAATCCGTAGATTACGATAAATCCTTAGACTACCATAGTAATCTTAGATTACTATAAACCCTTAGATTACCATAGAATCCTTAGCTTACCATAATCTTTATCTTACCGTACAAATCCGTAGATTACCATAGAAACTCATTTTACCATAGGAATTGTTAGATTACCATACAAATCCATACAGTACCATAGAAATCCGCAGATTAACATAAACCCGTAGAGTCCCATAGAAATACGTAGAGTACCACAGAAATTCTTTTTAATAGAAATCGTTAAAGTACTACAAATCCTCAGATTACCATACAATCCTTAGATTACCAGAAATCCGTTGAGTGCAATAGAAATCCACCATAAATCCGTAGATTACCATACAAACCGCAAATTACCCTAGAATCCTCAAATTACCCTAAATCTTTAGAATTCTATAGAAATCCGTACAGTACCATAGAGATTCTTAGACTACCATAGAATCCTTAGCTTACCATAGAATCCTTAGCTTACCATACAAATCCGTAGATTACCACAGAAACTCTTTTTACCATAGAAATTGTTAGATTACTATAGAAATCCATACAGTACCATAGAAATCCGCAGATTAACATAAACCCGTAGATTATCATAGAAATTCGTAGTGAATCATAGAAATCCTTAAATAACCATAGAATTCATTAGATTACCATAGAATTCATTAGAGACCATAGAAATCTTTAGATAACCCACAGAGAACCATAGACTCTTTAGATTACCATAGAAATCCGTAGATTCCCTCGATTAATAAACTCGCACCGCACTAACCCTATTCACTACATCACTACGTTCTGGACCAAGAATCTAATATTACCTATATACATAGAAACATCAAATTTAGTTAGCCTTGAAGGTGGTGTGACACTTACCACAGTATTGTCTGTCCTTCATGTTGGCCATGAAGACACCGGCACCACAGGTTGGTTGAGGACATTCTCTTCTCAATCTTTCAACCTTACCTTCGTTGTCAACCTTGTAGTAAGTCAAGACAGCCAACTTGTGCTTTCTGTGCTTGTGCTTGATCTTCTTTGGGGTGGTGTAGACCTTCTTTTTTCTCTTCTTACCACCACCTCTCAATCTCAAGACCAAGTGCAAGGTGGATTCCTTTTGGATGTTGTAGTCAGACAAGGTTCTACCGTCTTCCAATTGCTTACCAGCAAAGATCAATCTTTGTTGGTCAGGTGGAATACCTTCCTTGTCCTGGATCTTGGACTTGACATTATCAATGGTGTCGGAGGACTCGACTTCCAAGGTAATGGTCTTACCAGTTAAAGTCTTGACGAAAATTTGCATTTTGGCTTGTCGGCAACTGATGCTTCTTTCTAACCAAGTTGTTGAAACTTTATGGGATGGCGAGAGTCTATAAGCAAAATTTTCCAGTCACGTGATGCCGCAGCGGCGGCGAAGGGCGAAGGCAAAGGCAAAAAAAAACGGTCGGTGTGCCGCAGTCATGGAGCACGTGCAATTGGCCGCGCGCTAGGGCGCGAGCCCTAGCACAACGTTGCTCTGCCCCTTTGCAGCACACTTCCAGATACGGCAGTCAACAATCAGCTATTGTCATTTGCAACTATTGAAGCAGCAACAACATCCTTCAAATCACAATCCACACCGTTCTGCACGTCCTTTCTTCCCAGTCTATTATTCCCATGTCATTCCGCTCAATTCCGTATGTTAGGTGATTCTGTACTACAACATAGGCGAGAGCTCTACAATCAGAGGATACAGTCCCCTTCGCCTCCGGAACGCCTGCAAAGATATGATTTGGTCTCCAAGGAGCAATACTGGGCTCCCCCGCCACCGCAGACTTGGTTAGCGCTGTTCCGTCGGTGGTTGCGAAAGGTTATATGTTTGGAGGTATAGAAACCCGTCTAGAACCAATCTACAAGAGTGGCGGTAAAACCACAGAAATTGAAGAGGAGGAGCACGGAATCTGTTGATTGTGCTCAATTGAGAGGATTTATCGATATCGTTGGCTAATTGGACGATTTATCGATATAGGTGGCGGTTTGGACGGTTTAGAGGCGAATAGAATCGATACACGTGGAACAGTCACTCTATGACCACCATTAGAAATGTAGGCGATTCAATTCTAATAGTCACGTATATCTACTGGCATTGCACTAATAAATGAATAGGTATGGTAGATTTATGAATATTTTAAGGAAAGGAAGTGTATTAGTGAGTTCTATTAAATATCCAAATCGTCGTCTTCGTCATCATCAAGTTGCTTTTTGGCCCGGATGGATCCAAAGTTGATAGCCCGTCTGTTTATCACTCCATTCATGATAAGAAACCGTTCCAAGGACTCCACAGAAAGGCTATTTGGGTTGTTTCCGAAACTTTCAAACCCCACTGTTCTGATAAGTTCTTTTCCATTCTTGTAAATAACCAAGAACGGCAACACTTTAATCCCCAATTTCGTCACCAAAAACGGAGCTGATTCTGCTGTTATTCTAATGATTTTTGTGGTTAGATGTTTCTCGGCGATTTGGTCCAATCTTTCATTCATGATCTTACATCTCTGAAAATTGGGCTGGTAAAAGTGAATTATCACTATTTCGCTTGTGGTGACTATGTTCATCAATTCCTTTTCATCGCTGACTGTCACGACTCTTCCCAATTCTTGTTCATTGGTGCGATCAACCACGTCGTCGATCTTTCTCATTTCTTTGGTTAATTGCTGGATTCTTTCATCTCTGTATTTGGAAAGCACTTCGTCATCTTCCAACAAATCGAGGAGATCGTCATCGGATTCGTGTTCGGAGTCATCGATCAGTTTGAGCTTGGATTCTTGATACGATTCAACGAGCGAAGAGAGTTGATGATCCATTGTGTAGTGCGATGATCTTCAATCAAAATGGTTCTTATTCACCGATTTTGAGTCTGGTATTGTGATCTGGGCCTCGGTGAGTCTCTGGCAGTTCTTGGCAGTTGATTCCCGTGGTATTCTATCCACTTGTTCTAGTGTTTGATCGCGTCTAGCATCTCCAACACGTCTCTTAGAGTCCTGACATTCCGCACGACCATCTCCTGATATGTCAAGGAATCCACATCCAGAAGTCCTAAAGTGGCTGGACCATCGGTTCGTTGTCTCTTCCGGGAGTCCAATTGACTGTTCTTTTGAAGTTGGACGCTTTCGTCCAAAAGGCTGATGGACTTGACCAAATTCGCGTCTATTTGCTTAACTGTAGCGAGAATGAGCTCGAGCTCAGAGAGAATCGTTTCTTGAGGATTCATATAGAGCGACGGGATGTATCACCAGATAGACTAAAGTGGAATGGGTGAGTTACAAACGTATTGGTAGTCTTTATGGGAAAATGGTGGAGAAGAAGTGTGTGTTAGTAGTGAGAAATCGTGAGATGATTGGTGAGATGATTGGTGAGATGGAGTGAATACGGAGTGGAAATAAGTAATATATTCATTACTATGTGCTATATAATGCTAATGCCATGACTATTTTGATGATGTTTATGAAAGTGTTGGAGATGGTCCAAACAGGAGAAACAAAAAGAGAAGCAATCCCATGGAAATTGTTGTACTGACAGAATTATTGGAAGCTTACACCATTACTAATTCGATAGACCGATACGTGCATGCTTGTGGCCAGAAGATGTCTCCAGATTATGTTTCAGGCATCAATAATTGATATTATGATACTTGACACTAATTAAGCAAATGATGAAAGACTCATTGATTTAATTAATTAATTGTCAATAATTGTCAATAATCCCCGTCTTTCAGTCAAATGCCAGTCTGGTCTCTTCTACTTTTGCCGCAAATATCTCTATAATTCCATCCACCGAAGAGTAGTAATATGTGAACCTCAAACACTTTATTGATGAATAATTCAACTTGTTGTTTCATTTATCAATTCAATTGTCAAAGACAGTCTATTGATTAATTATTCAACTTGTTGTTTCGTTTATCAATTCAATTGTCAAAGACAGTCTATTGACCAGTAATTCAACTTGTTGTTTCATTTATCAATTTAATTACTTTATTTTCCATTGGTCAATAATTCCTCCAACTCGTTAATTGAATTGGTTTCTTTCCTTATGCTCGCTATCGTTCCCTCCTGTCACACAGTTTACTTCGTGGTTTGACGTCTTTTCCTCCTTCTCGTCCTTCCGTCCTCCTCAGGCTCCAACTCTTTCAAGTGACACATCTTATGCTTGTTTCTTTCTGCGTTCAAATCGTTCAAATACTCCTTTCGCTCAATTTCCCTTTTCTGGATCATTTCTGCCAACAATTTCTTCAACTCGTTATTTTCGTGTATCAATTCGATTTTGACCTTTTCGTTCTCCTTGAACTTGGACAACAAGTAGTTGAACTCCTTGCACAACTTCAAGTACGTCACTTTCAATGTGGTGAAAAGTGCGGTCACTTTGGACGTATTGACCATGGCCTGTTTGATGGAAGAAATCGTCGAATAGTTGACCACCGGGGCTTTTTCGGCCACCACGTCCTCCACAGTCACACTGGTGGCGGTGTCTGGTGAATCAAATGGGGATCCGTTGTCAGAAGACGAAGATGATGCAGGTAATGTGTCTGGGTTGGCTATTAAAAGATCCACCTGGTCGTGGCCATTGAACTTGTTAAACGAAAGCAAAGCCTGGTTGATTTCGTCGTCGAGACACGCAGGCTTCTTTTGGGGGATGCTGGGGGTTTCATGATCGTCATTGAGTTCGTAAAAGAGGTGGTCGAGGTCGGAGATGGGCAGGTCTGTGTCTAATTTTGAGAAGTTGTTTGAAGGTTTGGAAGGAAGCTTGGAAGGTCCCTGGAATATTTGGACATCTGCCATACTAAAGCGGTGGCTGAACGACAAGCTGGTGGCGGTGGGAAGTATGTACAAGGACCGGCTAGTGGTTGGAATTGGTGCACTCGTAAATTTTTGAGATGAGATGAGGGAGCACGTGACAGGGTTGGGACTGGAGTCGGTTGGCTTTTCCGTGAATTGGACGGGATGGGAACTGATCTGAAGGGATGGGGTTGTTAAACAGGCTGGGGTGGTATTGGGTGGTTTGTTTTTATGGTGATTTGGTGGCTGGAAAGGGAATTGAAAGAGATTGAATAGAGATGCTGTGGGTTACGTAACGCGTGTCATTTGCAATTACTGTGACAATAACTGTCACAATACTCTGATTGACGGTTTAGGGTCTGCAGGATATAAAGAGTCATGGGAATTTAGCGGAGTTTAGTTTGGGGGCATTTGCTTCTTAATTGTGAGTATTTCTTGGCCTATTCACGAAAAGTGAAATTTCTGTGAATTATGATTAATTCTAATAACTCAACAAAACTTTACTATATCATTGAGCCTTATCTTTAAACTTTACCATATCATTAAAATTACCAATTCTAGAACAAAATCGAATGTCTGGGAGTTGTGTTTTAATATATTAATGTTCTTCCAGAAAAGCAAAGGATCCGGACATCTCCAAATTATGAGCATGGCATCAACAATAAAAGAGCAAACAAGTTGAAATACAGGCAATTGACAAAAAGGTATCAACTCCACCTACAAAATCCTTCCCATTCTTTAAATTTATCAATAGCACAACTTCTACCAATTTCGCAGCCAATTGAAAAAGTATAATAATCCCCATTCTAATTACCATCAAATCAAGTGATGAATCTGAACGTTCACCAAGAAACGTTTCATACCCCAAAGCAACTCCTTTCTTCTTCTTTTCTCATTTCTTGTTTGTTTGTCTATGATTTGCGTCAGTTTCTATAGCTACGGATAGGGTGCAAAAAACGTAGATCATTTAAACAGTGAAGATTCAGGGCTTCACTTCCTTTTAGTACACCTACTAATACGCCCTGTTAGTACACCTAAGTTAAGTTTGTGTTAATACACCTACAATCACTTCTACTTCATAATAAATAGCATACCTTAATTTCGATGAAAAATATACAAGAATTGAACGTTCTAACTTTGACAACAATATAATCACATGGAGTTCACAATAATAAATACCCTGATACCTTCTAATTCCGGAAAACCCATTGGTAGAAGAAATGAAATATAAAAAATTATTCCTCATGACGTTTTGATTCGAGGACTGAGATCTATGCAAATAAATAATAAAATAGAGCAAGGGGAATAGTAACTGTTCCGCTTTGGAGGTAAAACATGTAAAAATTCCACTTTAACGTAGAACATGTAACTATCCCACTTTAACGTAGAAATGAAAGATTGATCTAGAATGACACGGAATGGAAGATTGATTAGAATGATAAGCATTTTTGTGTGTTGGATACGGAAAAGTCAATTAATCGACTAATCTGCTCATTATAGAAACCACACGTCGTTGAATGTCTCCCTTTATGCTCAATCACTGGCCTCACCCATGGTGTGTCCACGCCACGATTGCAACACACTTTCAAAGGCCATTTTGCCAGTCGTGGCATTCTGGCCAAATCTCTCCACTCCCCATTCTTCCAACTTGTCACACAACTTGGAAAAACTGGCATAAGCTGTAAATTCGGCTCTCTGGCTGAATGTGGTTTGATTCAAGTGCTCAGATGGCTTGTACACCACGGTCTCATTGACCAAAAGAAGATGACTCATAGTAAGATTGGATGACTTCATCACAAGCGTCTTGTTGATAAGATCAACCTCGCTAACTTCCCGGACATAACTGTACTGTTGGGTTCCAACCAAGTACGATAACCAGCCAGGAATGGCTTGTTTGCATCCAATGAGTCTTTCTGTTCGTAATGTCTGCTTTTCCACATCGATCTGTCTATCAAGAATGTCCACCGACACAACGTGAGTGGAAAACTTGTTGGGATACTTCTGCCAATTGGCTGCAGTGACTTGATCCCATTGGTAATCGAATGTGTGTGAAGATGAAAAGAATTTCATTGTTTTGAGTTCAAAATTTGCTGGAACTGATCAGAAATGATGATATGGTGATAAAATTGTTCTCGATTTGAAGTTACCTAAGATAATTAGGTTTTTAGATCGGAATTAAAGTGATATTTGTTCAACCAATGAAAGTGGCTGTATTGGTCAAAAACAGCAAAGATCGAGATATTTTTCGATTTTGTGCAAGGAAATGATTCAATTATCAACAGGGTACCGATAAAACACAAACAGTCACGTATTTCCTTGTGGGATGTTCTAACTGTGGTTAAGTGGTAATGGTAATAGACTTTCTTTTTATTGCGATGATCTGGTCATGTGATTTTGCTCTCATGCATTGATCACACGACCGGAAGTATTGGGCAAAAAAAAGAAACGGAGGAAGGTTATCGGAGTGCAAAGGGGTGGCAAGATTCGCCACTTTGGTAATTTTATTGGGGCTTGCGTTTGGTGTTAATTATAGAAGTGAAAGGAGGAGTATAAGTGTTTAAGTTGTTGATTTGTAATCGGTGCGTGTTGTATTACGTAATTGTAGTCATCGCTGCTTATAATGTTTGATGGTTGATAAGTGTGAAACGATAAGTGTGAAATGATAACTGTGAGCTGAAAGTGTGAAATGTTCAATACATTTCATTTATTTAATAGTATTATTAATATTAATTTATTCATCTATTTGTCTATTAATGCTGGTGGTTTTCATCTCTATAATCTTTCCTTGGACTCTGTTATTCCGATGACAGATCATCCACTGACAGATCGTCTGAGCTGCTCTCCTCATCCGACGAGCTGAAATCCTGTCTACCCTTGAACTTGAATTTCTTGGCAGGTTTGGCTTGAGATTCGGTTTCATTGTGCTGAACAGAAGATTCCGAGGCAGATTTGTATGTATCCGAATCTGAATCTGAATCTTCAGAATCCTCAGAATTAGTAGGCTCCAACGGCTGATGAGTATCTGGTTTAATTTCTTTGGAATCGAATTTACCAGAGCTTTTGGTGCTTGAATTCTCCTCATCTGATTTGTCGTTTTCTGAAAATTTATCCCGCTTTTGAATTTGGGAAGGATTAATCTTTTCGGCCAACAAAAAATGGTCAGAATCCGCCTCTTCGGGCCTAGTCTCTTCAGATCTTTTTTCTTCTTTCTCCTTTGGTGGTTGCTCCTTGGTTTGAGGCACTTGTTGAGAAGCACTTTCATCATTGAGTCCCATGATCTGTTTAATTCTTTCCCTATCAATGTCTGCAATAATTTTTAATCTTTCGGTGTGGGTGGTATTAAATTCGTCCTCATCTCCAGAATCAGAAATAGCATCTGATTCTTCCGAGTCGGGTTCTGATTGTGTGTCGACATTTATGGAAACATCGGCTGGAAGACTCTGTTTCGTTTGAGCCTCAGAATCGTCACTATCGTCGGATTCGGATTCGGATTCAGTGTCCACATTTATTGATACGTTTCCGTTGTTGGCCTCGTTTGGTACTGTTGTAACAATTTCTTTGGGAGCAGCTCTCATATTCGAATTTTGCTTCACTTCTTCCCCATTCTCTTTCTCAAAATAAACCTCAGTAACTTCTTCATCCAGAGATTTGTCTGTGTCACTGCTGGTTTCATTTGGCGTAGACTGGCTTTTTGCGTGCTGAGAATTCTCTGCATTCCTCTTAGACTCCTCATCTCCTTCACTTACATCCGATTCATTCCCATCCGAATCTTGTACACTTTCTTCGTCCAGTGTTCCGTCTGAATCAGACTCCAAAAACTTGTCCTCCACCGACTTTTTCGCTTTCTTTTGAGCACTTTCAGGCAAGATATTCCCCAATCCAGAACGTCCTCTTTGACTATTTCTGACCTTGATTCTCTCATTTCTGGTAGGATCAAACGAATTGTCACTTTCATCGGAATCGTCAGAAAAGATCGACCCGTCCAAGCCTCCGATAAACGATAATTTATCTTTTTTGAGCACTTCCAATATTTTGGACTTTTTCACTGTAGGAATCGAGGGCTCCGACAGTTTACGTTTTTTGGAATCAGTTTTGGGGGTTTTAACAACCTCTGATGTGTTGGTATTGATTCCATCAACTTGGTGGAAACTGGGCTTTATAGGTGCAATGACTGGGGTTGCAACACTTTTTGCACCCAAACTCAAATTTGGTGGAGTACTCACCTTTTTGAAAAATTTGTTAGGCGAAATAGCTAGTTTTGGGGCTGGTGCTTTTATCTGAGGTTGGTTGGGAGTAGGAGACCTGCTAGGAACTTTCAGAGCGTGATCGAATGAATCCGTGGGAGTATTAAATTGACCGATATCGGGCGAAATTGACTTGACACGATTAATGTACAAATTTCTAGAGGATTCAAATTCGATGTTTGTTTGTTTCGTTGAATCAACACTTTGTTTAGGAAAATTACCAGATGAATTATTAACATCGAGAGAAGATTCAACAGAAATACTTTCTGTGGGTAAGTCACTGACCTTTTCAGATATACTTTGAGACTTGCTTGAACCGTATTCGTTCAATTCCAAAGAGCTAGTATTGTTTTTTTCTGGCTCATCCGCATCATCTTTGATGTCATACTTTTGATCTTTTTGAAATAAATATGACAGCAGAGTATTGCCCTGGATGTGATGCAATTGATACTGTTCTCTTACCTGGGAGTCTAGATTGGAAATGAGTTTCCACAGGGGTTCGTGTTTAGACTGAATATGAAACTTCTCATAAGGAAGGCAACTGTTTAGCTCAGAACTACGATTGTAAGCAGTTCCCTTGGAAGATCCTTGTCCAATAACCTCGGACATAAACTCGTTCAAACCCGACACCAAGCCTGGCATCCGGGCAACAACGTATGGGTACAATTTCTCGTCCATGAACTTAAGCAACTGTTCAAAATCCACATCAAATGGCTTGGAACTGGTACCGAATTTTTCGTATTCAGAAAGTATAAAATAGATGTCTTTGCATGAGTAGTTGTAGTCCATGGTTTCGAATATTTTTGTGTAGTAATGTGTAGGAATAAATTCGTACAGTTCGTACTTGACTAGGAAAACGTCATTGACCTTATTAAAGTGGTCTCCTGATATTTCTGGCAGTGAGCCAAGCAGTTTCCATTGGGATTGCTCAAGATTCAACTGAAATAACTTGTTATAAATTGGATGATTGATCAATTGAGATGCACATTCGTGGTAAGCGAGAAGCAACTGGCTTATGATCAAGTTGGGGTCTGTAAGCTTTGAAATCTGGAACTTGCGGTTTGCCAAATTGAATTTGAGCCAGCTGCTAAGACCATATTCATCTGGGAATTTGAGGTAATTCAGTCCAAAAAAATGCTTATCCTGGCTGAAACCAATGTAATGGAGTGTCAAATGAGAAAACAAGCTCTGGTCCACAAACACGTTGTTTCTAAGAACTATTAGGATCTTTCTGTCCATATTTTTCATCAAAATATTGATTCTCAGAAGGTACAATTCCAAGTGAACTGAGTTGATTCTTCCCATTGGGTGATAATTGAACTTGGTACTTGGAAGAGACGTGACCACAAGAGGATCCAACACTTCTGTGCCTGCCAAATTCCCAGCCAACGAAAATGTAAAGTTGTCTTTGCTCTCCTGGATGCTCACCTCATTGAAGAAATACACATTATTAGGCGTAAATTGCTCCAAACGAGCATGAACTCGCCCAAGTTCGCCAGTACTAGTGCTTTCTGTTCCACGGTCACACTCGTGGTACAATTGGGAGATTTGGTGGAATTTCTGGGCTTGTGTGGAGGAGCTTGAAATATCGAACAATGCGTTGAATTGGGTGATGATTTCGTTGCTTTTGCTCTTCTCGTCTTGACTGATGGTCTGGAGACGAAGCCCATAATCTACCAAGGCTCTGGAACGCAATTCGTGGCGTAGTCTTCG
Source organism: Suhomyces canberraensis (assembly GCA_003706525.2). NCBI lineage: Eukaryota > Fungi > Ascomycota > Pichiomycetes > Serinales > Debaryomycetaceae > Suhomyces > Suhomyces canberraensis. Next base: position 186,639 of record PPLP02000015.1, read on the forward strand.
GCGAATGCCCTCCTCATCGAGCTTATTGAGGTAGTCTACTGATGCGGTAGATATCGCCGGAAATTCGGCGGAAAACGTCGCTCGAGTCTGAAAAAACGTGTGCTTGGGATCCGCTAGGGTCTTGTAGGTGTGGTGGTCTAGAACAACAAGCTTCTCTGTGTCCGAGAGTGGAACAGGAAGGACCATCGTGATGCCTTGTGGTGTAAATGAGACGTAAAATCAATGCGAATAGGGCACTGCACAGTAGCAGAAGTATTGACAGATTATTGTGAAAAATGGCAGTTTTAGAATACGAATGGGGAGGATATGATTGTTAAATTAGCACTGGGTGTTCGGTTAGCCGTCTTAGAGAATAGTGGACAGTTTCTTTAGATTAGTGGAGAGTTTTGATGGGTTTTACTCACCATATATTAATATACGCATTGCTTAATTATCAAACATTAACAACAATATTTAATATGGATTGGCTTAGAGTATTGGTAGGGTTCTAGTATTTATTGGGATTAATTTGTATTAATGTGCTGTGCTTGTATTATTTGTATAAACGTTTTTGGTTTATAAATTTTAGATCAGTTTTTTGCATTTTTCACTTTTTTAGGGATCTGTTTTAAGAAATTTATAAATCAACTTTCACTTCATTGAGAAAATCTGAAAGATAAATTACCTACTTCAGGCCGATTTCAGTACTTCTCGGAAAGGACTGGTTAAAATTACCAACAAAACGTTTGTCTCACTCTTCGCTCACAAATTTGTGCTACTAAGCAATAATAATTTTAATGAATTGTCAATTATTAACATGTTTTACATGTTTTACATGTTTTACATGTTTAAGAGAATAACTATTACTATAGTTCGTATTAAAAGGATCTTGTAAAAATGTTCGTTCGAAACATGCAATTTACCCCAGTGTATTAATAGTACTAGAGTGAATTATGCGACACCACTCATAGAGATATTTAATCGCCAGAGCGCTAAAACAAAATAAATATAGTAATGACGATTATAGAGTCTCTGAACCCTGTCATCTTCGCTGGTTCCGTTGTTGTATTTTGCATTCCTTTCAGTACTGAAAACTGCCCTTAATTCAGCGAAACGGGCACATTTTATATAATCACTCAAAAAGCCTACAATATCATAAATACTCTACCCTTCCAAGTATTAAAAATTCACTACCTTTCAAGTACTATAAATACACCACCCTTTCAAACGATTTGGATATCTTCTTATTTGGTCCTTACTTCTTGTCTTTGCAATCCTCTTTGGCACGACCTTTTCGCAGCCATATAAACTCTATTTGTGTACTTGCAAATAGTGCCATGTTTTCTAAACGTCCCCGGCTCCAACTGCTCAAAAAACGAATCCCCTCCTTGCTGGTTTTGGGGGGAATGGCTAGTTCTAATGATGCTTCGATTTCCCTTGAGGAAACTCTGAAAGGAAGGGTTCAAAAGGAGTACCCGACCATCAGAAAGATGAGACGAATTGTCGAAAGAAATGTAGAGAGAGTGGTAAGTGGAGTCAGTATAAATGTTATTGATAAAGAGTTCTTTCCCGAGAAAGATGAAGAAAACCTTTCCCGAAAGAAAACAAGAAGACGGAGCTTGAGCTTGAGCTTGAGTGGATCTCAGAATTGGTTTACTAAGGGTATAAATAGCTCCGAAATTAGCCAAACCGATAAACCACCTCAAAAAGATCATCTTCTTACAGCGAAAAAAGAAGAAATTGCAAATGTGGAGTCTTTTGAAGACTTTTCAATCTTTTCTGCCCGGAACTCGGAAGAGCAAGATGAGGTAGAATCCTCCTCTATCAAGGAGTTGGATGTCTACAATAAGTACAAGTTGGGGTCTTTAGATGAAAATGATTTTGGAGAAATTAGTGAATCGTTTGGTATAGATTTCAACCATCCCAGTCTCAATTTCGAGATCAAGCTAGAGTTCCCCAAGCTAGTTGTTGCGAAAGATGAAAAGGTAGTTGAACTAAACCAACCGGAATTAGCAACGGTTGAGGCAAGCCAAGATCAAAATGATGGATCTCGAGACTACGTTGACCCATCTGTTTCCGAAAACCAGGATGAAAAGTTAGCCTCTGATGTTCATCCTAAAAATTCACCTATTGTTCAAGATTCCGAACAGGATAATTCTTCTGAAACTTCAGACACTTCTTCAAAGAATAATAATGATTTAGTAAGTGTTGAATCGCTTGAAGACAAAAGTCAAGATTCACAAGGTCGAGAGGATAAGTTGAGTGGCTCCGATTTGAACAGTGATAACTGTTCTGCTGAGGAATACTCTCCTGTTTCCATCACACTCAAGCTCCTGAGTGTTTCTGAAGCAAGAAAGTCCAACCCTGCTAAAGTTCCGGGAGCTGAAAATGAGGAAAGAATGAGACTAGAGGAATTTATTGCACAAGGTTCTTCAGCAAAGAACGAAGAGAATGAGGAGAGCTTTGCAAATTTTGAAAGAATTCAAAAAGTTGAAAAATCTGCAACCAAGTCAACTTCATATGGTGGAAAGTCTCCACCAAAAGATGATCCAATTGAACCATCATCTAAAAACACTCAGTTTTCTTCGAAAAGTCCACCAGGGAAAGAATCCACTTCCTCATCTCCTCGAAGCATTCGCTTCAATGACTATGCTGAAATGGTCTACTTCAACAAAAAGCTTCCTCCCTCTTTCAATCCAGAATCTTCGATTTCTGGCACTTCTTCTGTAGAAGTACCTACGCCCCAATCTCCACTTAGAAGAGCTCATTTATGGTTCTCCACCATATCTTCACCATTGAAACGGGCTTCCAGTAATAGCCAAATAAAGACAGAGAAAGGCTGTGGGAAAGCTTCGATTTTAAAGAATAAGCAAAACATGAATTATATGAAAGAAAATCAGCAAAGCGGAATTCTTTCTTCAATAAGCTTTGATGATTTCGGGAACACTTTTCTGTATCTGCAAGTCGAGAGATGCGATAAGGCAGAAGATTTGGGAAGGGAAAGAGCAAGACAGGTCCAGGGGTACTATGAAAACGTAGCTAGATAATACATGAATTAGAAAAGTGACTGTAATTTTCAAAAGACTTTCTTTAGTTTGCTCATAACCGAACCTACTATTAGCTTCAATTATAATACTATACTTGATTGCGCATATTTTAATGGGATCTTATACCGTGTCAATTCAATCAAAACTTACCCGAGTTTAACGCAATATTGAATATCAATTATCCAATTGTAGTTTAATACAATAGATTGAAGTACAATTATCCAAGTTTCGATTAACCTAATAGATTAAACATCAGTTATCCAATTTTGGATTAACACAAAAGATTTATCAATTATCCAATTTTAGATTGGCATAATTGGATTTAGATTCAATCAGGAGCAAATGTATGTAATTCTTATTTCCAGTCACTAATTAGATTGAGTATGGATTCACTTATCTCAATTAAGTCCGATCCCGGAAATTAATTCCAAATTATAGACATTAATTTCCAGGGCCCAAATTCAGTCCATGTACGTACCTTCAAAGGATCCAAGTAATCGGGTTTGTTTTATCAATTTTTCACCCTAACTAAAATTTTAGCTTCCTCTCAATTTGGCCGGAGATCTCCTTCGCAAAGGTACATACCTTTAAAAATTGTTTAGGAACAAGAACCAGCTGGAAACTCTAAAACTACACCTTCCCTGCCACGATGTTTCGGCCCCAAGAGCTGTTTTACCGTTTTTTATTAGACTATCAATTTTTCACTATCTCATGCCTCGCAATACCATGCCAAATTACCAATATGCCAAATAAGCAATATGCCATATACCAATATACCAAATTTTCGTATATCATAGAACAAAATCAACATCTTTGGGCACACCAGAAACTGCTAGAATACTTTACTCCAGCAGATTATGCGGTTTTAATTATTTATCCAAATTGATGAATTAACGTATTTTATCCAATTTGGTTCCACAGTAATCTCATCTACAATCCAAATCTCATCTACAATATCCCAAATTTATCAACTACTAATGAACCTTTATAATTCAATTTCCCACAATTAATCCCCCAATTAATCCCCCAATTAATCCCCCAATTAATCCCCCATTCCACTCTTCGTGGCTACCATTGCCTCTCACCAATAGGCACGCACAGTTTCCATTCCGTGCACGTACAGTATTACGTCATCAGCACCGTGGACCAGCTCCGTCCAGTTCCACCAACTTCCACCCAATTTCCCCCAATTTCCCCCAATTTCCCCCAAATTCTCCCAATCTCCCCCATATCCACCCAACCCACCCCTCCGCTACAAAAACACCCCTCCCTCTTTCTAAACCACCATCGCTACTCTGTCCCTGCTCCTGACAGGGCTGGACGCTCCGGCCAAATTTCGCTCACGTGCGCGCCAAATGCGAAATTTCCTCCCAATAAACGAAAACTCCTTATCGTCCACTCCATCATCCACCACATTATGTCTCTTTCAGATAAGGAATTGTTCGAATTGAACAAAAAAGCCGTGACCGAGGGCTTCAAGATCAAGCCCCGTGTCAATTACAACACCGTCAGCGGAGTTAACGGTCCATTGGTCATTTTGGACAATGTCAAGTTCCCAAGATTCAATGAGATTGTCAACTTGACTTTGCCGGACGGAACCGTCAGACAAGGTCAGGTTTTGGAAGTCAGAGGCTCCAAGGCCATTGTGCAAGTTTTCGAGGGAACTTCCGGGATTGATGTGAAGAAAACCAGAGTGGAATTCACTGGAGAAAACTTGAAGATTCCTGTGTCCGAAGACATGTTGGGAAGAATCTTTGATGGTTCTGGACGTCCTATTGACAAGGGTCCCAAGATTTTTGCCGAGGACTACTTGGACATCAACGGGTCTCCAATTAATCCATTTGCTCGTATCTATCCTGAAGAAATGATCTCCACCGGTATCTCTGCTATCGATACCATGAACTCCATTGCTAGAGGTCAAAAGATTCCGATTTTCTCTGCTTCTGGTTTGCCTCACAACGAAATTGCCGCCCAGATTTGTAGACAAGCTGGTTTGGTCAGACCCACCAAGGACGTCCACGATGGTCATGAAGAGAATTTCTCTATTGTTTTCGCTGCCATGGGTGTCAATTTGGAAACCTCCAGATTCTTCAAGCAAGATTTCGAAGAAAACGGATCCTTGGAAAGAACCTCGTTGTTCTTGAACTTGGCCAACGATCCTACCATCGAAAGAATCATCACCCCACGTTTGGCCTTGACCACTTCCGAATACTTGGCCTACCAAACCGAAAGACACGTCTTGACCATTTTGACCGATATGTCTTCGTACGCCGATGCCTTGAGAGAAGTCTCTGCTGCCAGAGAAGAAGTCCCAGGTAGAAGAGGTTACCCAGGTTATATGTACACCGATTTGTCTACCATCTATGAAAGAGCTGGTAGAGTCGAAGGAAGAAACGGTTCCATCACCCAAATTCCTATTTTGACCATGCCTAACGAAGATATTACTCACCCAATTCCTGATTTGACCGGTTATATTACTGAAGGTCAAATCTTCGTTGATAGACAATTGAGTAACAGAGGTATCTACCCTCCAATTAACGTCTTGCCATCTTTGTCTCGTTTGATGAAGTCCGCCATTGGTGAAGGTATGACCAGAAAGGACCACGGTGATGTTTCCAACCAGTTGTACGCCAAGTACGCCATTGGTAAGGATGCTGCTGCCATGAAGTCCGTTGTTGGTGAAGAAGCCTTGTCCAACGAAGACAAGTTGTCGTTGGAATTCTTGGAAAAGTTCGAAAAGAACTTCATTGCCCAAGGTCCTTACGAAAATAGAACTGTTTTCGAATCCTTGGATCAAGCCTGGTCTTTGTTGAGAATCTATCCAAAGGAATTGTTGAACAGAATCAGTCCAAAGATCTTGGCCGAATTTTATGAAAGAGAAAGAGAACAAGAAGAAGAAGATGAGGACAAGTCTCATGATTTGATTGATGCTTAGTAGACTATGATTGGAGCGAGCTCTAGAGAATTCTACATGGATGATATAACTTATACATTGTATCATATGATGTAACAGTATAGATCTAATCTCGCTTGGTCATTTCATGGACAATCATATTCTATCTCATCTAAAAGTTCTTTTTAATTCACCAGATTATTCCTTCGACTCATTTGATTAGCATAGCTCAGCTCAAGACTGCTAGTTTTTATTTCTTTTATTGATTATCTAGAAAGAACTATTAATGCTTATTCTTGTAAAGTAGGTAACCTTTTTGTCCTCTTCTACATTGATTTGAATCTATACTGATTCATTCTACACTGATTTCATTCTACACTGATTTTCCTATACTGATAGATTATTATAACCATTCTTTGCTGATATACTACTATAGCCATTCTAATTTATTACTATAACCATCCTACACTGATTTATTATTATAATCAATTTGCACTGATTTCACCATTCTACACTGATTCATTTTTATAGCCATTTGACACTATTTGATTATTATAACCCATTACACTGTTTATTGCTATAACCCATTACCATATTGTTATTATAGCCATTCTACGCTAATTATCATGACCATTCACTGTTTATTGTTATAACAATTCTACGGTTTAACCATAGTCCCAATACTTCATCTGTTTCATTATTCTAGTCCCAATATTTCATCTTTATTAAACCATTCTATACTGTTTTATCAATGTATCCCAATAGATCACCTGTTTTACTCTAATTGCAATATTTCATCAACTTTTAAACCATTCTATACTGTTTTATTAATATAGTCCCACTAGTTCATCTTCTAACCATTCTGTACTGTTTTATCATTATAATCCCAATACTTCATCTTTTAACAATTCTATACTGTTCATTAAATAGATCTGCTTACGCAGATCTACACTCTTTACTATCACCACTATTTATCTACAATCTTCTTTCTAATACTTTTATGCTATATACACTGACTATGCTATTGCTGTCTGTTGTACTCCAGACATTTCTGCCTGTTAATTGATTTATTTATTGTTCTTCTTTTGGTTACCAATGTGGTTGATAGCACTACCGGCCTTGAAGAATTCGATCTGGTCCTTGGACATGGTGTGCTTGCACACCACGTCGAACTCAGAACCGTCTCTCTTGGTCACCGTAACGTTCAAGGTTCCACCGTTGTCTCCGTTCTTGGCCACCAAGTCTCTCAAGTTAACCGTGGTGATTTGATCTCCAGCAGAGATCTTGTCGTAGTCCAGTTCCTCAGCAAAGGTCAATGGCAACATACCTTGTTTCTTCAAGTTAGTTTCGTGGATTCTGGCAAAGGACTTGACCAAAATCACAGATCCTCCCAAGAATCTAGGAGACAATGCAGCGTGTTCTCTAGCACTACCTTCACCGTAGTTATGTTCCGCAACGACAATCCATGGTCTGTTGTCTTCCTTCCATTTGATCATCAATTCAGGGATACCGTACTGGTCTCCGTTCAAGTCGTAGGCCTTGTTGACTTCTCCGGTTTCCTTGTTAACAGCACCGATCAAGGTGTTGTAGGAGATGTTTTCCAAGTGTCCCTTGTACTTCAACCAGGCACCAGCAGCAGAAATGTGATCGGTGGTACACTTACCTTCGACCTTGAGCAAAACGGTGGTGGACAATTCTTCCCCAGACCATGGCTGGAATGGTTCCAATAATTGCAATCTGTCGGATTCAGGAGAAACGTTGACTTCCACTTGTGGTTGTGGTTGTGGTTGGGCTTCTGGATAAAATTCAGCACGGCCTGCAATGAACCCATTGGAAGGTAATTCGTCACCTGCTGGAGGCTGGAACTTGAAATCTTGGCCATTTTGCAACTTGATGGAATCGGTGACTGGGTTGAAGCTCATGTCTCCCGAGTAGATCATGGCAGTGACCATATCTGGCGAAGTCAAGAAGTTCATGGTATTTCTGTTACCATCGTTTCTTGCTCTGAAATTTCTGTTGAAAGAAGTGAAAATGGCATTGGATTCAGTGGACGTTTTGTCTACATCTCCTCTATCCCATTGACCAATACATGGACCACAGGCGTTGGCCAAGACGATGGCACCGTTTCTTTCGAAGGTTTCGATCAAACCGTCTCTTTCGATGGTGGCTCTAATTTGTTCAGATCCTGGAGTGACGAAAAATGGAATTTTGGGCTTGAGACCGGCCTGTTCAGCTTGTTGGATGATAGAAACGGCTCTGGACATGTCTTGGTACGAAGAATTGGTACAGGAACCGATCAAACCGGCACTGACGGTTTCGGGCCAGTTTTCGGACTTGGCTGTTTGGCCGAAAAGGGAAATAGGCGTGGACAAATCCGGGGTAAATGGACCGTTGACGTGGGGTTCCAAGTCCGAGAGATTGATTTCAACAATCTTATCGTACTCAGCGCCCTCATCGGCTCTCAAGAAGTTGTACTTGTTGTTTGCCACGTCCACGGCGTTGGAAATAGGTTCTCTTCCTGTCTCCACCAAATATCTCTTGTGAGCATCAGTATATGGGAAAGTGGAGGTAGTTGCTCCGATTTCGGCTCCCATATTACAGATGGTGGCCATACCGGTACAGGACAAGGTTTGAACACCTTCACCGAAGTATTCCACGATAAAACCAGTTCCTCCTCTCACAGTCAAAAGACCGGCCAATTTGGTGATGACATCCTTTGGCGAAGACCAGCCAGATAATTGGCCAGTCAATTTGACACCGAGAACCTTTGGAGCCTTCAATTCCCAGGGAGTTCCGGTCAAAGCATCCACAGCATCAGCTCCACCCACACCAATGGCAATGGCTCCCAAACCACCAGCATTGGGAGTGTGAGAATCAGTACCCAACATCATCAAACCCGGCACAGAAAAGTTTTCCAACACGATCTGGTGGATGATCCCCGAACCAGGGCCCCAGAACTGGATTCCGTACTTTTCTCCACAACTTTGGAGGAAATCAAACACTTCCTTGTTGGTTGCGATGGAATTTTTCAAATCGTCGTCAGCACCGTCTTTTCCCACAATTAAGTGATCACAGTGAATGGACGCTGGAACAGCCGTGGAAGGCATTCCACAAGTCATGAACTGAAGCAAAGCCATTTGAGCAGAGGCATCTTGCATAGCCACTCTATCTGGGTTAAGTTTCAAGTAAACTTCTCCTCTGACATTGGAAACCTTACCGTTGGATGCAGCCAAGGCTTCTTCTGGGTTGACCAAGTGAGAATAAAGGATTTTTTCAGCTAAAGTCAAAGGTTGATCGATGATCTTCTTGACAGTGTCGAGATTCTGGATCAATTTGGCGTATGGAGGAGTACGAGACTGGAACGCTTGGGGCACAGAGAGTTCCGCCAGGGATACTGCGGCCTGGGAGGCAGCCCTTGTGGCTAGGGAACGGATGGTTCTTCTGGTCAACATTGGATAAGTGAAGATGAGTGAAAAATTCCGACCAATAAATTGGGGTAGAGTGTGTATGAGTCATGGCCCAAAAGGGAAATGGTGCGGGAGCCGCCGATAAGAGATCGAAGAGATCGTGCACAAGACATCGTGCGCTAGCGCGATGAGTCAACACGTGATGGAATGGACTATTGGTGAAGTAAGAAGTTATGAATGGGAAAGTGGACGCGAGAGTGTCCATTTTCGGACGGTTGGGCAATAGAACATTGTGGTCGAGGCGACCGCGCTGGAGACAGCTTCAACTCCGGAATGTTTAAGCCGGTAGTCGGAGCGGGCCGCTTCGACGACCAGTGAAGGTTTTTTCCCGATCGGAATAACGTAAATATGGGTGGTGCCCTAATGAGAATTGAGCAAGTTATGTGAATTAATTGAAGATAATTTAGAAGGTCAATTAAGTGATAGTATACTTTAATAGACACAACTAACTGATGTATCGATCGATTATAATCCAATCAATAGGAACGGGGCCCTTATATGAGAGTGATTAACGGACTCGTCTTCTAACTAAGATACCATCCGTTATTCCAGTTATCTTTTATTTTACTTATTGAATTACATAATATTTTGGTAATCTACTGGTGTACCTACCAATACATTAATTCTAACAACCATAATGTGATCCACCTAACCATTCAGTACTAGCAGAATGTGGTAGATCTCCTTTTGATGAAGTTGGAGCCGATCAGTAATTTGTGCTCATGTGAGTGGATATTGTTTTTTTCTTTTCTTCTACTGAATATCCTTCTATTTCTATTTTAACTGGTAGTTTATCCTTATCTACTTTTTTTTTTTTTTACATCTGTGTATTTACTATGAACTAAACATAGAGTGAGGGTGGATGTTGGAGGGAATACGTTTACGTACGAACATTAGCTAGCTAGCTAGATAATGAACAGTGTGAGACTCAAAAACTCTTTACCAAAAGAGTCTTCACTACCCACTAAAACCCCCAGATTATAAAATGAAGTGGGGACCCCTAAAAGGTCCTTGATTTAGGGTTTAAGATAACACTATTTTATTTTTTGGTTTAACATGTAGCATACACCAAGTCTATTTCAGGAACGATGGTAATTTAAGCTCGATTGAGCCGTAAGACGAGACTGTGAACTACCTAGTTCTCAAACGGTCACTCGTCACAGATCTGTGATATCATTATATATTGGGTGTTATTAATGGTCATATTAACACATTATAGTCATAGATCCACATTAAAAAATGACTTTTGCGTCTGAAACTTTCACGTTACAATCAAATAATTAGTATTATCATTATTAGTGGAGTGATGGACTAGACCGTTGGCTCTTTAATCCTAGACCATGCGAGGTGTGTCATCACTTTGAATATTCTCTTTCAATACGAATGTATTTGACATGTCAACAACAAATCCCTGGTCGATCATTTTCTTTAGCGAGATTGATTTCTTTTTTTTAGTGCGCAAGATTTTTTTTACATCTGTGTATTTACTAGGAGATAACACATACAGATAGTGGATGATGGAGACTCTAAAAATTGTCGAATAATCCAAAATAACAATAATCAAATCAGCTAAAAGTGCTGTACTAGAGCATATTATTTTACATTTTTTTCGTATTCAAGGCAACTTGTCCGAGTGGTTAAGGAGAAAGATTAGAAATCTTTTGGGCTTTGCCCGCGCAGGTTCGAATCCTGCAGTTGTCGTTATATTTTTGCTTGATATAGTCAATGATCGGTATTCATTACAGTGTTACAGGTGGTTGTCCCGAAATTTTTGGATTAGTCACTTAAGCTTATTTGACAATAAGTAGGTTTCGTAAAATGGGTTGTCTTATACAAAACTTGGATTCTTCACCTACTTTATTACCGTTACCCTCTATCATTTCTTAAAGACTACTTACCTAGTAATGAAATAAATAGTTAAATTAGATTGTACTTTTATAATTTTTGTAAATTTTGCAGTTTTGATAATTTAATACGTCAGAGGAGTGAACTTTTTACTGAGTCATCTTAAAAGAATAATCTACTATACTACCCGGTGTCATTAGTTAAATACTTTTCCAAACTATTTCACTAGCCTATATTCTCTCGATTTATTCAAGGAATGTCGAAAATACAAATATTCGGTTTCTTTTCGTAAGCTCTAAATAATCTTCTGACTTGAGTTCACGTTCAATCTTTAGGCCCACTGAGTATATCTTACATCAATTACACCTAAATGTGCCATGCTCCGAACATTCGCTTATATGCAACCACACTCGGGTCTTCGAATTATCTATTTCGGTTCAATTTCCGTTCTCCATTCGTTCTCCATTCGTTCTCCATTCGTTCTCCATTCGTTCTCCCAATAAACATCTTCCAGGGGAAGCATCCCTCTGTGAGGTGCTCTCTTTTTGTATGTAGTTGGCAGCTTCTCCTTCAATTTGTCAACTGAAAGCAATGATCTTCATCTTGAATTCAAATCTCGTTATATTTCTCCCTTCCAGGCTCTGTTGACCCATCCACAATCACGAACATTATTATCCTTAGCATCCACTTTCCAATTAGTTCTTGGATCGTCGTAATTGCTCGAAATCTCACCAGCTGGCTTGGAAATGCACAAGTATCTGCTGTCTGGCAAGAAACATCTCAACTGTGACGAAGGAAATGGACATGGACAGAACTTGGGAGCATCCACACAGATTCCAGTGTCAGGACACAAGTATCTACCACAGTTTCCATTCAACATTTGGTTTTCGAACTCCTCGGGATTTTGCACTCTTCCTTCACGGTTTCCACCACCTGCTCCACCAAAGTTGTTAAAGAGGTTGAAGAAGTTGGCAGACACCGCCGTGAGTGTCACAAGAAAGATAATTAGTCTGGTAAGCATGACACGTATCAAGAAGATGGAGGATCGCGAAGAACAGTTGTTAATGTTAGTGCGCGTATATAAAGGCTGAGTGCACTAAATGATGGTTTCGCCAGAGCGGATTCGGTGAAGCCAATTAAAAGGAGTAGTAATCGGGGAATTGAATTAGAGGGAAATCATAGAAATGCCTTTGTTAATTTAGCTTGAGTTTGTAGTAGTATGGGTGTTTGTAGTAGACTAATTGTGTGAATATTGGATCAATGTAACTGGCTATGGTGTTACAGTCAATTGATGTATAGTAGTATTCCTTATTAATTTATGGTAGTGTTTGTTAGTTTAATAGTAGGATTATTCTAGCTAATTTTGTGAGTTTGGTGTTCAGTGGTATTGCATTTTTGAAGAAAATGTGGAAGTACCTTCTAACACTCATTTCCTAAATTGTGATTTCGCCTAATTTAAATTCTGCCAGGCTTCTATTTTATTATCATTTTATTTGATGTTAATTCCTTCTTCGTCTTCTTTCAATATAACTGCAGTTTCCTTCTTTGTAATCATTCAATTTCATTTTAATTTCCTTTCCCTATCATTCAATCTCACTTTGAATTCCTTTCACTATCATTAATTTTCTTTTCCATTATCTTTTATGTTCATAATTTTCCATTAATTCATTTGAAGCTATCTATTACTACCAATATCACATATTACCCTCATGAGTCACTAGCCTGGTAATATAGTCTGCCACAAGCCGTCTTTCTCCCGGAGTCAACAGCATCAAATCATCAACCAAGCATTTCACAGCTTGTCTTGATCTCCTAATGTTAGTTTAAATCCTCTTTTTCCACTCAAACATACACTTTACCTTGAAAGTCCCAGACAACTTTCATGATAACAATTACCATAAATAAACCTAATATAGCAAGAGATATGGCACCAATATCGTCCGCAATATTCGACATTCTGCTCTTTCTCTTTTCTTCCTTTTCCCCCAATTCCATTTCGTCTCTATACATCCAGAACGGAGTTTCTTTGATCAATAAATTCACGCTTTCTTGTCCAATTGGACGAATTGGGTCTGGCTTGATTTCTCTACTCATGGTAATATTTGCAACCGCTATCGCACAACTTTGTAGTGCACAATTAGCACTGAGAAAGTATAACACTCCAGAAGACGCATAGCGAACAATGCAGTTATGTAAAAAGTACCAAGAATGAGAGAAGGTTAAGTTTCTTGGTTCATCTCATTCAATTACAACTGTTAGTGTATTATATAGGGTAAAAAAATGAAAAAAAGAAGGGGGCGAGCTGGGAATTGAACCCAGGGCCTCTCGCATGCTTGTAGTACAGCTCAGTAAACTGAACAGTCGCCCAAAGCGAGAATCATACCACTAGACCACACGCCCGATTTCTGAAATTTTTACGAGGTCTGATTGTTAGATCTAGTAATATAGAGAAATAATCATTCTAAAGGTATCATACGTCTGAGGGGTGTTAGATGTGTGCATTTCCATCAATTGTACCTATCTCTCTATGTTTTAGCTCATAAATTCACAGAAAAAAGTGACTCGCATTTACACTATGATTCAAAATGTTCGTGCGGAACTGCATTTTCTCCTAGATAGTTAATATCAATTCTTGAATAAACTTAGCTATTTAAAAGAAAACGTGGATTAGACGCAGTAATTTTCTTACGTACTATCATTCGGGATAACTTGTCAGTTTTAGCAATACAGAGAAGATTAGCATTGTCGTTGCATAAAGATGGCACGCTTACTTATACCTACAGTCCTACAAGCTACTACGACATTTCTAACACTTACTTATAATATACTACTAGTTCTTATATATTATCTATTCGTTGAATATAATTATTATTGCACGGTGTCTCCGTGTCATTTTCCAGTGGATACAATCATATGCTGTCATCCCAAATATTGTTACCATAAAAAATGTAAAATTATCTAAAAATATTATTCCTAGCCAAATGGTTTGCTTGTATCTCTAATAAGCCAAATATATAAAGTAATGCCATCTAATTTTGCTCACTCTGGAGCGATGCGTACAAATCTTCCACTTCCTGCTGAACCTCTTGGAGTGCTCTCAGCTCTGCTCTCACACAGAGTCCCCAAATCAAGCCGTTAAGCACTCCCGAAATTCCCACTATCGTACTGGTTAGCAGAATCAACACAGGAACCCAAGTGCGGTCCGTGGGTGTTGCAATAATTACATGGAGCACGATCACGATCAAAATGGATGCAAAAAAATGGTACTTTCTCCATGTGGATTGAAATGGAATGGTGTACTTTCTATAGCGTGTAATTTCTCCAATCAAGTCCCGATACACCTGGAGATGACTTGAAACATCCTCTATGTCCTGAGGAAGTACCAATTCATTTTTTGATTTAATCAAAAATTCCGCACTATACCCAAAATGATCTGAATAGGAACAGTTGTATGGAGCAGGTAACCGTTCGGTGAATTTGACCGAAGCATCCACTGCTTTGACGTTATTGGAATCAACCAATGCATAGTCTAGTCTGCACGCTTCATGAGGAAGCCTTGTGGCTCTCCAAGTATTCAATCTTGAGTCACATGTGATCCCAGCCATTTTGATTTGTTCTTCAGGCTCCAAATCTGCAATTTCTCCGAGAGAATACGTTTTGGAATTACATGCTTCCCATGAATCTCTCAATCCTCCTTCTACAGTAAACAATCTATGGGGTAAAGAACCCGGTTTGGAATTCAAATCCCCAACTTGAATCACCGCATATCCTGCTTTCCGGAGCAACTTCACCATTTTGGCAAAGTCCCACGCCTGACACGCCCGATGACACGAATAGCTGGCATCTCCCGTCTGAGAGTATGGTGCGTGCATATGGGAATTCAATATAGCAATCGGTAACGCATTTTGTACATGTGGTTTCAAAATCGTCACAGCAATGCTTTTGCCCACGTACCAGTCGCCCCGTAAAACGGCTGAAGCTCTTCCGTTTATAGGAAACCGGTAAAGGAACGTCTCATCTATAGGAATCTTGGATAGTATGGCAAGCCCTGGGCCAGATATCATACCTGACTTGAAAAAACGGCGGTACGGG
This sequence comes from Suhomyces canberraensis, assembly GCA_003706525.2. Lineage (NCBI taxonomy): Eukaryota > Fungi > Ascomycota > Pichiomycetes > Serinales > Debaryomycetaceae > Suhomyces > Suhomyces canberraensis. The sequence goes on from PPLP02000015.1 coordinate 201,962, forward strand.
TACAATTCAGCGCATTTTCGGTCAATTGTGTCCCAATTTTCTTGACACCAGACCTCTTGCAATGCCACGATGTCATACTGTTCTTGTGTAGGGTCGCCCAATCTGTGTGCAATGGCGTCAAAACGCTCATTTCGAAACTTGGAAATGAACTTAAGGCCCCACGTGTTGAGAGTCAACAACTTCACGTTCTGTTTGAATGGCGAATCATCCTGTAATGTGGCATTCTTGGACATGATAGTAAAAGAGTTACTGTTCATAGTACAAATATATCTAGGCGATCTAGTGGTCACGTGTGCTGCTGCTGCTGCCGCGGTCGCGTTTAACAACAACAAACAAATACACAATCATCACCATACACAGTCCACTCTCATTGCGATCTACTGCGATCTACTGCGATAATAGATACATTTGAGGTAGTACAGGTTACAGGGGATCACTGGGTTGTGTTCTGTTGAATTTTTTCGGGAAAAAAGCACTAAATTTCGATTCTTCACCATACAAATCAAGAGGAAGCCATTAAATAACCTAGTGGGATGACTTCTCAAAGTTCGATAGAGGAGTTTGCTCTACTCCAGGCGGAAATGAAAGAGTTTTCTACTCAAGTTGAACGCAAGTTGACTGAAAAGAGAGCACAACTCATAAGTGAGAAGCAAGAGCATTACATCAAAGTGAATGAATTGAGAAGTGAAGAAGTGAGGCTACAAAACGATATTGCCAATCTCAAAACAAAGGAGGCAAAAACAAAAGAGAACTTTACCGGTGCATTGGAAGGGTTGAGAACGCAGCGTGAGAAGGTGGATGAGCTCATACGAAAGCAGGAAGAGTTGGTCAATCAGAGAAATGAACTCCATGCACAAGTGGGGGAATTACATAAATCGATCGAAACAAGCACTCAAGAGCTTGACAAGTCGCAAAAGTCCTTGGCCAATCAGATAAGGCGAGATTATCCTGAATTATTGAAGTATGAGCAGTATTTGGGATTGAGAATCGAGGCTGTCACTATAGATTTGATCCGTTTTGTGTATACCAATATCGATGCAAGCAATCCAGATAGAGAGTTTTCCATCCAGGTGAACGTGAGTGCCGAAACATATAAGATTGGGCCCTCAACTCCAGAAATCAATACAGATGCGTTGGAAAGCTTGGAGAATGACTTTAATACCCATAAGGAGCTTGTGCGTTTTCTCAAAGCTGTTAGAACGGTATTTAAGGGATTGGTCTGAGGTGAAGTGAGAAGAAGAAGTAATGAGTAATGACAAGTTGTAATAATAAGACAAGCAATTATAGAATAAAACAATACAAATCGAGACAATTTAAATATAGTAGAGTCAGGGGTGACGATGTGATGCTAACAACTAGTTGGTTAATTATAAATCGGATCTTCTCTCTTTTTTTTACACCAGTGTATTTACTATGGAGTAAGACGTAGAGATAGAGGTTTTTATTGAATGAGTACATTCAATTAAGAGTTGGTATTTGGATGATGCAGGGAATAGTTTACGTACGAACATTCCTAGCTAGCTAGGTAATGAACAGTGTGGGACTCAAGGGCTCCTTACCAAAAGAGTCTTTACTATCCACTAAAATTCCCAATTTTGGTAAAAATGAGAGTGGGACTCATAGAAAGGTCCTAGCAGAAAGTTTTCGGAAAAATTAGTAGATAGCAGTCAAATGAACAAGATTCAAAGTGGTGACAAGAGATAAGCTCTCCTAACACATGGATTCTTCGTCGCACGCACTCCAAATCTGTCTAATTAGGTAAAAAAATATTCACCCATACTACACCGTATGTCGGACCCAGTGCATTTTTCATCAACAAATGGTTCTGTGGTCTAGTTGGTTATGGCATCTGCTTAACACGCAGAACGTCCCCAGTTCGATCCTGGGCAGAATCATTTTTTTGCTGCGAATTTTTTCAACGTGAACTCATTTTCAGAAAACATCCCATACAATACAAAGCTTGATCCATCTCTATCCATCTGAGTTGGTAACAGGTGGATCTTCTTGATCTTTAGACATATTGTACTGTTTAAAGAAGGTAAGGTCTGAAAATTTTCTACTAAAAAAATTAAAAAAATTGAAGAAATTGAAAACTGACAATCTCTCGTCGAAAATTCAGTTCAAAGCTTGGTTCTCCCTCTTCTAACCTGCTATAACAACAAGGAGCTAAAAAATGACGACAACTGCAGGATTCGAACCTGCGCGGGCAAAGCCCAAAAGATTTCTAATCTTTCTCCTTAACCACTCGGACAAGTTGCCTGATTATGCGATGATTGGACCGAGCTTATATACTAGATTGAACAGCCGAGGCTTATCTCAAGTACAGAAATCAGCATGAGCGAAAAATTCACTGATGTGCAAAAAAGATTCAAACGTATCAGAATTATAAGTGAACAATAAAATAGTAGTCAAGTTTGTTAAATTTCATACCAGTGGTTCCAAGTAACAATTTCCAAAAAAGTTCGACATACTGGAAATAAAATTACTTTTGATGCTGGATAAAAACAATATCGAGGAAGAATATACGAAGAGTTTTGATCGTTTCAATTGTCAACGGCAAAACTGGGGAGGAAGAATTGAAGGATATTGCAGAATATAATGCTGCCACTCATATTGTGATGGTTTCTCAACCAAAGTCGAAGTTCTGAGATTTGATTCATTGACGATATTTGAATGAATTATAATAGAAATTGTGCTGAATGAAATATTTTGCAAATAAAGCAATGATATATAGTCATGGTTGTAGTCTACAATTGAAAACAAATTAGAAATATATAAAAATTTAAACAAAAATGTAAGCAACAAAAATTTAAACGAAAATATAACAAAAGCATAACAAAAATATAACAAAAATATCAAAAAACAAACTAAAGAGAACGAGAAGATGAAAGGGAACCAAAAAATTTCTTAGCCTTTGAAAAAAAATTCATTGCAGAAGTTAAAAGAATACTTCTCAATTTCTCAAAGACACTGGTACTAGAAGAAAACGATTCAGAAGAATTATTAGTAGTGACTCCTACCTCATAACCAACTTTTCTTTTGCAACTTCTCTTCTTACCGATTCTCCAAGATTTATTGGTATCTTCAACAGAAACAACGGGAGACTCCTCAACGGAAACAACGAGAGACTCCTCAATATTGTTGATTTCAAGCACAGTTTCAAATAAATTGAACAAATTAATTTGAGCTTCAATCTCCTTTGATTGCATCAATTGAGCTTCTAATTGTAGTTCAATGAAATAAAATCCCAATTCAAGCTGCTCATCTAAATTTTGCCGTTCAATTGAGTCAGACTTAATTAGTTGGGATTCGTTGATAGATTCTTTCAGTTCCACTAGACTAAAAGGAGTAGAAGATTCTTCTTCGTTATCACCCACATACTGAAAGAACTTGTTCTCGTTGAGTGCCTTGGATTCGGCTCCAGATTGATAAAGAAATGGATTACTTAATTGGAAGTCCATAACCGTATCATCATTTAAATCAAAATGAAGTGAAGAACGATTGGCATTCTTTTCAAGTAAATTCTGGAATAACACTTGATGACCATCGAAAGAGCACAGTCCATCTAACGAAATGGGTGAACCTGGAGCAGAAGCTACCCTAGAAAAAACTTTGGCCGGAGAACCAGTAAGAGATCTAGTCACTACAGAATCAATTGGTGATCCGAAAATGTTTCCAAAGGTACTGAATTTCTGGTCAAGCAAAACAGAAGTAATCTCTTCAGCAGTGGCCAGTTGCTCAATAGATACCTTTGCTTCGTCAACCTGTCCTTCAACAACTTCTTCAACAGATTCGGCATCTCCAAAGGTTTCCTCATGACACAATCTAAACAAATTCTCCATGGCTTCAGGATCAAGGTATTCGAAGTCTGATTCGGAACATGATTGGGCTTCATTCAACTCCAAAGAACGCAATCCAACCGATTCAAAAGCAGATCCAAGAACATCTTCTGCCTCAGCACATTCAACAAAAGAATCACCATCTCCAACATCATCAACATCACCAGCCAAAATCAAACGTTGCTCCAAAGGAACAGAAGCAAAGCTCTTATAATCAATAGTATTATAAGAAAGAGAAGTAGCAAAAGATGGAGCAAAAATTCCAGAACCATTCTGGTGGGCTAATTTCTCAGAATTGAAAAGCCCATCATAGAAACCAGCAAATTGTCCAATCATGTTTTGATTGGAACAATTGAAGGTATCAAGAATGGTTTGTCTAACATACTGGGAAACTAAACTAGTTTCTCTAAGAAGTAAGTCGCTGGAGACCATACCATTGGAAGCAACAGCTGCATTGTCACGAATAAAACCACTGGTAAAGACTTCTTCCTCAACTACCTCCTCAATTTTCTTCTCGACTTGTTCTCTAGCTTCGCCAGAGACTTCAGCACCAATCACAGCCTCTTCCAGATTGTTTCCTACAGTTTCTTTAGCAATAAGAGCCTCAACAACGGGCTCGGAAACAACCTCCTCGGAGGAGACTTCAGGTCCAAGTCCTGAAGCTTCAACAGGTTTAGCATCTAAATCAGTGCCATCTTCAGCTGGTGCACAAACAAGAAATTTGGACTTTTTCCCCTTCCGACGCTTAGGATTCCGTGTTTTGGGAACCTCAACGTACTTGAAAGGAACTTTGGTCTTGTAACCCTTTGCGTAGCTAGCAGGAGCGACTTGAACAGCTTCAACAATTGGAAAACTCCAGAGTTCATCCCGATAAATTGTGCCAGTACCATTTGGTTCTTCGATGTTAACCTCAATAGCATTGCCAACACTAACTTCTAAATTAGCATTGGTGGCTTCTAAATTACCGACATCGACAACAGTGCTGATAGCACCAACGACACCAGAGTCGACTTCACCAGCAACAACCGTAGCCTCTTCCAAAGTGTTTCCTGCACTAACTTCTTCTGCAGTAAGAGCCTCAACAACGGGCACAGAGATAACCTCCTCCTCAACCTTACTGGGGATTTCAGGTGCTTGTACTGAAGCTTCAACAGGTTTGGCTTCTAAATCACCGCCACCTTGAGCTTGTGCACAAACACAAAAATTGGACTTTCTTCCTTTCCGACGCTTAGGATTTCGTGTTTTGGGAATTTCAACGTACTTGAAAGGAGCTTTAGTCCTATAACCCATTGCGTAACCAGCTGAAGCGACTTGAGCTGGTTTAGCAATTGGGAAAATTTCGGGTTTATCCCGATCAATACTGCCAGTACCATTTGGTCCTTTGGTATTGACCTCAATGGCACTACCAATGCTAACTTCTAAATTAGCGTTGTTGGCTTCTAAAATGATGTTGGTAACTTCTAAATTATCAACATCGACAAAAGTGCTGCGAGCACCAACGTCATCAGAGACAACTTTAGTACCTTCAACGGGTCCTGGATGATGACCAGCATCATGTAGAACCTCTCTAATGGCTTCAGGTTGAGCCTTTTCGGTGTTGGTGCTGACTTCATCTTCACCTGGGACACAAACAGGTTCAATTGCACCAATGTCACAAACAGGAGAAACAGCACCAAAAGCACCAACAGCACCAAAATGAAGATATTCTTCACTTTCATTGACTTTAGCATCGCCATAGCCAACAGTAGAGTTATTTCTGGACTCATTGAGTTCAGGAATTTCAAGTAACTCCGATTCAAATTTGGGTTTGTGCTCTTCAGCACTAACCTCAAAGAAGCCCAAGGCCTCTTCAACTGGCTCCTTCAACCAAACGGAGCCGTTCCCGATAGCAGCGGAAGTGTTCTCGACTGCAATCGAGTAGAATTCATCACCAAAAGAGGTGGGATTGAGAGTTTGTTTCTCAAGAGTGGAAACTGGGGGGTTGGGGAGAAGGGTCGATTCGATGGCTCTTTCTCCGGATTGAGCGACGGATTGGTCGCTGGTAGTGGTTCTGTTGACAGAACTAAGAACAATTGACATTTTTGGACGTAATTAACTAGATTTTTTCAAATTTACCTAAGAAACTTGTAATTGAGAAAATCTGTTTGTACATTTTGTTGGCTCGCTCACTTTATACTCCCAGATCAGCCGCATTATGGCTGCGAAATTCTACTGGAATGGTGGCAAAACAAAAGCCATTTTAACCAATATGATTGAATTGATACCTTTGATGGAGCCTCCATAGCAATGGAACTTCCTCGTAAAGAGGGTGTTTTCATATCAGGTTGTATTTTTTTGCAGCCATGTGGAGCAACGCAATGAAGGTGAAATGAGATTGCATATAGTCACCCCGGGGCGCTAGAAGAAAGATAACAGAGAATAACAGTTTCTTATATAAAAATCGGAGGTAAATGGTCTAAATTGAGAGTTTCAAGTGATCTATAGCGTGTATTGAAATTTATCTTTAGTTCTGTTGGAGAGTCATGCTGTTCTATAGTGTGATGGAACCAGTTGAGTATGGTGCTTGATTTCACTAATTGTTGTCTTTAGAGCTTTAGCTCTTTATTTGAGAGTCTTTACTATTTCAGTGATGGAATTGCCTTACCTAATAATCAACGGTTCTTTGTCAAAAGTGTCTTCAAGGCGTATCAACATATGCTCATCATTCAAAAATTTTGGTACCAGCTAGTTTATGATAGAATATCTTTCCTTCATATATCCGTATACGGCACAATTGAATGATATGTTAGGTTATAGTCTTGCAACTGCTTCTGGATTTATCTTTTTTCAGTAAGTATGTTCGATTAAAAATTGATTCATATGGGTGAATTTTGCAAAACCGGTGAAACAAGCTTACGATTAACAACAGTACACTCTATCAAGGCTACGTATTTTATTATTCCTCAGATTTGGTCTACATTTGCTCATCACTCCCTCTCTAGAAGTTCTTGGTCTCGGTTTTGGAACCGAACTAAACGTCTATTATCCAGACAAAGTGTAATATCTTCATCGTTTCAACTTGAGGAGTACAGCTCATCAAATCGCGGCCGCACAGTCTCCATGTCCCTTCTGCCTTCACAACAAGGATATATCCTTTCAACACGTCTTTACGGAGTGGTCTATCACCCAACAATTTTGGACCAACTATGGTTTACCGATCTTCAAAGTAGGGCTTCCATCCCTTCTTGTTAACCATTCCAACTCTGACCGTTCTTATTCCAAGTAAATAGATTTCGAAGAAGCCAAGCATTGGGAGAGCCTTTGGCTCTTCTAAGTACTGAAAATCTTCTTCATTTGACTGCAATCTACTAATCTATCCTTCTCCTTTCTTCTTCCTTTTTTGGGCCCACACTCAATATTACTTTTGGGGGTTTAGTGGGTAGGAAAGACTGAGGCTAGAAGACTCCCTTGGTAAAGAGCCTTTGAGTCCCACACTGTTCATTAGCTAGCTTGCTAATGTTCGCGCGTAAACGTATTTCCTCCACCATCCACCCTCACTCTATGTTTTAGTTCATAGTAAATACACAGATGTAAAAAATATACCGAGGAAGCTAATTTAGAAAGAGTTTTGATCGTTTCAAAGAAGGCTTGGAAAAGTGCTTATATTAGTGTAGAGCTGAAAACAGGAAAGGAAGATCAAACATTTTGGTTTGAATACTTTAAATTCTCATAAATGAGATAAACGTTTTCATAAAATTCATGGTGAAGTACAGAGATGTAAGAAAATATGGTGTATATGAGAATGAATAAAACACTGAGTTTCACCTTCCATAAAATAACTTATCATGAAGGGAGTTGTGATGGTTGATGAGATGAATAATTTAAGCTCAATTTGTTAGAGAGCCAAGGAGGGCAATTTTCTACAATTGTAGTCGAAAGAACAATTTCAAATTACAAGCATGTATTCAATATCTCTATATATCTATGCCAAGTCCACTCACAATATGGAATCATTTGCATGAGAACAAAATCACAAAATTATCTGTTAAAAAGCTTTAAGACCCACAAGACACTTACCTGGTAGCTTCATGTAATCTTCCAATCACTGGATATCCTTCAAAAAAGTGCATGAATATCCATTTTAAAGCAATTGAAGGAGTTGCTCTATACTTTCTCAACACTGGAGCACTAAACTTCAAGATTTCTAAAATATGAATTGAATAAAGGGCCACGGTGATTTTCAAGGCGTTTTGAACAAACAAATCGTAAAAGTTACTCACTTGAGGTGGAACAAATTCTGCAAACTTTTGGAAAAGCAAATCATTGGCAAATAATGATGTTAAAAGAGTTGGATCGTATATGTTGACAGCTAACCAAATGGCCAACGGATAAAAGAGCGCTGTAACAGCAGTTGGACCATATACTTTGGTGATCTTAGTATGGGCATAGCCCTGTTTGTTAGCAGCGTATTTGGCCATGGAAACCAATTTGGCCTTAATATTGGACCATTCCTTGACCTCCACATTTTCATCTTCAGTGGCATCGACCCACTTGGTGGTGAACTCGGCTTTTTTGCCTTTGGAGACGTATTCAATGGAAATTTTATCAAGATCAACGTGGGTAATGGCAGAAGATGATTCGTCAAAGTCTACGACGTGGCCATAAACAACAAGGTAATCGTTCAAGGACAACTGGTGGTCCTTGTTCATATGTCCGATGATTCTAGCAGAGGGATCCATGGTCAATTGGTGGTTAAGTGGGGATAAAGTAGTTGGAAAGACTGTGAAATCCCTATACGGGATTACGTAATCGACAATCCATACGAAGTGCATATGCAATGAAGATTTGAAAGGACGTTTACATGTGATATGAAAGGCTACTCAATTAGGATGATTGTAGTTTATGGAAGCGGAGTATTTAAGAGGTATTAACCAGTTGGATTTTTGTTTAAAAATTTAATGTATGTTCTGATTGGTAGATATATACCATGGATAGTATGAAATCTACCAGACTACTGCTGAGTCTGATAGAATATTCTTTAACAGTGGAGTCCATTTTATTTTTGACAAATGTTATGTATGATTTCGATAAAATTTTATTAATTACTACAAAGTTCGGTCGGTATTCTCAAACCATCACTTCTTTGGTCTCTTTTCATCGCTTCCAGAGTCTTCAGCAGAACGTTTCTTGGAGTCTTCGTCGTCACTCAAATCCAACTCTTCGCCTTCGGAACTATCTTCTTCGTTACTATCGTCACTTTCCTCATCATTTGGAAGAGCCAAAACGTAGTACTTGGTGGCATTCAAGAACAAATCATCCACAATTAATCTGGTAATATCTTCACCGTTTCTGAACTCTTTACCTGGCTTTTCACCAGTCCAGGAAAACCACGAAAAAAATGATTTCATACCCAAACGGTAGTTTTTCTTATCCTCAGTAGACAACTGTTTCCCCTTGTTTTTCTTTATAATGGAAGGGTTGATCAGTTCTAATTCCTTGGGCCATTGAACTTCTACGGGCTCGGAAACGATTTTCTCTTCACCTTCTTCAATAATGGTCTTGAAGTGCTTGGTGACCAGTTGTTTCGGAATGGCTCCATCTTCGGAATTGAGGTCAATGGTAATGGAAAAGTCCTTGAAGTGCTTGAGGTCTTCTTCGGATGGCTCTTCGATATCGGCTATGGTGTAGTGGACGTAGATATTTTCAATGTTTTCCAAAAACTTCAAGTCTTCCACTCCGATGTATTCGGCGAAATCGTCATTTTCGGCAAGCACAATGTACCAGAAGTTAGGGATTTTCTGAAGAGTGTCACGACGGGATAAGTATATGTCTTGAGTTCTTTTGATACGGAAGATTTCAGCATCTCTTTCAGCCACGTTCATCTCCTGTTCGAGAGTGGCCAATTCATCCAAACTTTGCTGGAGAGCATTTGATTCTGTTTCTTGGGACATCTTTATATGGCGAATAGATCAATCACTAAGACAAGTAATCAAGTTATATGGTGATTTGAGTGTTAAAACAACAGATTTGTCTAGGGAGTAGCTAGTGAACTGTTTGAAAAAAGTAACCGTGGAGAATGAAGATTAGTTGATAATTACCACTTGAATAATGGGCAATGTGACTTTATATGAAGGATTTCGTAGTCGGGACTGTTAACCAATTGATCTTTCTATTAGTTTGGGATAAATAGTGGAGATGATTATAAGATGCCTGTAGGATGAAGTCGATGCGCGTGGGTGCAAACAACCGACACTATAGAGAGAAGACACAAGTATTTCGACCAATTTGACCAATATGATGAGATTAAACGGATTTGTCAACTCCCTGGACCACCCGATGCTCATAAATCCTTTTTTCTGAATCTTGTAGTGAATATATAGCCCAATTCCGCAAATTATCCCATTTACTCGTATAGAAATGCGCTAGACACTAGCTCGGACGGAAGGCTCAAAGTTAACCCATTTTCTCCGTTTTTTTGACCATGAACTTCATCATGTACCATAATTAACAAATATAGTGTCATATAGTCTCTATATGCTCAATAGTAGTCACACTAACTGGTTTTGTTGAACAGTTTCTCTGACAGACTCGCGAGTGGATGTCCGCATAATCACCAACGAAACCCGTAAAATTGCCCGTTTCCTGACTATCTATAGTATCCTATACAATAGTAGACGCCCACTGACGTAATTCTACTCTTCAACTATGCATTCTTCTCGTATTATTCCGCTCAATGTGGAACTTCTCATAGTCCCCACTCATTTTATGGCAGCCAGATAGGCGCAAAAACAGTTCTTCAGACTACAAGCCGATTAGCATCAGTTAAATACTGCAAATTTCCACTATTGGTCCATCCTATAAATATAACCCCCACTTTCCAATAATCTGTCAAAGAAACATCGTACTTTTGTGGCTGGAAAACTGAAACATCTCACTCCATTTGATTTCACTGTCTGGAGCCCCTCGTTCATTCCTTTAGTCAGCCCTATTGTTTATGGACCCTACACTGTCGGCTATCACTAGGGACCATGCTTAAAGAAAATGAGATCATCTCCAAGGTCCTCCTTACTATCGACAAATTCAAGGGCAATTTGACCAGTTTCAAAACTGCTATTACTGACAACGAATACACACCTCAGCATAAAGCCTCGTTCTCTCGTACCTTGATATGGAAGGCTTGCTTGATCACAGACAGTCTCAACATCCAAACATGGGAGTCCAAGTTAAGTGACCTGAGAGTGGTCTATCACGAGCTTCTGAAACGGGATGAAATGAAAGTACCGTGGTGGAGACTTGGAAACGATTCACCGTTCTATATCAACCAAGAACTCTCCAGAAAATCCAGTATCAAAAGAGAAATCACTCTGCAACGGCGACTCAAGAAAACCACCTTCACAAGAGTGTCTGTGACAGATGATCCGTTGAATAGTCCCAGTCCAAGGTCCAGAAGTCAGACTCCCACTTACGAGACTAGTGATAGTGATCTTGAATTGTTGGAAACCATCATCTTGGATATCGATAGATTGTTCCCTGGTGAAGAGTTTTTCCATGCATCCAACCCTTTGGCCATTGCAAGCAAAAAGAAAATGATTGAAATACTCTATTTGTGGTCCAAATGTAATCCTCATGTGGGGTATAAACAGGGAACTCACGAAATCTTGGGATTGATCTTTATTAACTTGTATAAAGAAGCAGCACAAATCCCACAAACAAACACCTTTACTGGTGACGATTTACGAATTCTTAGTCTCTATGATATTAATTATTTTTTGCATGATCTTTTCACGATTTTTAATAAATTCATGGTTCAAAGTGGATTGATGGCCCGATTCTACGAAAGTGAACAAGTCTTGTGGAAATCCATTGAATCCTTTAATGTGAACCTTATGAAAGTGGACCAATTGATCCATTATAATTTAATCAATAAATTAAAAATTGAATCTCAATTATGGATTATCAGATATTTCAGATTACTCCTTTCAAGAGAATTGGGGAACGATCTTGCTGTTCCCATTCTACTTTGGGATAAACTCATTGCATCCAATCTATCTCATCACACAGGAAATAGCATTACTGCTATACCTGATCTTATTATGTTTATGACAATTCAACTTTTGATCCAGTTGAAAGGTGATCTTATCACTTGCGATTTTGGAGAATGCTTATCTTTACTTCTTCATTATCCCATTTCTTCCAAGTTTTCTAATCATTCTTCCAAAAGTGACTTTATTCTACATTTATACAAGGATGCAGTCAAACTCTACGAAAATCGCGAAACTGATCTCAAACTTTATGAAATCGGTCTTAAACTAAACCAAACTTACAATCCAAATTTGAAAATCACAATGAGCTATACAGGAAGTACCAAAAATAGCCAAGAATCATCAAGAAGTTCGACCCCAGGTCCAACCACTGATGCTAAAGCTGAAAAGCTAAAGTTTGAAAAGTTAAGATTAGAAATGAGGTTAAAGAAGAGAGCCCAGCTGATGATAAATAAAAATATAGACCCAAAATAGAATAGAATTAGACTTCCCCTACTACATCGCTTTGTCTATTCAAGAACAAGCCAGGCAAAACTGCATATAAGGCGAAATGTCACGTGGGCAGTTATCACGTGACACATCAGTGTTAGGACACACTCAAAAACTTTTATCCATTTCCATATCATCACAACATGGGTAAAAGAAAGTCATCGGCCAAACCACAAAAGAAGATCAAGCAGACGTTGGACGTCACGTTCACGTGCTTGTTTTGCAACCACGAAAAGTCCGTTATTTGCACTTTAGACAAGAAGAATTTGTTGGGAGAGCTTCACTGTAAGATCTGTGGTCAAAGCTTCCAATCTGCCATACATTCCTTATCTCAACCTATTGACATTTATTCCGATTGGATTGATGCATGTGAAGATTTGGCCGAAGAAGCTGACAAGCATGGAGCTCCTGTGGATGGAGATGAATATTCTGATGATGAATATGACACCAAACCCGTCAAGGCAGCTGACTCTGAAGATGATTATTAATGGTTTCCTACTGGCTAGAACATTACGGTCATGTGTACTATAAGCATCCTAGGGACGTATGTAAATAATAGAAAGAATGTACAAATTCGTTAAGATTACCTCGGAGTAACGTGGGAATAGTGTATTTGATATGGAGACAATTTGAGTGATTCAATTTATTTTCAATAAATTGGAGAAATCAATTGTATTAGTTTTTAATTGATAATAATATCCTAAAGGATTGGATAACCATTTGAAAGATGGCCATTATATCACGTATACTGAATGGGATATTCTACAATAAACTCTTGTATCATTCTAATCAGGTCATAGTAATAAAAGAAATGAATAAATGAATAAATGCACGATTGACGGAGAATCAATCTAAATATATTGGAATACAACAAATGATTATGGATGTAATTATCAGTGTTAATCCTTCTTGGTGATTGTACGTAATACTTGATCGTAAGCTTCGTTGATTGTACCATTGGCACTTTCGGTGTCGGTTTCCCTTATATCTTCTTCTTCAATTTCCTCTTCTGCCTCTTTCGAATCCTCTGAATTGATACCTTCACTGCTACCGGTTTGGCCAGTAAGACCTTGCAATTTTTGTTTGATATCTTCGATATCCACTCCTTCACGTTTTAAAGGATCACGATGCATTTGACTCAGATTGAACAACGCTTCAAGCGTGATACCCTTGGTCTTCAATTTGTCCAAATATACCATGATTTTGTCCAAATCATTGAAATCGATACTCATCAATTTCAGCCGGATTTCTTCTCCAGACAATCCAATCAATGAATGTAAGAAATCCTGGGAATCTGAGTCCGTGGGTTTGACGTGATAATCGTGAAGACGAGAAAGCTTCAACATAGATCCTTCTTCTCTTTCCAAATTTTGCAAGTTGGTTCTAGAACTGGATCTCGACACGTTCAATGGAGAAATACTAGAAGGAATGTCTCTTTTGTTAGGTAAGTCCAATTTGTTATCCGAACTAGAATCCTCTTGCTTCTGTTGCAATTTGCCAAATGTGCTCTTTTCATCTTCTGCACTGCTAAGGAATGGAAGAACACTACAGTTTGGATCAACCAATGATGTATCGATCAACTGTAATCCTTTTTCAATAGATGAATCGATAAAGATGAATTTAATCAAGGTTTCTTTTCCTTCCAAGTTTAATTCACCTTTTAATTGAAGCTTCAATAATTCATCAATTGCAGCCTTCAATTCGCTTCTGATATTTCTTGCTCTTGCGATGAAACTTAATACTTCGCGAGAATTCAAATCCAATTTTTGATTGGCTTTCATTTCCAAAATAGTGTTCAATTGTTCAGTAAGTGATTCCGATTGGAAACCATTGGTGTCCACCACTGACTCTTGTTTATATAACAATTTTTCCATATTTCTCATTGTGTAAAGACCAATCTTTTCCTTGAAATAATCAGGAAAGCCATCCAAATCACAATCCAAAGTGATGATACTCTTGGAATTCTTAACACCTTGAATTAAAGATGAGAGGGAAGTGTAATCCAACTTATTTCCAACCAAGGAAATGTAACCCAAATGCTTGCAAAATGGAAGGACTTTAGCAATGGATGAAACAGATTCAACGCCAAGATTATTATTTTCAAGATGGAACCTAACAAGTTTGGGAAAAATGGGTAATATGGATGTTAAATAAGCAACAATTGACGTTTCAGAAAAAATAACCTTGTTGTCTGACTTTTCATTGGTGTTGTTGGAATGTCCTGATTGTTCAGAGCTGAAATCAGTATTGGTAGAAGAAGAGGAAGATTCTGAATTTAAAAATGAAGCCTCATGATTATTTAAAGTTCCAAAAAGGCGTTGATTATTGGAAAAATCAAGATACTTTAATGAAGGCAATTTCAAGAGGATATTCTCCATAACTTGTTTGAATGAATTAGTAAACAACATATTTGTTGAGTTTAAACTTATGAATGCCAATGCAGATTTTTCCAATTTCGCATCGAAGCCAGGGGTTTTGGAATAATCTAAAAGTATTTTGTTCAAACTGTTAGACAGAAAATCGTTGTATCCCAAATCCAAGCCTGCAGCAAAGTCATTGAACAACCAATTTTCCACCACGATCTTGAAGTGTCTAGGGAGTAACTGATTATAAGCCAACCCCAATCTTGAAGTACGGATCAGCACAGCCAATTTAATCAATTTTTCGAAAATATCGAGGTCATTAATACAACAGCCTGTCAAAATCAATTCTTCAATTCCTCCACGAGCAACCAAAGTGGCAACCAATAATGCCCAATCCATTTCTGATCTGTTTTCTTTATTACAAACCATTCTTGGGTCTTCTTCGTCCTTTTTCTCAATGGGCTTCTTTTTTCTCTTTTTCAATACATTGACAGATAATGATGGACATTGAGTGATATCCAATTTATCAAGCACCTTATTCCGAGATAAGAACCAACACAACAAGGACCACCCGTCATTATCTATTGGGGTGTTCCGTAAACTTAATTTCTGGAGCTGAGTCTTTGCACTCATAGCAGAAAGAAGTATCTTAAATTGAACAAACGTAAGACTGACTCCATCTAAGGAAATACAAATAATGGGAGCAATTCTAATGAAGTCAGCAAATGTTTGGATTTCAACCAAAGTAGGTGTTGGATTTCTCAACTGTAAGATAGGCAAAGGAGCCATTGAACCCTTTGGAATCTGCTTGAGAATAGCCGGAATAGGCAAGATTTCACGGAGATGACAGCATCTGGTGTACATAAGATCCAAAGCCATTTTTTTGACTGGTGTATTGTAGGAGTGGTTTGCGTGAGAAATCATGGGTTTATCGATTCCCAACATTTTGGCATGTTTGTCTACTTCTGGATCTTCTTCCGAGGTATTTTCTGTAATATGAGGAGTTGCAGTTCTGGTTTGGGCATCTGCATCTTCTTCCTTCGAACCCAAAGAATACGATCCACCAACCACAATACCACCTCCATGACCCATTTGAGACCGTTCGATTATCAATTTT
Source organism: Suhomyces canberraensis (assembly GCA_003706525.2). Classification (NCBI taxonomy): domain Eukaryota; kingdom Fungi; phylum Ascomycota; class Pichiomycetes; order Serinales; family Debaryomycetaceae; genus Suhomyces; species Suhomyces canberraensis. Next base: position 217,791 of record PPLP02000015.1, read on the forward strand.
TCTTGTTCGCTCAAAGGATTGACCTTAATGACACCTCCAGGCAAGATTTCCACATTTCCTCTTCTTGGGGCTCTGGAAGGAATCTGTTGAGGAGGATCGATAAGAAAAGTGGACGAGTGGAACGCCACTCTTTTCAATGGTTTCAATTCTTTAAAGCTGGGGTGTGAAATGATGTTATTCAACAGCGGAGGAGGAGAAACAGATACAGGGGAAGTTTCCGAAGGAGTAGTGGGGTTTTGAGACACAGTGTTTGCTCTCTTTCTCAAAAAAGTGGAAAGTCTACCTGAGGGTTCTGGAACCGTAGGTTTGTTATAGTTTGCATTATCGAAGCCATTGACCAACGAGCTTTCTAAGTCTGGGCCGGAATTGTAACCTAGGCATGAACCAACAGAAGATCTTCTTCTGCTGGGCTGTTGCTGATAAAACTTGATGTAATCATCTAATCTAGGGTCTTCGGAGTCTCTAGCACTGCCTGCGGTGGATTGCGATTTCTGTAAGGTATTAATGATGGGGCTGTAGCCATCGGTGACTGAATCGGAGTCTACCAGTACCGCTGATCCGGTTTTCTTGGCTGAAATATCATAATTGTCTTTAAACAACGAATTCTTTAACGGTTCGGGTCTCGGTTCCTTTACCTTGGAGGGTTCCGATTTATGGCCTAGTTTTCCCTTTAATTTGGAGAAAAACCCTCCGCTGGCAGAGCTGCCCACACTGCCAATGCTGGAAACACTGCTTTTCCTTCTTCGGGAGTCCGAAACATCTTTGGGTGTGAGGGGCGGAGAGGACGCAACGTTCTCAGAGAGCACCGTGGGTTCCGCCGGTCTGCTTTTCGACAAGTTGTTGATGTTTGTGTTGGAGATGCTGGCGTTTAAGTGGCTGCTGGAAGTCAAAGCACTGGAAGCCAAAGTGCTGGAATTGGTACTTTTGGGATCTTCGGCTTCTTGGAGCGGTTCGGTGGGAGGAACAGTCACATTGGACTCCCGGAGAAACCAGTCCACATCGGTATTTTTGACTCCTTTGAGATAGGCGTCTGTTTGGTTTTCAATGATGTCTCTGATGGCGTCTAAATCAAAGCCATTTGTACCAGAATTGACCGCTGGTGAAGGATCCTCTTTGGACATAGTAGGGAACCTCTCTGGGGAAATGAGTGAGGAGAATGAAAAAAGGAGCGAGTAATCAAGACCGGAAGTTTGTGGGTTTCCAAACAATTGAGTTAGCTGTTAGCTGGGTGATTCGGTGATTTGTATAAAGAAGAGTGAAAGAAGAAAGAACGTAAAGTAAGTGAAAATTGGAGATACAATAGGAATTGGGTCAGAGGAGTGGGTATCTATGTGAAACGCAGTAACTATGTAGGCAGGTGAGGCATCAGCGCAGGACGGAACATATCAGGTGTTCTCGGCCGGAAAGTGGGGTGTCAAATGCGAAGCAGTGCAGAGTGCATGGCGAGGGTATGGCGAGTGCATGGCGAGTGCATGGCGAATGTGCAGCACCAGCGAAGAGTGGAGAATGGATGAGAAATACGAGAGCCCGCTGGGTTGCTGGCAGCAAAAAAAACAAATGACGACAACTGCAGGATTCGAACCTGCGCGGGCAAAGCCCAAAAGATTTCTAATCTTTCTCCTTAACCACTCGGACAAGTTGCCTTAATGTTGGAGGATGTTGTATATCAGCCTGATGTTCCGGATCCACGTGAGAATCAGTCACCTGATGAGTCACGGGAGACGTCAGCTGACTCGGCACGTGAAGTGTCGGCAAGCGGAATTCCTGTGGTTCACCAATACCATATCCTGACGGCCAATCCCCAATCGGGGTTGCAAAGGAAACGTCCTGCTACAGATAAGGACCACAATGTGGGACTGACACGGAAACTTATACGCTATAAGGGACTCAATGATTAACCTGAAACATCCGGATTAGGAATGTTCTATTGAGATTGAGATACACATTTGGTGATCTCCCAACTATATAAATATGTATGAATTCCTCTGTTAGAGGATAACAATTATCTACTTTAATATACTGTGTTTTGTTTAGGTAAACGAACTAGTATTAACTTTAGCAGCTAAGAAACACCCCGTTATATAACAGAGGAAAATGAGGAGGAAAAATAGAGACTGTGCGAGGGATGCTGCGTGCGTCCCTCAAACGCGTGCGACCCTCAATTTGCGTTTCTGTGAAAATTCTCAAATTGTTTAAACATCAATTCTTCAATGAACAGAACTAGCTAAAAAAATGAAAATGGCGACATATTCCATCCATCCTCCACTATCTCTCTTTGTTTTAGTTCATAATAAATACACAGATGTAAAAATAAGAAAAATGGCGACCGGGGAGTTTTGGGGTAGATTGTAATGTAAGTGTAGGATAAGAGGTGGGATGTAATTATTACAAGGTAATTAGGGACATTTGGGCGACTGGGCCATTAAAATGGCTTATTTGACTTCGGAATGCGTTTGGCTGTATTAGTGTGGAAAATGGCACCATTGGGCAAGGACTTGGATTTTGCATTCATTTTGATAGTATCGCGGCGTTTTAGTGGGTAGGCTCAGTTCTATCTTAGGAGTCCTATACTGTTGTTGCGTAATGGATTTCCTCCTAAATAGTTTAAATTGTTAATTGAATTTTTACTTCTATTTAAAAAAATTGGGCATTTCTCTTTTAATCAATATTTAGCACTTGTGAATATTGATAATTGCCGGTGGTATGTCAAATTTGGTTACACTTTTAAGTGCAGTTCCTTCAATTTAGAGCAGGATAAATTGAATTTGATGGGTTCAGACGGTGGTGCAAGACACAGTGAACGAAACCCATTTCATGAAACTGGAAACATTGGAAAGGTCACTTCCAAATGACATACCTCACACCGAACTCTTTGCGATGACATTAAATTGTAAATGTAGGCATGTGAGACCAAAAGACTCTACTAATATGGTAGAACAGGTGAATTAATGTGTTTTAAATGCTTAATTTTGATTGTATTTGTCTTGAATTGAAAAACTTCAAATTTGCAACCAGAAACCAGCATAAAGACAAAGCAAATACAAATTCAAACCACACGCCAAAATGAAGAAAGAGACTAGACTGCAAATTAACACAGTTTATCGAATTATTCATCCTCATAAGTAGACAGGAAATACTATTCCCAAAGAACTGGCAAAAAATCTCAAGTCCGTCAGTTTTGAGCCGCCCACTTTTGTAATTTCATCAATTTCATCAATTTTCCATTACGGAAAACACATATACCATTACTGAATTCAACCTCAATAGTAAAAATCCTACTCAATACTCAAGTTTATAAAGATCAGTCATCTGAATTCAACCTTTGGTGTGCAAAATGCATAGGAGATCTCATTTAAATAGAGGAATAATGGACGGTATGGGTGAACTCATAAAAACTAAAGAGTTCCCTGATTCTTACAATCAAAATAACATTTTAAATTTTTAACCAGTATATAAAACTTTTGTCCACCATCTAATATCCTATAATGAAGTGTTTACCATTCCGAAAAAACCAAGAAAAAACCTCTTAACCAAAGAGAAAATTGCCATCAAAGGAGTGAATATGATACTTCTAACATATTGAAGAGTTCTAAAATTAAGAGAAAGTTGTTGAGTGGTATTCTCCATGGAAATTCCACCTCCGTAACCAACTTGTCTCTTGTTAATGCTCCTGGTAGCGGAGATCTTGGATCCAAGATCCTCCTCAGAAGAAAGAGTAGACTCTTCAATAATCTTGTTAGTTTCAAAGTCGCTTTCAAACAAACTGAACAAGTTAAGTTGGGATTGCAATTCTCTTTTTTCCATTTGTTGATATTCTAATTGTTGTTGTTTCAGAAATTGAAAGCCAGCTTCAAGTTCATGATTTAATTGTGCATCCATTGCTCTCTCTGTCAAGTTATTATAAAAGCATATGAGCTCATTGACTTTTGAAGAAGATACACTTGGATCGGAAACATTGGATTTTAAATGCTTGGATTTGTTGGCTGGTTTCTCCATTGGCTCCTTTGAATCAGCTTCAGAATTTTCAACGAATGGATTTCCAATTGATTTGTCCTGGAGAATATGAAATGAAGAAATATTAGAATCCTTTTCAAGAAGGTCCAAGAAAGACACTTGAGGATCATTGAAATATCCCAGTTCATTTGTTGAAATTGGTGTACCTGGACCAGATGCTACGCTAGAGAATACCTTTGCTGGAGAACAAGTGAGCGAACCAACATACAAAGAACCATCAGGAGAGCCAATCGAATTTGCAAAGCTATTGAAGTTCTGGTCAAATAAAGCAGAGGAAATCCCTTGAGAAGTGGCCAGCTGCTCACTGGACACCTTTGCTTCTTCAACCTTCTCTTCAACAACATCACAAACCGTCTCAACATCACCTAATGCCTTCGCAATATGGTTCAACTCAAACAAGTAATCCATGTTAGCTTCAAGTTCAAAAGAAGCCCATTGTGGCTTGGATTCTTGAAGTTGTTGCTCCTTAATCTTTGATGAAATGAAAGAGGAGGCGTTTCCGAAATATTTGGGACATTCATCTTCATCTGAAGAGGAGTCAACTTCAAAATCAACTGCACCGTCATAGTCATCAAAGAAGCCAGTACAAAGTTCAACTTCACGAGCAAGTGGATCACGAACTAAGAGAGAATCATCAGCTAAATTAACAGAAGATTCAAAAGAAAAGTCTCCATCAAGAGGAGAAGCAGCAAACCGACCAAGACTTTCATCATCAGCACTATATAATTCAATGTCGTAGGCATCAATCGATTCTTCAGTTTTTTGATTGATGGTATAAAAGCCCTCGACAAAGTAACCATCACCAACATTTCCTGTAGCATCACCAAATGTTTCACTATTATCAACATCAGATGACTCACCTTCAAAATATTCAGCTTGAAGGAAGCCTGGAGTCTTGATTTCTCCTTCGACCTCTTCTTCGCTTGCATCAATGAAATGATCTTGGTGAAGAGCTACAAGGGTTCCACAACCAGAAGGAACCAAATCTAAAGAGTCACCAAAAATGACGATATCTAAGGAAGAATACTGTCCAGCAACTTCACAAAGTGTGCCATCTCCTTGGATTCCCAGTTGACGTTCTTGGCAAGGGTTTTCAACATTTTTTGCACCCAAATGAGCACCAATTTCAGAGGTTGCACAAACAAAAACTTTTTTGGGTCTGACCTTCCTTGCCCAACGACTATTGAAGAAACGTCTTCCCCCGATTTTACGACAAGGAACGGGACCCTTAGGCTTTTTGAATGTAGCGGGAACACTTTGGTCTTCAGTAGCAGCTGCCTTGGAAAGAGTCGCAAAAACTGCTTGGCCTTCAGATTCGAGAGAAGGAACCAAAGTAAGTTCAGAGTCCTCCAAGGAGGATGGTTCGACAACTTCTCCTTCTAAGACCTCATCTTGCTCAACTACTTCAGCTTCCAAATTATCGCCACCTTCCAAAGGTGCACAAACAGCTTTTACCTTTTGTGGTCTGGCCCTTCTGACCCTGATACGATCAGGGAAACGTCTTACCCCAATCCTAACACACTCGACGGGAACTTTACGCTTGTAAGCGATGGAGTCCTCATCAGATGGAGCGAGTGCGGCAGAAGGAGCATTTGGAGAGGAAGAGGCAAAACCGGAATCGAAAGCGGAAGTAGCAAGAACAGGAGCAGTAGTAAGAACAAGAGCAGTAGTAGTTGGTTGAGGAAGATCAAGCTGATTGGTATCACCAGCACTGACTCTGGAACCAAGTGTAGTAGCTTCTAATGCGATGTTGGTAACTTCCAAATTACCAACACCAGCAGCACCAATGCCAGCAACAAGAGCATTGGGAGCTTCATCAGGTTGATTAACATTGTTTCCAACCTTTTCTGAACCATGACCATCAATTGGCTCAGTAGTAAGACCGATTTCCTTACCGGTGCCACAAACAACTTTAGTTGCACCAGTGACACAAACAGGGGTTTCGGCTTCACCAGCACCAAATTCAACAAGCTCTTGACCAGATTCAAGAGCATCAGCTTTAGCACCACCGGCAGCTTCAAAAGTGAGCTTTTTGACTTCAAAAACGTCAACAAGCTCAAGTTTTGCTCCGAGGCAGTGACTTTCAGCACCAACAACAGCGAGACCCGAAGGCCCTTCAACTTGCTCCTCAATGACAATAGAGCATCCCTCGATAGATGGGAGAGGTTCCAAAGCTCTGGGAGCAGCAAAATGGTCTTTAGAAGACCAAGGTTTGAGGTAAACTTCCTCAAGGGTGGAGAGTTGGGGGGGACAGAAAAGGGTCGATTGGGTGGTTCCTTCTCTCAGTTTAACGTCCAATTGGACGGGATCAACAGCCCTGTAAACAGAACTAAAAAAACAAAACATTTGTAACTAAACTTAACACTTTTTGTTCTTGATTTGAAAAGAACTTGAATTAATTTTAATTATCTTTTTGTACAAAACGATTGCAAATTTTTATAGTCCGCAGACACAGCCGCGCCACTGGCTGCGAAATCGAGGGGAACTAGCAGAGAAACGAGACTATCCAGAACCTATACGGTTCGAAGATATGAGTTGGAGGGTCTCATATGGTGCTCAGGTATCGCAGACGAAGCACCTTTCGTCCTGTCTTGGTTGGTGCATTTTGCAGCCATGTGGTGCACTGCAATCGAATCAAAACGATTGTCAAGTCTCACAAGTTCTGGTTATGGGGTGATCTCGGGAGTTATCTTTGGGTGATGGAACCCCTTTTGATCAGATAAAGAGTCAATATTATTGGGGGTACTTTATGGAAAGGAGGTATAGTTATATTATTAAAGAAAAAGATTATGATTACCATTGAGTCTCTTGAACTCTTTCGTCATCCAACAATATTCAGGACGCTGACAAGAATCTGAAAAGATTATGAATGGCGTTTAATGAAATTATATGGGCTGTATATTTATTATCGAGATAAGTACAGGCCGGCTTTCATAACCTTTTGTGACATATAGCTTTGGGGATTGGATGAATTTAAATTTAAATGGAATAAAGGATAAAACAACTAGCTTAAACGGTTTCTAAACATTGACTTGTGGTAGTTTTATCACCATTTCATCATTTCTGATTAGTATCAGCAAATTTTGACCTCAAAGCAAAGAAATTCTTCTCATCATCACACACATTCGATTACCAATGATTAAGTCAGCGAGCAGTTATCTATTAACTGTATGCACTTTGGTTAATTACTGGCTGACAAAATACTATCATCAATGGGTTTTGATCATTTCAGTTTCTTTAGTAAATTAGCTAGACACAATATTGTACTCTTAGTACCCCAAACTCTACCCATTTAATTACTGTTAACTGTCTCTTCCTATGTGGACTAATTACCTACCTCTGTACAATTTTCAAAGATTAGTTCACTAGGAATAGCCATTTTATTTATCCATCAGTCTTAATTTCCGTCTCCAGCCAAGGGAGCTCCACAAATCCCCCACCTATAATATTCCAAGTCTCCATTGACACGCATACATTTCATTCTCACTGATAATTTTCCACAATCTAGCAATAAATAAATCTGAAACTATACTCAGCACTCTCAATTACACCCCAAAGTAATTATTCCTATATAACCCAGCTTTCCTTCGGAATATCCAAATCCAAACCACCTATTCCATTTATTTCTTCTTTTCTCCGTTTGCATTTATTCATTTATATTACCCCACTCTATATTCAGTATCTATCATTGCGCAGTTGTGCGCCTAGATCAACCAGACATTACATCACCACTAGATTTGAACAAAAAGGACTATATTTCGGACTATTACAGACAAGTCCATAGTCTGAACAACCATAACAGATCAAATCAATGAGTAGTTGGTTTTTATTTGTGGGAAGTCAATGACGTAGTGTACTGTTTTCTGATGAGATCGGCCAGATTCCTACAATCTATCGCGATGAACGTTCTAGATGGCACCATAACGTCCATTTCACTTGATTTTGAAGACAAAAACACATGTGATATCATCAAGACCACCCGATTTACCTTCATGTGGCCCGAATGATCCCATCGGACAATCCCACCTTCGCCAATATGTGGCTTGTTGAGGTGTACCAAGATGGGAGCTTCAAGGTTCAATTACATATGTGACATGGAAAAGTGTGCTCAGAATACTGGTTTGCATATTTTGCTTCTTGAGGAAGTTCCAATTATTATGACTTCATAGCTATTGTTGCAAATTAGATACATATGGAAAACGTATTTTGATTATTATCAGAGCTATCAAAATTACCACCAGAAAATCTAATTACCTTGATCTGAACCTATATTTAACTAAAGTACTAACTATATTCATTGTAGTTTAATATATTTATAATAAAATATGTAAACATGAATACTAGAGCCATTAATGATTTCACTTCTTAGTGAAGTTCAAAGTGCCATGAAACTTGTCTATGGAGCACCAGCAGCATCAACAGTTTCAGCCAAAGATCAAGAAACAACAATACTCATAATGAAGATCATAGGTCGATTATAGAGTAGAAATATAGACTAACAGCCAAAAACAGCTACTTCGACGAGCTAAACTTATTTTCGAACATCTTACCAAAACTCGTTGACTATTTACCTACTAAAATATTAGATATAAAAAAAACTCTTGCTTCGATTGGTCAATGATTGAATTGACCAGAAATCATGGAAAGATATTCTGCGATATTATAAATGTTCAAGGCAGAGCGACACAGAGAAGACCTTCCATCTTTAACAGATTGTTGTTGAGATAACTCTTCTTTAAATGGGTGTTTGCATTTACAAGGTTTTTACAATTGGAGATATTTTTGGAACAAAAAATATACATTGCCAAAGAATCTTTCTCGATGACTCCATCAGCGAACGTCTATGGTATTTTTCAAAAACCACACAACTCAATATATGCTTTACATAATATATACAATGTATAAGGTTACGAATATTAATGGACTCCTAAAAACACTAAAACATCTCTTCACAGGGCTTCTCAGGGTAGTATTTCTTGAGCTGAGCATTTTCCGAAGCCTTTTTTTTGCTGAAACTTTAGTTCGTATGTTTTCGTGACTTTAACTCCGGTTGTGAACAAAAGCCATGTTATTCTTCCGGTCCGCTTAATTGCGCCGGTATTATTCCGATTTCCAAAAGTATATTACCGGTGTATTTCCGAGGAATTTTGCGAACCAAACCTTAAATCGGTGCTTCGGAATGATAAGGCTATATACGGCAATTTGATACAAGTTACGAACCATCCGATGGTTCTGGTTAAATTGTATTTCGTCTAAGTGATGCGGACCTTGAATGTGGTGCGATTGTTCGGGTCACGGAAACATGTATGGACTAAGTCCGTTCTCGCGCACGTCCCTTCTATATCCGGCGTAAGAGAATTACAATAATCATGTTTTCCGTCATCTCGTGGCTTGGAAATTATCCTGCTAGTCACAGCGTCACCTAGATACTCTAAGTAAACGAATATTACGTTATGTTTCCACTGGTAAGCTTTTCTAGCACTGAACCCTTGAGACGTCAAAAAATAAAGGAGTTCAGCTCAAATGCCTGTATTTGTCAATGGTACATAATTTTTATGCCGGCATTAGTTCTTGTAATTCAAGGGGCTCATATGCATGTGCATAACCCTGAAGAGAATGTGGTCGTACTGTGGAACTGCAATTAAAGGTCCATCGTATGTCTCACTAAACGACAAATTACTGAATCGGAGAGGTAGATCAATTGTAGGGATCAGGGAGGTGAATCGTAGATGATCGACGAAATATGAGTGATGCACCAATATTATTTGGCCGCCGTTTCTAGAACGCCATTTCTAGAAGTCTCGGCGATTTCGTTGCATGGAACCAACGATCACGCCGCACGTGCGATCCCTTACTGTCATACTGCGTTTCGGCGACGCGCCGACTCCTATCATAGGAGAGATATTATTAAGCGTTGGACCGGCCGCTTTTTTGGCATGTGAAGATACGCACTTGGTTTCAAAGTACAAAGAGAACGTTAGTCAGAACATGCAAGGAACTGTTCTTTGAATCATCCCATCCCACAAAGAGATGGCCAAGACTTAGTCATCGAAGCTCTTGTGCAGATGACCCTGACCCCCAGAAGCCAAGCTCTTTTCCAGATGATACTGACAGGCCAAGCTCTGCAATTTTTGGTGAGATGGAGATGATGCGAAACCGCACCTCAGGTGATTGTCGAATAATAAGCGTGCATCACGGATATTTTCTTCGGTGTCAACGGTCCACGACTATTATCTGGAAGAGGCAAATGGAAGCAGGAGCACGGAAGACAGCACAAAAGGACGAATAACACGAGAGAAGGAAAAGATACGGATGCACAAGATTTACCTAGAGATCAGAACAGATCAGCGTGGATCAGAACAGATCAGAATAGATAAGCACAGTATGACAAACTGAGACTACAGCACACTCTAATGGGTTACAAGCATGCACAGTGACATCAAGTGGGCTGAAGGCTGAAGGGCTGAGTTTACGGTGTCAATGTGCGAATCATGTCTGAGACCAGAACAATATGGGAAGGTTCCAGAACAATAGGGACAAGAGCATCGAAGATTACGATAGAGATGATCGCCGCTACCGCGCAATTATGAGCCAAGAACTTACATATATAGAATTAGTATCTCATTACAGACTGTAACTCCATACATCATCGTTATTATTAGCCACAAATTCCATTGGTCTAGCACAAACATTAGCCCTGGAGTGGCAAGTGCGATAGCCACGATGTCTACGCCTAGTACATGCTGAATTCTTGGCAACGTTGGAAGTCATTGCCAAGGTTCCATGGCCGAGCCCCTGGGTGACCAGATAAAGCAAATAGGACCGATGGGCAAGGAGCCCGGGAATCAACTGATTTGAACGTGTCTCAGACTCAGGGTCAGCGAAGATGGTGTTTGTGGTGTTTGAGAAGGATGTGGTTGCGGTGTTCGAATGAGTCCATTGGTGGAGCTGGAACAGCTAATCAACGTTAATTCCTTCCCTGCGTCAGAGTGCCCGTTCGCATCCTGTTTGGGTATGCAACCTTGTGTTCGGCACGTCGGGCAGATCCGAGATGACCGTGTTCGCCTGCAGCGTGCGTATCTGCATCTCTTTTCGGACCGGCTGCTTACCCATAGACCACCTCTCCACCAAACAGAACCCCCCAAACATTTCAATGCCCAACCACCAAAAAAACCCCAAACTCGCCAGCCTGATCATTTTGGTTCACCCCACAGTATTCCCCCCATTCTGCACCCAAATCATGCTGCTGCCCGCCATCTCTCGTAAATATTAGATCTACGCACATAATTTAACTACTGCGTGGCTGCACCTGTTTCACACTTGAAATTTTTAGTCAGTGCCGTTTCATCTGACGGAACCGGTCACGAGCCGCTACCGCTTCGGGCTCTCACTATGACGCTTTTTGCAGTTGTCTATAAGACCACCACTTTCCTGAAACTTATCCAGATGCTGAAACATCCAAGCACCCCCACATTGTACTACAACCCCAACTCCTTCAAAACACTTTCCAAACGGCTATGTTGCTCCGACATGAACAACCATTCTGTTCCACATCTTGTGCCTTCTGATCTCAATATATATACCCGGGCTGCTGCTGCCAATCCCTCAGCAAATAAACTCAAACACATCATGATCTCCACCAGAGCCCCCAAGCAAAGAAAAGCCCCCGAGCGCAGGGTGGTCCGCAAGGTGGTGTTCAATGTGTCGCAGAGCTTCAAGGTGGATCGAGTGTTGGGAGAAGGTGCGTATGGAATAGTTTGTCTGGCTATCCACGAACCTTCCAACATTCCTGTTGCTATCAAGAAAGTGGAGCCTTTTGACAAACCGCTTTTTTGCCTACGAACCTTGCGAGAAATCAAGCTTTTGACCAAGTTCCGCGGCCATGAGAATATCATCCAGTTGTTTGATATCCAAAAACCGCTTGATTACGACCATTTCAACGAGGTCTACATGATCCAGGAGTTGATGCCGTCGGATCTCTCCAAAATCATCCAGACCCATGTGTTGAGTGACGAACACTGTCAATACTTTACATATCAGGTCTTGCGCGGTCTCAAATATATTCATAGTGCTAATGTCATCCACAGGGACTTGAAACCGTCCAACATTTTGGTCAACAATAATTGTGACTTGAAAATCTGTGATTTCGGTTTGGCCAGATTAGACACTCTCCGCCACAAATACAAAAACGATACCAGTGGTGCAATTGGGGGGATTTCCGCCCTCACAGAATACGTTGCTACTAGATGGTACAGAGCCCCTGAAATCATGTTAACAGCATCACAGTATTCCACAGCCATAGACCTTTGGTCGGTGGGATGCATTTTGGGGGAATTTTTCACGTATATTCCATTATTTCCGGGAACAGATTATAGAAATCAGCTAGGCCTCATTTTCGAATTGTTGGGAACTCCCATAGGATCGGACTTTTCCAAAGTCAAATCCCCAAGAGCAAAGGCTTACATCAACACTTTACCCTTTAAAAAGAAATTGGATATCGATAGTGTGCTAAACAATCATCCCATGCGAATCAAAAAAATGGGCAATGTGCCCATTAATCCGCTTGGGCTCGATTTGTTGAAGAAACTATTGACTTTCGACCCAGAAGAAAGAATTACGGTGGATGAAGCATTGCTGCATCCATATCTTAAAAATTACCACGATGCCAACGATGAGCCGGTGACGACTCCCATGAGCCCCGAGGACTTTGATTTCGATGTACCCAAGGATGATTTGGACATAGCAGTCCTAAAACGTGACATGTTTAATAAAATAATGAATAGGTAGGTTAGGTTAGGTTATAGAATTGTACTACTTTAGAAATAATACGCAAAATTACCCAGATCCCAGGCCTTCATTGGCCCAATGCACAAACACTAATCTGGAACCTTATTTTCTGATATCCATAACGGTGTTCGTTTCCCTAAGTAGTAAAAAAATTATTATTTAGCTCGAATTGGATTTGTTCAGGGTCAACTTGCTCTAGCGAGATTAGTCTATTTGATTAGAGGGGGGGCAATGAACCTAAGAAATTTTAAACTTTTGATTAAGGTATAATAGAAGCATGCTTGAATAATATTCCACAACAGGACACCCCACCATCTCGTTCCACATCGTTCCACTCTGGTCCTAGAACCACACTGTGATCGTTGGGAAGGCTGAGCTATGCCTTCTCCTCACTTCATCATCGTAAATCTACAATACCCAGAATAATTCGCCTAAACCGTAAATTCCTAAGCCCCGCAATACTTGTTGGCAAATTGGGCGATCAGATCATTCCATCTTCACAGGCAGACAATCCAATCTGTTGGCTTGAAATGACTCCTTCCTTGGGTAGGCCAATTTCTGATTTCTCGCTAACTCTTTCCAGCAAAGTCGCACCAAGTATTATCAATGATGTCATATGGTGATGTAATGCTTAAGTTCGTTTATGTCCGATCAAAATGAAATCAGAGAACTAGATGGCTTATCCAGATCGTGGAAGTTTCTTTTGTCAAGGCGGAAGAACACATTCAAAAGGTTAATTTTGTTGATGGCTTCGTATAATGGGTTTTGTGGTGGAGTTGGTAGAGTCCAGATCCCGGGAAATGGGCGTTGTTGTTAATTTCGTGATAATTAGTAGATGTAATTTTCGTGCCTTTAAGACTATGATAATTTAGATAGTTTGATAGGACCATTATGATGATAATGTAGTTTGATAGGATTATTATGATAAATAGTCTACTCTGGTAGGATACATCAGTATGATAATTAATATAGTTAATAGGATCATTATGGTAATTGGTATACTTTGATAGGATCAATATGATAATTAGTATAGTTTGATAGTATATATCATTATGATAATTTAGAGTTTGATAGGATTATTATGATAATTTTAAAGCTTAGATATCATTATAATTATTAATAGTTTGATAGGATTATTATGATAATTGATATAGTTTCATAGGATCATTATGATAACTAATGTGGTTTGATGGGTTCATTATAATAATTACTATACTTTGATAGGATCATGATGTTAACTAATATACTTTGTATTATGTGAATCACTCTACAGTGGGCTATGAAAATATCATTTCTCTATTTAGTAAATAATCGGTGATATATGATTATGGTGGTATTTTCATAATGATTACTCATAATTCATTCGAAAGCTTAACTTTTAACTTGCTTATCTTCTTTCCACCGCAAATTGATGCAAGAAAACGTATCCCAACACCAAGAAAACCACACCCAAAGCGCCCAAGAACTGGACATCTTTCCAGAATGCGCTCACAGTAAATCCAAACGAACTCAAAATAACCGCACCAGGCACTTCAATGGACAAACCAAACTTCTTTTCTTTCAAAATCAAGTCCTTGACTTCGTTGATTGCCAAGGCTTCGTATGCATAATGGAACACAGATATCCATTCCATCCATTTGATTTGTAAGTTCAAATCAGTGCTGTTGATGAAAAGACCTGCAAATAATAAGGACATCAACAATACCAATACTCCAAACATGGTAGAAGTACCTGGTTCTTTAATCAATATTCCCACAATTAACATCTCAACTGCAACAGTTACGTTGAACAACACCAACACGAAAAGAGCCTTCAAAAATCCATTATGGTCCATGGTCAATCCAATCAATGGGTATGCAATACTAATCAAAATAACTGGAGGCAAAACTCTCAATGGTAACACATCACATACAATTTTACTCACAAAGTAACTGAATGGATGATAATAATTGTTGGCTCTTTCTCTCACAAAAATGATTCTTTCTGTGGAGAATGAATGCAATCCTGTTAAGGAAGAAAATCCAAAGAATGCAAGAATAAAGAAGAACAACCCTAATCTATTTTGGAACCCACTGATATCATTGTTCACATTATAATACAAATATCCACAGAATGTACCAACAATGAAGGATAAAATGTAATGTGTCAAAAGTAATCTTGGATTTCTGTACAAGTTTTTGAATGTTCTGGAAGACAAAATTAAGATCTGGTTCAAGATACTTGCCTTTTCCAAATATTGTGAAGATAAATCTAATGGTGAGGAATTTGTAACTCCCAGTTTAATCTCTTCTCTCACTTCATTGGCTAAAGCAGATTCATTAAAGATCTGCGGAAGCTTGTTACGGATTTGGACCAACTGATCAACCTCATCAGAATTATTCTTGTTTGGACCCAAGATATCATGACTGAACTCATCACGATGGACAGCATAATGCTCCCACTCTCTTGTAGTATCCTCAGAAGTCCCTTGAACAAACTGCTCATGAGAATCAGCAGGAACAACAGTTTCGGTGGTAGTGACTCCAGAAATAATCACAGGTAACTCAGATGCTTTGACTACCCTCTTATGATCAACAGTAATGTCGATAAGATAGTCAGCAATATTGTAACCCAAAGGACACTTGTAACCGTTTCTGCTGAAGAAATCGTTACATGCGATCATAGCACCGGAATAGACCAAATCACCTTCACTCAATAATAACAATTTATCAAACAAAGAAACAATGTTACTTCTAGGTTGATGAATGGTAAAAACAATTGTTCTCTTGAAATCTCTGGATAATTTAACCAAAGATTCAACGACATTTCTAGCATTGTATGAATCCAAACCAGAAGTTGGTTCATCTAAAAACAAAATGGATGGAGAAGTGACCAATTCACAAGCAATGGAAACTCTTCTCTTTTCACCGCCGGAAATTCCTCTTTTAAAATCGGAACCAATAACTCTATCCTTAATACCCAAAATTCTTAATTCGTTCAAAACTTCAATAACTCTTGCTTCTTTTTGTCTAACACTCATTGATCTTGGCAATCTCAACAATGCACTATTCAAAACAGTTTCATAGACTGTCAAAGTAGGGATCAAGTGATCTTCTTGGTCTACAAACCCAACAATCTTTTTATAATCAGATTTATTCAAGGAATTACCATTAACGTAGATATTTCCTCCAATTTTACCTGATTTGTTCTTTCCGGCCAAAATATCCAACAAAGTGGTTTTTCCTGCACCAGAACCACCCATAATGGCCAAACATTCACTTGGATTGACAGATCCAAATACATTGTTTAACACTGTTTGACCATTGGCAACAGTGAAGCTGATATTTTCAAAGGAGAGGGTGGTAGGTTCAAAGTTCTGATTCAATGCTGAGGTTTCTGCATCAAACGATTCATAGGAGCCATCACTGTTCTTGAACAATGGAGATCTATTGATATTGTAGATGGATGTGACCACAATTAAACCACAAATAAACGCAACTGCAATAATCAAAAATAAATTGCTTAGAGTTAATCTATTATTGTCAGGTAAATCATAGCCTGGGATTTCACTCTTGTGGATACATTCACCAGATTGACACTGCAAAGTGATGTAAGGGTCACCAAAAACACTGGAAATCAAATCATTCATACTAGGTTCAGAAAACCTACACTTTTTATCCTTGAGAGTACATGAAAAATCACCGGGGCCCTTGATTGTTTCTGTCAAGAAGTCGGAGATATCAATGGAGCCGGCTTCACCACAAAGCATTCTTCCAGGCAAGCATTCACATGCAACAGTCTCACAGTTATAGTGGGTGGTATTTTGCTTCAAGTCGTAATCAAGCTTACATTTGTCCAATTCACAGAAAAACGATTCCTTTTGATCAATCCAGAACTGGAAATCACAGCTTTCACTGGTTTTGTTACAGGAAAAAGTGGCCTGTGGTTTCAAGCCGTCCAAAATGGAAATAATCTTAGAATTGGTAACATCACACATTTGATGGAATTTATTAACAATAATTCCCGACTTGTAACAGGTTCCTTTGAGGCCCTCTGGCATGAAAACATCACATGAATCATCAGAAGTACACAAGTTACAATTGATCCCATCCCAACCATCTTTACAAGCACAAGTTTCATTGGAGTCTCTGATTGGTCTATTTTTGTTACCATCCGATAAGCTTCCACACAACGGTTCGGAGCAGTCCATGCCTCCAAATCCATCACGACATTCACACATTCCAGTAAAGGAGTTACACTGGGAGTACTGAGTACACTCAAAGTTGGGCAAATTGCAATTGAAACAAGGAGGACATTTATCCTCATTTTCGGGTGGCGGCTGTGGTCTGAAAACATCGGCGAAAGCCACTTCATTGATGATTTTATCCAAAGCAGAAGAGGTTACTTCATTAGTGGTGGGGAGGCTGTCCGCTCTAATGGTGGCGAAACACGCCAAAACGGCAACAAAACCAAGTTTCATTGGTTAAAGTAATTAAGGGGAGACTGGAGACGGAACTGAAGGATTGAGTTGAATTGAAACGATTGGACTAACGTGGAAAAGAACAGTTATAGGGGACTAAGGTTGCGATTGCCGTATCTGGGGCACGTGAGGCAATATGAACCAGCATCTACAGGTTCAATGGACTGTGTGCAGTCCATGAGGAATGTTATGCTAGTACATTTCTACGGGAGCCCTTAAACTGATTGTTTTCTGGCGTATTTTGGGATCAGAGACTTGAATGGCGTTGAAACAGAACAAGGCATATAACCAGGCCCGGTTCAGGCGGATTCTCCAGCTGAAATTGGCAAAAGGAGCCTTGCTGAAGGACAACAGCGATTTGTTGATATATTTGATCTACGTGAACTACATGAACGAATTGGTCAAGGAAAGTGGAGGAACTGTCGAGGAGTTGGATAGGGTGCACGAGAGGTTGATGAAGAGATACAGGGGGTGATTTTTGGAGTTTTGGTGTTTGCGAAATGAAGTTATATCACTGGGTGGAAATGATGGCTTACTGAGCTGTAATGGGTTTATAGGTGAATAATAGTGATATGGATTATGGAGGTGGAGCAATGGTAAACGGCGTGTTTCGAGAATGTTCAAATAGTGCAATCTTGGATTTTTGATGAAATTAACTGTCGTGGTTCTTTCAATACAATCCATTATTCTGTGACAGCTATGAACTTAAAGTTAAAAAGACGTTTCACTCCTATTGTTAAGCCTTTAATTGATGAATTATATTAATTGATTTGTTAGTAATCCCTGAAGGGGATGATTATCTGATGAATTTAATTTTTATTTATTTATTAATTTATCCATTGGATACTCCACAATAGAGTCGGGTGATTCAAGAGACCGTTGATTCTGGGTTGGTATCGATGAGTCTGAATTGATTAAATTGAGATAACCACGAGGCTAATCAACCCAGAATTATATTAAGACTTAAATTAATCACACTATGTGTGATTAATTAGTGATTAATTATCCATATGATCGTGTTTATTTACGAGCCACGCTCCTATGTACATCTATAAAACACGGCATTGGACCTAAAAAACAGTATATGGGTTCTTTAATGTCCCCACCATCTCAACGGCTTGCTTGGGATCTCTCTTATTATATACAAACAATCCCTGCAATTGAGCGGTGCTCACGGAGTTCAATCCCAACTCCTTATACTTTTTAATAAACTCATCACACAATTCATTTTCGTTTTCGTAGAATCTCATAAACATATTTCTGACCTGGTGAACCGTGGCATTATCAATCATGACCTTATAATCGACTCTTCCCGGTCTTAATAATGCTGCGTCTAGTTTTTCTGGATGGTTGGAAGTCATAAACGTAATGCATTCCTCGGCACTGGCAACACCATCCAATGCATTCAAAAGCCCAGAAAAGGTCACTCCTGAGGTGTAACCTTGTTCATCGCTTTGGTCTCTCTTATTGAATGCAGCATCGATATCTTCGAGTAATAAAATGGATCTTTCTGGAATATGATTCATCAAATGATTGAGTCTATCGTCAGTTAAGTTATTCTCCGATAAATTCAAGATACAGATATTATAGTCCAATTCGCCGGCCAATGCTTGGATAAACGAGGTCTTACCACTTCCAGGAGGACCATACAATAAATAGCCTCTTCTGTAGGGAATACCTCTTTGGTGATACCAATCACCACTATTCAAAAAGTCTCTGACATCGGTAACAATATTATCGGCAATGCCTTCATCCAAAATCACAGATCCCAACATTCTCTTTTTCCGGGGTTGCCCAAAAGGTCTCCATTCCGGACCCCACGAAGTATAGAGAACTGTTTTCCCTTCTCTGGCCTTAAGAGCCATTTTTTTGGCTTCGCCCAACAAATCATTGAATAAGTAGCGGTCTCTGTACAAAGTGGTCAATGTAACGGTCTCAAAAGGAGTGCCGCTAGTCATATCCAACAACTTTCCTGACCGTTCTCTATTAACCAACATATACGCACCCTTGTACTTGATTAAATGCTTACCTGGGCCTGGAACAAGCGAAAACTTCGTGCTGACAGCACCATTATCGTGCTGGACAAAGTTCGTTTCCACAGACAAGTGTCTCAGACTTCTGTGTTTGTATTGAGACATCCATTCCAAGAACCAAAGATACGACTTATCTTTGGACGGAATCTCCAAATCCACTAACATTCTGCGGTATAAGAAGCCACTTCCCTTGGTAATCCCCAGTTTGGCCAACGCCAAAGTGGTTCCCAACAACATAAGTCCTCCACCAGCAGCAAAATACGGATTATTCACCACCACTTCATTGAAGCCCAGACGGAGCATACTCGAGAACGAGCCGTCGGAATTGCTTGTAATTTTCAGGAAATCAATCGATGGTGCTCCCGGGCGGCCCCCGCCGCCCGATTGGACCAGAAGTCCACTATCCCCTGTGTTTGGTGCACTTGTTCCTTCGCTCATAGTGGTGCTCAGTTTTTGATTGCAAACCGCAGCTTAAATAATGTCGTGTCCCGGCGCCAAGATCGGATTGGCTTGATCACGATAATTGACCTCCAGTGGCTTGTACCAACGGCACCGTTTGTCCAATTATGATAGAACATTCCGAATTGTCTGACGCCGCCATGGCGTCAATCGATGCCCCCCACCAAGGGGAAATCAATTTGAGTCTGTCGCTGAATTCGTCTGCCACGTCAGTGGTGGCCAATTCCGCCAATGCTGCCAGTGCCCCCAGACAGTTTAAGAGTAATAATCCGTTTGCCAATGGAACCTGGGACTCCCAAAGGTCCCAGAGTGAAGAAATCGGCGAGATTGAGTTGAAAAGTGACGAGGATTCCGTTGTGAAAGATGATACGATAAATGACACCTTGAGGAGTGAGCAACTCCAAGACGTTACAATTCCGGATACAACAAACGATACAACTCCGGAGGATGCATTGAAAGGAGATGCGTTGAAAGCGTATCCGTATAAAACGTTGAATCGGATATTGGACGATTTAAGATGGACCATTCCTTTTAAACACAAGTTCAATATGAGTTTGTTGAATAGCAAACCCATTGATTATTCGTCCAATTTGAGCAAAATGGCCCAATCCAACCACTTCGAGCATGATGTGTTGACTTTGAACAATAGCTTGAACTACGCACCCTCGTTTGAGGAACAGGGTGATGACGAAAAGAGACAAGCTCTCAAAATCATCAGAGGTTTGATAACCAATCTGAACCACGATATCTATCATTTTCGTCTAATGGTGTTGGAAAACTACGCAAACCCATTTATTCCAGTTGATAAACATGAATACCATATAGTTCCACATACTGCACTCACCAAAGAGGAGTTGGATGGATTCAATTTTAGCGATTCATCCGCATCCAAACAAGAGAACGGGGTACTCGATGATGCATATTTCAAAAGCTCAAATAGCCTGCTTAATCACATATTGAGAGTCACGGTGTTCACCGAAGAGTTCACCAAAAATGACCTTTTCCAATTGACCGATCCAGACTCCGTAAAGAACCGGTACCTTGAAGGCATGAAAAACCATCCAAATCTTTCAGAAGACACAATTCCAAATGCAATTCATTGTTTGAAGACAATGATCAAGGTTCTCAAGGGTCCCATCTTGATGCCTCCGGAAGAATCAATAAAAACAATAAGTTTGAAAAATACTCTGTTGGACACCCAGGTGGATGTACAGCTTCTATTGGACAAATTATCCTTTACCTTGAGTCCCGATGGAACAGATCTTATCCCTCCAAGTTTACATAATTCTGTTAACTTGAGGGAATCTTACATACGCAAGGTTCTAGAACTCATTTTCCTTGCTAGAATATATGGGAAGAAGTATCCCGGAAATGAATTCGAAACGCAATATTCTTATTCGGATAACTTTTCTTTAATTTTCACTAACATTCCTGAATTCGATAAACACATCAATTTGGTACATTTTAAAACCCACAACTCCAATAGTTTGCCATTTTTGATCAACCTTAATGTTTGCTCTTATTTCCAAGATGAACTTGTGGTTAAGTGTTTTGAAAATACTGTCAAGTCTGATTTATCCAATAAGCTCCATTATGTTGATTCTTTGAAAAGCACTATTAATTTTAGAAATGGATCTTCCTCCAATAACAAATTAGCAAAATATCTTAAGAATTTGTCCACAAACGGAGAATTGGTAGGCTGGTATGATTATATCGAGTCCATGAAGGCACTTGGATTACCTGTTGATGATACCCAGGCTCTTCAAAATATAGATGATGATGTTATTATTGCATTGTACAAGACTAACTGCAAATCCGATTTGAAGAACTATCCATATTTTCACCGTCATTTAACCAATATCTCCAAAGCTAGAGGTTCTTCTAGACTTTATTCCTTTATTGATACCGAAATAATTCCTTTGGAATTAGCATTGGAAGAATTGGGAGTAGAAGAAATCACTGAAGATGAAGTGATTATCACAGCTTATGAATTTGAATTAGATGAAGTAATGCAATCAAATGGCTTTAATAGCTCATCTCCAAAAATAATTCTTTTGAATAGATCGTTGCTTTCAATTGCAGTGAACAGAAAGAGTTATCTTTTATTGAATTATTTTGAGACCAAATTACCCGACTTAATCAAGGTGTCACAAGATATTACATACCCTAAGGCATTAGAAATATTGGGATGTGATGTTAATTCCAGTGCATTTGAATTTATAACCAATTTTCAAGCTCTTTTAGTTTCTAATGAACAAACCGAACTTAATGATGTTCGTGTTTTGAGGCATTGTTTGAAATTAATTGCTGAAACAAAGAAATCAGAGATCTTGTTTAGTTTCTTGAAAAGTGGAAGAATCGATCCATCATTATTACCTGCGGAAAATTGGCCAGCTGGTTTGGATAATATTGGTAACACTTGTTATTTGAATTCCTTATTACAGTACTATTTCTGTATCAAACCTTTGAGAGAGTTGATTTTAAACTTTGAAGAAAACGATCTTAACTTACTTCAAAATCGTAAAATCGGTGGAAGAAAGGTTGAAGAAGCAGAAATCACTAGATCAAAACAATTCATTTATCATCTTAAACATTTATTTAATGAAATGATCCATACAAACAAGAGATGCGTACAACCTTCAAAGGAATTGGCATATTTATCATTCTTGCATCTTTCTCAACCTGTCACATTTAAAGAAACATCGAAGGAAACAAGCCCTGAAGTGATAGAAATCAAGGAACATGAAAATTTGATTGATTTGGACGAAGAGAAGGATTTGATTGAATTGAGCGACAAGATAGACGAAAGAGACTTAATTGAGGTAGAAGGTAAGTTAGAAGACAAGGATTTAATTGAAATTGAAGAAAAGGAAAATGCATCTTTGTTTGAAAATGATCCTATTCTCATCAATTCTCAATCAGATTCTGATGGTGATATTGAAATGATTGAAGGGCAGAAATCAGAAGAGCCAAAGGAAGAAACAAAGATCTTACCTATCAGCACTGATCAAATGGAGAGTACTATTGAAGTGGGTAGACAACAAGATGTTACAGAATGCATTGAAAATGTAACTTATCAAATTGAAACTGCTTTGGAACCAGATGCATTGGAAGAAGATGGTGAGCAGATTGATTTGATCAAGAAATTATTTTATGGTAAGATCAAGCAAACCATTACCCCATTAGATCTGAATGACAATAAAATTAGAACATCTGTTGAAAGATTTTTCAGTTTGATTATCAATGTTAGTGATCACCCCAAGAATATTTACGACTCTTTAGACAACTATTTCAGTGAAGACTTGGTGAAATTGGAGGAAGGATATGTTAAGAAATCTTTAACAATCAGTGAGCTTCCTGATGTTTTACAATTCCATGTTCAAAGAGTGATGTTTGATAGAGAAAGATTGGTCGCTTATAAATCTTTAGAACCCATTCCTTTCAGTGAGAAAATTTATCTCGATAGATATTTGGATACAACAGATGAAGAGATTCTTTTCAAGAGAAATGAAGTGTTCAAATGGAAATCCGAGATTCAAAAGTTGAACGAGAAGAAAGAAAACATTTTGAGAATAGACGAGACTACCCATTTGAATATCATCGACTCTTTGACCACAACCAGAGAGTTTCTCGCTGAGAAGGTTTTACCCAATGAATCACTCAATTTTGATGAAGCCCTTTTAGAAAAGATTGACAACCAAATCATATCATTGAAGCATGATTTGAAAGTGATTGACGATAGCTTGGTCGATTTACGGGAGAGAGTATCTAACCAATTCACTTCATACACCAAGGTTGGATATTCCATATTTGCTATTTTTATTCATCGAGGCGAAGCTAGTTATGGCCATTATTGGGTATACATCAAGGATCCTCATAGAAATGTGTTCAGAAAGTATAATGATGAGGTTGTGACCGAAGTCCCATTTACTGAAGTATTTAATTTCAATGACGGAAACACTGCCACTCCCTATTATATTGTCTATGTTAAGGATAGTTTGGAAAGAGACTATGTTGAACCATTGAAGAGAATTCTTGGGTAATAATGAATAGATGTAGACTATACAATATAAACTTTTACGAACAAAACACTCAAGTATTTCTTTATCGTATACTCATTAATAATATAATATGAGCAATACGCCCAAATTACTAAGTAGTATATTCCATTTTTCTTTTCCATTTTTGTCAAAATTCAACTAAATTAGAATAAATTGCAAAAGTGCCTTACAAACCAACTACTTCTTTTCAAGATCAAAAGAAGTAAAATTTTCTACTCTCTTTATTCACATTCAGATTAGTAAAATTACATTAAAAATACATAGAACACTAAAGTACAAAACCATCTATAATTTCCTTTTTTTAAGATTCGGTTCCTTTTCACTGTCCACTTCTCCTGTCTCCTCAGTATGTAATAAAGAGGGCAATTTTGTTTCTTTTGTTGGAGACCCTGCTCTATGTGAAAGATTATTCATAGATATTGATTTGTCTAATTCACTGACAGAGGGAAGCTGATGCTTTGATTCTGTTGGGATAGCAGCAACATTGGGCGAAGGCACACGTTGAACATCCGCAGCATCTAACATTTTCTTGGTAGCTTCCGAAACAGGAGTGGATGGTTTGGATTCAGATTTCAACGAATTGATGGTAGGAATAGGACCAGAGGACGAGGGGTTTTTGGTTAAAGGAACGGAAGAAAGTCCCGTGGCCGTACTGGTAGGAGGAAGTAAATGAACACTGTTGTTGAGGAAATACCGCGAATGGTCTTTGGAATGATGGTGTTCGTACATCGAAGTGAACGAATTTCTTTGATTATGGTAATGATTGGGTTCAGCATTTGCTGGGCCGGCAGATGTTGGTGCTCCATCTAAAGGCTGTGCATGATCAATGTGTGGATTGGGTAAAGAATTCGTCCGACTTCCGTATAAACGTTGATGATGAGGGTTTGGAGGAGAGAATTGGGGTTGCGATGTGTTTGGTTGCCCAGGTGATTGATCGCTAGGTGAATAATTCATATTAGGGAATGGATACTGATGGTAGTTTTTGAGCAACTCTGTTGGATTTCCCTTTGAACTGTCGAAAATAGACGATCTGGAGGAGGATGAGGATGGTTGATTGGGCGATGATACAGCAGCTGCAGCAGCACCAGCAGAAGTCATAGGTGGTTGAGAAGAAGCAGCCTTGGCATTTGCTCCTCCCACAGTCAAAGGACTATAACTCTTTGATTCCGCCCTAATTCTATAAGCATTGGCACTGTTTGTAGTTGCAGTCATGGGATTTACTTGTACTCCATTGGATTGATGTGGCTCATCGTAAAGAATTTTAGAATTCTGTCTTGAAGGAATGGGTTGTAAAGGATCGACAAATACCGACATGTTTCTTGACGGTTGGAGCTGAGGTTGAGGTTGTGAATGAGGAGGTTCGTCATTGGATAAGAGCAGCGAAGTGCTTACTTTTCCCGGGTGCCTATATGCTTCATGATGGGCTGCATTGTAAATGGTGTAATGAGGATTAAGAGGGTAATACTGTGGTACAATGTGGAGATTTGAAGCTGAGGGTTTCTTGGAACTTGAAGCAGTGGCATTTGGGGCATTGAGATGGTAAGCAGGGCCCGTATTACTGTTAGCACTAAGAGATGTTGTTTGAGAAATATGGTTTATCCGTTGTAATAACAGTGTTTTGAACTTCAAAATCTCATTCTGCAAGGGATTGGTGGTCTTTTTCAATGATTCTATCGTAGGTACTGCGTTGTTTGAGTTTGTCTTTTTTGGATGGATCATAGACATGGGGGAGGTATTTACTTCATCTTCTCTTTCGCGAATAGCTTGAGCTGCGGGAGTGTTGACTGGAGTTCTATTATTTTCTGCCCGATTGAAGATGTTGGAATTGATCATTGGTTTGTCTGACAAATCAGCCTGAGGTTCTGGTTCCAACTTGATTGGATCCGAGGAAGTATTGGAGACGAATTTTTCAAACATTTCCAAAATGTGTAAGGAATCGGACAGACTGCGTTTGAGTTCAGAAAGCACCGATTCGTATTTAGCATTTACTGTAGCGAGCTCATCCTTCAATGTTTTCACCTGGGAGTTCAAGTCGAGGAATTTGAAGTTTACGGAATTTTCGAACGAATGGGAGGATTGTAATGGAGGCGGTGGCGGTGGAGGAGCTTGGGCATTTGCTGAGGGATGGGTTGGTGGATGGGAATGGAAATGCAAGGACGGCGAATGGACCGGAATTTCCAGAGGATGCGGATGCGAAAACTGGGGAGTTCCGTGCATGGAACCTCCTGGAATGGGAGAGTCCGGATGAGGAGGGGTTGCCGTTCTTGGTTGTTGGTGAGAATTCATAAGGGACTGGTGTTGGACATGGAGTGACTGGTGGTACAGTTGGTGCGAACTATCGGTAGAATGGTTTCTTGAGTGGGGAGCAGGTGGAGCAGGATGCGAGGATTCATCCTCGCTATAGTACTGGGGAAAATAGGGCAGATGTTCCACTGGACCGATTGGATTGGAGGTGGGAGGTAGGGACTTCAAATTGACCACTTCTTTATGGGAATTGATATTTTTGGACGATCTACGTTTGATGAGTTTCAACGAGTCCAAGTCGCCTTTTCGGAACTGGTTCGCAGAATGGCGGAACTCCCATTTGTTGGCGGATGTGGTGGAGGACCCTGCGGAGATACCCGCACTCGCATCCTTTTCCGAGTTTTGGAACGTGTCGTTGACCTTATGGAAACCGTACATGTTTAGCTGTCGTATAAAGGACGCGATATTGGTGTGCTTAAAGTACTGACTCAAAACTTTACTAAAATCTTCGCCTGGTAAAAGACAAAAGGAGTCGTGGGACAGAGACCACCATATCAAGTGGGAAATGGTGGGGTCGTGGAGCATATCGTAAAGCTTATGGATAAACACGGTCTGGGTCTTTCCAGTGGAGCTTGCAGAATGACTGGAGGGCGTTACCGCCAGTTCTTGTGGTAAACCTGGAGATGGGCTGGGTGAGTGCACGTTGATAGAAGATATGGGGATGGGAGCGGCGACGTTGGAATGGTCCGGGGGACGGGGCCGCAGAGGCATGGGGGAATCTGAACGGTGGGCCAGTACGGGCTCAGACAGGACGGTGGACATGATGATTGTAGGCAGAGGTCTAAAGGAGCATTGTATGGAGTCGTGGAACAAAAAAAAATTTAGCGTTTGCACTAGTTGGTGGCGAGGGTAGGATTACGTGAGCCGAGCGAGGGCGCAGGGAGCGCCCAATTCGGCAGTGGAACCAGGGAGAGCCGTTTGGACAATAGCCGACGGGAGGCAAGGCATGATACGGAATCGGGGGTTGCATCTGTGAGTGAATGTTACGTTATAACGGTTATGCGACCTTGTCCAGCTGAGGGACATTGAGAGCGGGTGCGCGTAGCTGCACGGATCGGATTAACGTGGAGTTACCGGAATGGTTATTTGGCGTAGCCAATTTGGCGTTGCCTAAATTGGCGTAGCCTAAGGTTACTGTAATTCAATTTAGGGTAGCTACAGTTGGCGTAGCCAAATTTACGCTAACTCGATTTAGCGTAGCTACAGTTGGCGTAGCCCAAATAGGATAACCCGATTTGGCGTAGCCTATAGTTGGCGTAGCCCAATTTAACGTAGCTTACGGTTGGCGTAGCCTATAGTTGGCGTAGCCTAAGATTAGTTTAGCCTACGATTAGTTTAGCCTACGGTTAGTTTAGCCTACGGTGAGTGTAACTCAATTAGTGTAACTCAATTAGTATAACCCAATTTAGGGTAGTTCAAGGCTGGCGAAGCCCGATTTGGGGTAACCCTTTAGCGTAGCTTACGGTAAGTGTAGCCTAAGATTAGTGTAACCCAATTAGTGTAGCATACGGTTAGTATAACAATCAGGATAACCCGATTTAGAATAAACTACGGGGGTTGGCGTAGCCTACGGCAAGTGTAGCCCATGGGCGTAGCCTACGGTTGGAATTCCAGATCTTTGTCGGTAACGTTTTCTGTCAATACTTCGTCGATTATTGGTTCTCAAATTTTTGAAACAAATCTGAAGAAGAAATGTTGATTAGATGGAAAGACTTGTAATGCCCAAATTAGTGAAACCATTTAGGTTAACCTACGGTAAATTAAACGTATGGTAAACCGGTTGGCGTAGCCCAATTTAGGATTACCCGATTTGGCGTAGCCTACAGTTAGTGTAGCCCAATTTAACGTAGCTTACGGTTGGCGTAGCCTAATAACTATTCATTAATTTAGGATAACCCGATTTAGGATAACCTACGGTTGGCGTAGCCCAAATCAGTGGAACCCATTTCGGTAAATCTACGGTAAAATTAAACTATGGTAAAATTAAACTATGGTAAAATTAAACTACGGTAAACTTATACCTCCGGTAAACTAACCTATGGTAAACGTTTAGTAGAACCAATTTACTGGAATTGATGATTAACGTCACAAAGGCCCACAAGCGTTATTAGGAGCAGCAGTAAATATTTTTTTACATAGTTATGTTCATTGAAGAATTGATATGTTAACTATTTGGGAGGAAATGGTAAACCGACACCCATAGTTTAATACTAGGGACCATAAAGACGTCCAACGGTTAGTGTAATCTATTTAGGGAAACTAATTTAGTGGAACAAGGTTGGCGTAGCCCAAATTAAAGGAACCAATTTAGCGTGGCCCAAGGTTGGCGTAGCCCAAATTGAAGGTACCCATTTACGGTAACCCAATTTATTGTAACCTACAGTTGGCGTAGCCAAGATGAGTTATCGCAATTTAGGACAACCAACGGTTAGTGTGCGTACAGTTGGCGTAGCCTAAATTTTGCGTAGCCTAGTAACCATTAATTAATTTATGGTAGCCCAATATAGGCCCATTTAAATAATTGACGTATAGTCTCTGAGAATCCTTTACAGTTACCTACGGTAAGTAAACCTACGGTAAGTAAACCTACGGTAAGTAAACCTACGGTAAGTAAACCTACGGTAAGTAAACCTACGGTAAGTAAACCTACGGTAAGTAAACCTACGGTAAGTAAACCTACGGTAAGTAAACCTACGGTAAGTAAACCTACGGTAAGTAAACCTACGGTAAGTAAACCTACGGTAAGTAAACCTACGGTAAGTAAACCTACGGTAAGTAAACCTACGGTAAGTAAACCTACGGTAAGTAAACCTGGGGTTAACCAAAACGTCTAACGGTTAGTGTAGTCCAATTAGTAGAACCCATTTAGGTAAACCTGCGCTTGGCGTAGCCTAAAGTTCAGCCCAATGTTAGAGAAACCCATTTAGGGTAATTTACGGTAAGTAAACCAAGGTTAGTGTAGCCCAATGTTAGAGAAACCCATTTAGGGTAACTCGCAGTAAGTACACTACGGTAAGTCACAGTAAGTAAACTACGGAAAACCCACGGTAACCCACGGTAAACCACAAAACTGAAAAACGTCCAACGGTTGGCCAATAAGTAGAACCCATTTAGGTAAACCTGCGGTTCACCTATATACGGTTCACATACCGTTCACCTACGGTGAACGTAGGGCATCGCAAAAGAAACGTAGTGACCAAAAGAAATGAGCAATCGCACCAAAAAGAAATCAGAGTCCGTCACGGGATGCTCGCCATCTCACCGGAACAGGCCAACAAATCCATGGCCAATGAGCCAATCAATAATCAGCCAACCAAATCACCAAACCACCCCATCCAAAATCCAAAATCCAAAATCCATACCAAAATCCCCCAGCCCACCCCATCCAAATTCTAGATCCTTCCAATTCCAGATCCCCTAACTGCCCCAATACTTTTGGCCTACACATTGTCGGCTGATCGTTTCAGCTGACCCAATCACACCTCCCGCGCACTGCTTACCTGGGCGTTTTTTTCTCTTTTCGCCCTTTCTCTTTCGCTTTCGCTTTCGCCCCTCCCCCCTCGCACGCACTTCCGCACACTGTGCCGGCACTGTGTGCCGGCTTATTCTCTATCGCCTTGCTATTATCTCCTCTATTATTTCATAAGCATCGTCATCTTTCTTTTTAATTCCATCGGATATATATATCTCGCCGTATCACCAAATCCTCAAACGTCTCGCATCCCCCCATATACATCTCACCAACCACAAATACTCCCCCAAATACTCCCACAAACCCATACACTTACCAACCACAAATACTCCCATATATTCATCCCTTTTCCTGATCCTCACTACTAATATCTCCCACGCTTCTCACCATGATGAACTCACACATCAACAATCAACCGCAAGATCAAGAACAGGTGTTTCTGGACGAACATCAGTTCAGACAGGTGTGTTTTGATAAGTCTCCCGCCACCGCAACCGCTGCTCCCGTGGACCCAGGGGCTCCCGCCCCTGGCTCGGTGTCGGCCACCCCTGGCTCTGCTGTGTCCTCCCTGAGTGCCCCTGGCTCCACGGGAAATGGCCCCCATTCCTTCAAAAGAAACTCGTCGTCGGCAGCATCTCCTTCCACATGCTCAGATCAGTCCAAACGAGCCAGACTCGATCCTTCGCTCCAGCTGCTGGCCGCCGCTGCCGCTGCTGCCGCTGCTGCTGCCGCGGCCGCCTCCACTCCTACATCCGGTCCGGGTCCGTTCGATATGCCTTCGCCAAAGTCCTACACTAACGAAATCATCAAGAACTCGGCCCACCATCACCACCATCTCCCCATGACCCCCGACGCTTCGTCGTCGGTGGACTCCAACCCGGCCTCTCGTGCGGCGCCCATAGACTCAGCATCGAAATCAAAAGCTCCCAAACTCATCAGGAGATTCAGATCTCGCTCGTTACCAATCATCAACTACAACTCCCAAAGAGCGCACCATTTCCATCGTCACCGCCAACAACAGACCCACGCTCACAACCACCATTCGCACCACACGTCCTCCACCTCCAACATCTCCCCCTTGCCTCCAATCAATCTCCAGTCGCTCAAGGAAATCGATCTTCACGAAATTTTAAAGAACCCCCAACTCAGACATGATATCCTCTTTGACCCCCAACTCCAGTTTAGACCAAATTTGGACGGTGAGCGTGGCAAACGCAAAAAGTCCATTATAGATAAATACTGGCTAGAAATCCAAAAAGAATGCGGTCAGTTCTTTGAACTTGCCGAAAAAACCCCGGCTTCCACCACCCTCAAGATCCACAGACTCCCCATTCTTTTTACCACCCTTAGAGATATTTTACTTTCACTTCTCCCAACCAAAGATCGCCAACAGGTGAATGAAATCATGGACATCGAACTCTTGGTCCAACAACTTAATCGTGGCTCCTTTGATTTCGTCGAAATGTCAAAATGGCTCGGTGATGTGTTCAAGTCCCACTGTGCTCCTATGCGCGACCAATGGGTGGTTGAAATGCATCAAAAGTTTGTTGATGCTTACGACCGCAATTCCGTAGACTGCTTAGTGGGTGGTTTACGCATGATTTTCCAGATTTTGGAAGCGATGAAGTTAGATGTTGCTAACCACCAAATTAGAGTCCTTAGACCCGTTTTGATTGAAACCGCGGTGGATTTCGAACGGGACTACTTCCAAAGCTTGATTAACCATCAGAAAATCAATATCAATGATTCTCTTAATTGGTTCTACAAAAAGTTTGTCAAGAAGTCTAAATCAAATGTATTAATGGAGGATGAAAACCAAGGAGTTATGATTAACGATACTGTTCTTAAACCAATCATTGTTTCTTCAATCATTGATTTGCTTTCATGTCGTCAAA
Source organism: Suhomyces canberraensis (assembly GCA_003706525.2). Lineage (NCBI taxonomy): Eukaryota > Fungi > Ascomycota > Pichiomycetes > Serinales > Debaryomycetaceae > Suhomyces > Suhomyces canberraensis. The sequence continues at coordinate 249,275 of PPLP02000015.1, forward strand.
TGGCCACCGAATTTCCTTCCACCTTAGCATTTGATCATACCCGTCTTGTTCTTCTTAGAGCAGATGTTAGACAATTAGTTTGTGTTCAATTATGTGTTGTATTATTTAAACAATTGGTTATTAATTCCAAGAAGGTTAATCCCAAGATTTCCACTGCAACGTTGCTTGCTCCAGCTAATATTCTCAAGGTTCAACAACAAATTTTGGCTATTGTCACAGATGACAATGGTAATATTAAATGGACCAAAAACATATCTTCCATTTCTCTTCAATTGGTGAGAAATGTGATGGGCACTAGCTCATCGTTACCTGCAGACATGATTGATTTCAGTTACAACTGGCTCATCAAGCATATCCAACCTAGCTCAGAAGTGTATGGTTTGATGGAAGGAAAAATCTTCAAGGACTTGTTGAACGAAATTGTTCAAAACATGACCACTGAAGATACTTCTTCCTATTCCAAAGAAGAACAACAAGCCGAAGGCTTTAATGCCAACAGTGGTTCTGAACTCAAGAACATTGCTGGTAGAATTGCCACTTTGGTCAAGTTCCACTGGAATGTGTTTGGAAACTACTACATTGACTACGTCAAAGTTCAACATAACAAGCTTCAACAAGACAAGATTGCCAAGCGCAATGTTGTTGTGAACAACACCAAGAATAAGTTGCTAGGTAACAGCATCAATGAAGACGGAAACAGCAACCAAGAGGGATTACAAACGAATAGGAAAAATAGTACTGCCAGTGCAACCATTTTATCCACCTAGTGTATTTAAAAATCACTCCCATAGACTATTCATCATTCACGACTTCACTTCATTTCCTCACCTATTCGTTTTGAATAATCACTGTATCATCTGTTGCATTTCTGTTATGATTTATAGGGTTGATAGCTCCGGTTAAATATAGTAATGATTAATTCTTGTAATACCTAGATAGTTGTATTCATTGCAACAATCCATGGGCCCTTACGTAAATAACCGTTAGAACAATTTGCTGCATTCTTTTTGCTTCATTAATTGACTTTTCACACATATTCTGCTACTGTTTATATTACTTTATATAATCGCGTATATCTACCACACCAGTGATCTATCACCATGGCATCCATACTATCTATACTTCTTTCTCCTATACGGCTCTCGTATCATGCGGTATACGGCACCGTGAACTTCTTTGTCGCCATCTTCAGTCATACGGTGGTGGTTCCGTTGCTTCTTATGTTGAACATTGTGATCTACACACCCTTCATCAGAATCCCATTGGTGGGACCATTGAGCTGGTTATTGGAGCTCAATGACTCCACACGGTTGGGGGACTACGAGTGGATGAAGCATCAGTTCCATTTGTTCTTCATCAACGTTCTCCACTTCTTTCTTGTGGCTGTATACACGGGAGTGTTTGTGGGGGTTTTGAGTGGTTTGGGGCTTAAATTGATCGGGGCTTTCTTTGGATTGTTCTTGCCTTCCAAGGTTGAAGACTTGAGCGTTAAGATTGCCAATAAACCATTGCAAACCACTCCGTTTGTCGATAAAGCGTACGGTGAATATCTCAAGAAACACCAATTACAAGGACAACAATCCGCCAATGCGGACTCAGAAGACGTTAGTAGCGAAAATTCGGTATCTGCGTCTTCTCTGGGTGCTCCAATTGAGCCTATATCGCCTCCTTATTCTCCCAGAGATCCGGCTTCTACGTCTACGGGTATAGATGTACAGTTTTCGGGCCATGGCTTAAGAGAAAGATTGAGAAACAAGTTTGAAAATCAACAGGAGGTATTGACTGTGTACGAGGATGATGACGGATACATGTACGGGCCTTCTACGCCTACTCCCAGCGAATCTGGATTCAGTACTATACAGGAAGAGGAAGAAGAGCAGGAACACGATTCTGATCCTGCAACGTTATCGTTAAGAAATCAAGAAAGTACCACCCGGACCGAACCGAGCACTGTATCCACTATTAATCCAGTGAAACAATAGTCCCATCGATCCAGCGAAACGATTAGCTCCATCGGGATGGAGCTAGCGTCGTAATATTGAATATAATAAAAATCTATTCCTCGTAATAATAAGACATATTCTTCCGAGTAACATTTGATGTATATTCAGTACTGACAAAATGAGATTAGTATATTTCCCAGTATTAAACTTTGGAGGTGTCACAAGAGTAATAGACGACTCCTGGCTCAATTCTGTGACCGGTACTCCACATCCCACATCTTTGCGACAAGAATATATAAACCAATCCTTAAAGTCCATTTCCTAACCCAAATGTACCATCCAATAGCTCTACCATCCTTCCTGTGTACGAAGTTGCTCAATTCAGAATCATTTACTCTTTCTGGTGCTCCAGTTCAGGATTCGTATGGCTCACTGAGCTATTCCACCAGAAGTGTTAAAGTGTTGCAAAAATTCACATCTCGGCCTCTTACGTATCCCAGTGTGACCAGCAATGAGATGCATTTGCCAGCGACCCCACCATACTCGTCAGATTCGTCTGGAAATATGAGATCGTTCAGCAAGAGGATTTCTTTCACGGACAGCTCCAACGAGCCTACTTGCATCAATTGGCCCGAATTGACCACTCCAGTTCCAGAAAGTCAATTTGAGCGTTCGGAGCCAATATCCCAGCTAGGAAGGGCTATTATCAGTTACTTGAACGAGGTGGGATTGACTGATTCTACGTTTTTTTCGTCAGATACTCGGTTGAGTAGTAATAGTGATTCTGACACCAGAGCCAAGAAATTCTACTGCGAAGTGAGTTTCAAGGTGACAAAAGGGACCCGGGTTTACAGTGTGGACTTGTACCTTGCATATACCGCAAAAGAAGGAACCACGCAGTTTATCACCAAGGAGCAGATGTCTGAGTACTTGAAGGATAAATTGGTGTTTCGGAGACGGGTGTCTTTTACTGCAGACGAGTACGAAAAGGTGGAGCTCAAGATGCAGACGTTGGACTTGGTAGACCTCCAGTGCTATATCAACGGCCTAGCTATAGAGATTTAGGGTTCCTTTATCATTTGTGTGGTATCTGTTAATGTTTCAGAATGGGTGCAAAAATTGCCATTTCCGGAACCGGCGCACTGCCAGAGGCAGAAACAAGTGGATTCTGTACGGGAATTGCAGCTGCTGAGGGATATGGGAATTGGAGCTGCGGAGCAGAAAAGATGCCCGTGGGTCTCTGATAGAAACTATGGAAAACACCGTCAATTTTAAAGTTACTCTCTTTGTTGGTGCTCGGTATCCATTACATAATTCTATTGATTTGCAATCCATGTGTCCCATAATAGTAATAATATTAATAATAATAGGGCCGTATTGTCAGTCCTTCAATGTAACATGTAGAAGCGCATTACACATTTATTTACGAGATTCCAGGTTGGATTCCAGGTTGGAACTCATTCTGCTACGTGTTCCAAGAGGTAAATCGCAGTCTTTGTTCCGAGGAAAATTGCAGGTGCCAATGTTGCCAATGTTTCCAAGGTCGTCCATGGTCATCGTTATCGTAGCCTGGTCAGATGATCTGGTGGATTTTGCCACCAACGTGAATTATTGCTATTTAGTGGCAGTGCTTAGTACCAGAAACGGTACGGAGCTATGCACGGGCATGTACGATTACGCACCGAAAATGACCATCGCAGCAGCTCATCGGATCCACTAGCTCCAGCATACAGCCAAGGAAAGATCTTGGCCCACCAAGATCACGCCAATTTCCGTTTAGTCATACCGTACCACAGCCTGCACAGTCTAAGCGAATGACGGGCAGTTTCATCGGCTCTAGTTGGACTTGGCAAGAAACTGCTTGGCAGAATACTTAGTCGCACCGTTGGCGCAACTACGACGGGTTCGGGGCCGCACAGTGGGAAGAGCACGGCTGTCGCAAGCGAAAGGGATGAAGGACGCCTGATTGCCTGATTCAGAAGGCACTGGAGTGTATTGTAGTGAAATCGAAGATGCGGCTTATTTGCCGTAACGTAAGAAGCTCAAAGCTCCTTAGTAACGGAGTCTCGCAGAGCAGAGGATGAATCGGTCCACCGCATTACTTATTGGAGGTATAAATAGCCAGGTCGGTCAGCATTACAAATCGATTAATAATAGAAGTAGACAGTTTTCAAAATTACAGATTGTCTGTGGTGAAAATGTGATCGTTTGCATGTTTCGTCTGTTTTGTCTGTTTTACCTGTCTCGTCTGTTTGTCATTTCTTGTCTTTCCCTTCTTGTCTTTTGCAGTTTGCACTTTTCATTCATAGTCTACTGTCCCTTTTGTTGGTTAGACCGACGAAAACGGCCCAGCGCACGCAGCGAATTGCACGCAGCGCACTGCACAGCACACTGGACGTAAATCAAATCCCTCACCGCCATGCACCACCACTCCACTCCCGCTCCACTCCCAACCCACCACCATCTGATCCCATGTGATTCCATGGCAAATCTCCCGCTCCTCTTGGCACTGTCATCGCGTTCAGATGGCAACCCGTAGCCCCAGCCACGAGAACCACCGTCGCCACCCCCCCTCGCCCAAAAGAAACGGAAAACGCACGACTTTTCACCGTCCCACCTTCTCGGCCTCTCAGCCTCTCTTCCCTCTTCCCTGTTCTGTCCCTGTGTTCCACACTCTCACTGCCTCAGCCCTCTGCATTTCTCACGCATATATACTGCAAATTCCCGAGGTCCTCATTACTTTGTTGTTGTCGTTGTTGTTACTGTATCTTACTTTCTAGGTGTCGTGGTCGTTGCCGTGGCCGCTGTCGTCATCGTCGTTTTCGTCGTTGTGACCTTTTGTTGATTACCTGTTCCGTTCTTTTGATTCTATTGATTTGTCATGGGAGATTCCAAGCCCAAGAGGACCATGTCGTCCAAGTTGGGAAAGCTTTTTGGCGTTCTGTCTACCAATTTGGTACATGATGCAGACGTGGCGCAAAGCGCTTCTCCCAACTTGACTTCCTCCAGATCTCATACGCCTATAAATACTGCTGCTGCTGCCGCTACTGTTGCTTCTTCTTCCCAGCAGTTGTCTTCAGAAAACACTTCTCCTTCCCTGATTTCGTCTTCCAACGACGCCTCCAATTTCCTTACGTTTGGTATCGAAAATGTCCACATGCATCAACCGCAACCCACTCCAGTCAACGAACTCAACCTTCAAAAAATCAATAATTCCTTGAAAGTGGCCGAAAATAAGAATCCGCTTTCTCAAAGGCTTTCGCCAGTAAATGAGCCTCCAAAGAAACCATCTCCTTCGGTTTCGCGAACTTCTTCTACTACGGGAGTTGTTTCTCGCAAAATGACGTCTCCGCCAGTAAAATCCACTCCTGTGTCTCGCTCCTCATCTACAAAGACTAAACCAAATTCCGCAAATGGCGCCCATATTCCATCCAACGCGTCTTCCACAAGCATCAACAATCTTCCTGCTGCACAGATCAACAAACCCCGTTTTCGAATGTTGGAAAATGGCAACCACGAACATAATCTTCGTGCTGCAAAGAGACAGGAAAAATTGTCCAGTATGTTGAAAGATTTATTGGGAGCCAAGAAGTTGCGTGACGAAGCCAAAAGTGCCGTGCCGAACCTTCTTCAATCCAGCTTACCATCCACCCAAAACTCGTCTAAAGCCCAAGAAAAACCTCCCACTCTTTTTGCTGGTTTGGTCAGTCAAATCAAAAATAACACTTCACCATACCATGCTACTGAAGCAGGCACCGTAGTAAGTGTTCAATCCAGTGCCATAGCAAGTGGTGACCCTGGCCAACCAGATGACCGTTCTTTTGTGCAAAAATACGGTCGTTGTCAAGAAGTCATTGGAAGAGGGTCTTTTGGTGTGGTTAGAATCTCGCATAAAAGAGTCAACACTTCCTCCCACGAAGAAGTCTTGTACGCTGTGAAAGAATTCAAAAGAAAACCAAATGAATCCGATAAGAAATATAACAGAAGATTGACATCTGAATTTTGTATTTCGTCGTCATTAAAAAATATTAATATTATTGAAACCCTTGATTTATTAAAGGATGCCAAGGGGGACTACTGTGAAGTAATGGAGTTTTGTTCTGGGGGAGATTTGTATACATTGATTATTGCATCGGGAAAATTGGAGTACGCCGAAGCCGATTGTTTTTTCAAACAATTGATTCGTGGTGTTAATTACATGCATGACATGGGGGTCAGTCATAGGGATTTAAAGCCAGAAAACATTTTGCTCACTCAAAACGGTATTATCAAAATTACCGACTTTGGAAATGGGGAATGTTTTAAAATGGCATGGGAAGAAGATGTTCAGTTGAGTGAAGGTATTTGTGGATCATCGCCTTATATTGCTCCTGAGGAATTCAACCAGAGTCAGTTTGATCCTCGTGGTGTGGATATTTGGGCATGTGGTGTTATTTATATGGCCATGAGAACTGGTCGTCAATTATGGAAGTTGGCCGATCCTAAAAAGGACGAGTTTTTCGAAGAGTATCTTGTCAAGAGAAAAGATGCTTCGGGATATGATCCTATTGAAAGTTTAAAGAGAGCCCGGTGCCGTAATGTGATATATTCGATTTTGGATCCTAAACCAGAAAGAAGAATTACTGGTAAGCAAATCTTGAGCAGTGAATGGGGACGTGAAATCAAGGTGTGTGAGGCAGGTGAGGGGCATGTAGACCACCCATGATGTTCTCTAGCATAGGAACTTGGATTGTATACATAGTTGACCAAGACTCAATGTACATACAATTACGTACGTGAATTTTATGTGATGTAGAAGTTCTTGGAGATACTAAACAAAGTGCTACGAGACTGGGACTAAATGACCCATTGAAATTAAGGAAGAAAAAGGACTTAAACTTCAACTTATTCGAATCCATGGAAAAAGCATAGTTTTAAAGTTGTGTTCGAATTTACAAATTGGTTTGGTGATTTGGAACAAACGGGTAAGTTTGGATCTAAGCATCGTTTTCTTCCACCAATAGAACTCATAGAAATTCAAACCTTAGTATGAGAAGGGATACAAATAAGCAAAGAGCGACTACCCATAAATTCCAAAGGTTCCAGACAAAATAGAAATTTCTCCACATTTCTAGATGTCAATACGGGAGACACACTTTTGGACGAGCTATCTATATTTGTTAACTAAGACAACATGCCTATCTCCGTCTTTACAATTGCTCCACCAGGTAATGGTGACTCCAAATATAGCAGGGTCACGAGCTCCGTCTTCAATACAGAAATACACGAGCACTGACAGTTTGAAGATTTTCGTGTTTTGCAATCGCCAGCAACAAATGGTTGGGGTTAGGAAATTTTCACCCCGCAAAGGATCGAATATGAGTGACACCTCCGTATGATTGGAGCGAAATTGTGTTAATTGCCTTTGATGCATCGTGCCTTACGAGGGATATCCCTTGTTTGTGAGTCAATCTGAACGAACGAAATGGTGGTACACGATCCTGAAAGAACTTAGTGAGTGAATAAACCAGTGGTGGTACAAGATTCTGAACATATTGAGTGTATGATCGCACCTTCACTACGCGGAATACTATAGAGAGAAGGAACTACCAAAAATGATGCGAGAATGACACTACAGACTCATTTAAATGTGGACCTCTTGTTAGTTTCCTTCTTAAGCATAGAAAGGTAGGGAGTTGTTGTGGACATCCTTAACAATAGATTAGATATTATTTGGACCAGGCATAAAGTCGCCAATACTAGACTAGAATAATAGATCACCCACTAAGGGTGAAGTGTATAGAAACTACAATTATCATGGCAGTCTCAATTTCTAATGTATTGACTTCAGTATGATAATCGACGATTGTCTCGTATTGACTCGGATATGATAATCCACTATTTGCATTGTATTGACTCCGATATAATACTCCACTATTTGTCTTGTATTGACTTCAGTATGATACTTCAGAATTAACTCGTATCAACTCCCTAAAATATGTCACTTAATGAATCAACAATTACAAATAACCACGCCTAGATACCCATCAGCCAAAGCCTCTGGACCCTTATCCATTTTAGGACCCTTATCCAGTGCAATTATTTCCAAACAATCCAAAACTACATAAACATCCCGTTAAGAAGGGTCGCGCGTCCCAATTGCTCAGGTGCCGTCAAATTTAGACAGATCGAAACTACCCATGGACCTTCACCCAAACCGATCCAACTTACCGTATCAAACAGACGTGTACCATCATCCGCTTAGGTAAGCCACCTTCCTTCTTTCCCTGACTTCCCTTCCCTTCCCTTTTTGGAAACCTATTGTGAAACATTGTGAAACATTACAGTCCTTCTGCATATGGGCTTCGGACAATCGTACTACGGTTCAAGGCGCCCTGTGCCGCACGTGACGTTTGTTTGGATCAAAATCGTATAGACGTGTATCAGTCCTTGAAGTTATCCAGAATGGTGGAATTATCGGATTTTCAGCGTCAAGAAAAAGTCGGAGAGGGGACCTACGGTGTGGTGTATAAAGCGCTCGATACAAGACACAATAACCGTGTTGTTGCGTTGAAAAAGATTAGATTGGAGTCGGAAGATGAAGGAGTTCCGTCCACTGCCATCCGTGAAATCTCCTTGTTGAAGGAAATGAGAGACCAGAACATCGTTAGGCTCTATGACATCATCCACTCGGATTCCCACAAGTTATATCTTGTTTTTGAGTTCTTGGATTTGGATCTTAAGAAGTATATGGAACTGATTCCTCAAGGTGTTGGTTTGGGCGCCAACATGGTCAAGAGATTCATGAACCAGTTGGTCAAGGGAATCAAGCACTGTCATAGTCACCGTGTTTTGCACCGTGACTTGAAGCCTCAGAACTTGTTGATTGACAAGGAGGGAAATTTGAAGCTTGCCGATTTCGGTTTGGCCAGAGCCTTTGGTGTGCCGTTGAGAGCTTATACTCACGAAGTGGTCACTTTATGGTACAGAGCGCCTGAAATTTTGCTTGGGGGAAAACAATACTCCACAGGTGTGGATATTTGGTCTGTGGGTTGTATCTTCGCTGAAATGTGTAATAGAAAACCATTATTTCCTGGTGATTCTGAAATCGATGAAATCTTCCGTATTTTCAGAATCTTGGGTACTCCCACCGAAGAAACATGGCCCGACGTGAGTTATTTGCCCGATTTTAAGCCTACATTTCCAAAATGGGCCAAGAAAGACTTGGCAGAATTCGTTCCAACTTTGGATAGTGATGGTGTGGATCTTTTGCTGCAAATGTTGGTTTATGATCCAAGCGGGAGAATCAGTGCTAAGAGAGCATTGATTCATCCATATTTCCAAGAAGATGAAGGTGAAAATTACGATGGGTACTCCAGATCAGTGAACATGGGTTGATAGAGTGGGATGAATCAGATGCGAAGACAAGTGCTATACAATAAAGCCTAATTTCATTTTTACGAAGTACTGCCAAACTAACTTTACTATTGAGTCGTTGAAGTTAGACTTTTCCAAGAATCGGATTAGTGCACTGACTAAGTCTACTTTCTAATCTATTGCTCATAGCATGAGTATCCGTTGATCATTCATATTTCATGATTTATGAACGTTCTGAACAGGACATTTTATAATGAGAGTTTTCATTCAACTATAGTTCTATTTATCAAGATTTTATCAAGATTTTATCAACTACGTTTCAACAACCACTGTTTTACATCACCCAAATCTATCTCAAGGAATAGTGAAATTAAGAAAATCGAAAAAAATAACAACCTTTTTATCGATATTTACTACTATCATTTATATACAAACAAAATTGTCATGTTGAGATTTATGAATCTATTAAGGGTGAATTCTATTTAGATCTTTTTTAAAGGGCATGATTTAAGTGTGCCATCAATTCCAATTCTGTTCTGGTGTCATCGTACTCTCCTTTTTTTTAGCTATTAAGATCTGATGATCTTAAACCAACAAATGCATAGGTGCTACGTTATGAGAATTTCAATACTTATTGTACGTCGTAAATTAAAGTAGTTTTTCACTTAAACACTAAAATATAATCATCGTGGACTTGGTATTAGCTTAACAACATCAGAAGCATGATGCCGATTAAGACTATTAAGATAGCAAGGGTATACTTATTGGTATCTGACTGGGTATTTGATGGTTTTGATAATTTTGATGGTGCAAATAGGGTGCTCTGAGTCTGTGTTGCAATTTCGTTTGTCAATTTGGGACTGTTGTTTGTCTGTGTAGCAATTTCCTTAGTGTTGGATAGGTTGTGTGTCTGTGTAGCAATTTCTTTAGTGGAGGACTGAATTTGTTCTTCTTTTTCTATGTAGTTATCTATTGAGATCTCCGATTTTCTCCGCATTCTCTCCTTCAATACTTTGCGTATATATTCGTTATTGTCCAGTGGAGTTTCCAAGCTAGTTTGTTTTAAATGAGGAACAGGTGAGATTTTTTCTATTTGCTGTATGCTTCCCGGTCTTTTAATTTCCTGAAGCTGACAACTAACACTCATGACTTCTGTCCTTATTGAACCGATTTTCTGTATCATGCGATTGTTATTTTGGTTGAGAGCAACCAATTTCTTGAAATCCAAGCTGTTTTGACGACTCATTTGGTTGATTTCCATTTCAAACACTTGGAACTTGGTCTTCATATCCTTATGCAATTTTTGTAAATCCTCCAACGATTTTTTCAATTGAAATCGGGAAAACTTGGTATCTTCCTGAAGGTCTAATTCGAGAGATGGTTTTTTGGAAAGACCCACATCGTCCAAAAACTCCGTCTCTTTGTCGAATAAGCTTAGCGGAGATCCATCGGATAAGGTATTTTCCATTAAAGATGCAGTTTCGTCGTATTCATCATCACTGGTGGGGTTTTCTCCAAGCATATCTTCCACTTGAGTGACCAATTCGTCAAGTGTGGCATTGTACTCTATATTGGGCTGGGATATGAGTTTTGGAGTATTTTTGCTCAACCAGCGATTTGGTTGTTTTCCATTCTCTTCCTTTTGAATCAAATTATTATAATTGTCTTGGTACAACCGCACACTTTGTCCAGCAGTGTACTCATCAAAATCACCATATACTTTCATAGTGTTGTAATCAAAGATTTTGATGTCTTCAAGCACATTATCGATTAATTTGAACATATCGGACTTGGAGATTAATAGGTCATTTCCGTATCTACCAAAAGTCACTTCCAACTCATGGATTATGGATTTTAGTCCATGACTTATTACTGGATCTCTTGTAAGGAAGAAGAGATCCTTTTTGCCTCTGGAATCCACTTCTTCTTCTCCCAATAATTCTATTTCAATCATTCGGAGCAACTCATGGAGTTTATATAATGCCAATTGACCAGAGCCCAAAAGGTCCAATTTGGACCAAGCCTTATCAAAGATTGACAGCTGCAATTGCTGGCCCGCAGAAATACCCAATGTTGGTTCATTTTCATGGGAAGGGGCAAGTTTTTCCATTTAAACTGCAAATGGAGGGTTTCGATGGAAATTGTTGGATTTTGGCTGAAAAAGCTGGAACACGAAGGAAAACGGTTAATTGCTTGAGTCGAATGATTTAAATCGATACACAATTGAGTAGTAGGAAGAAAGGAGGTCGAGGATGAAAAAAACAACAGCAATTGTGGTAATATGGCTGAAGTTGTAATGGGATAGGTCGGTATTCTTTAGTATGGATACCGGGGCGCGCACGACCGTGTATACGTGAATTTGCGAGGTTTTGCCAAATCGGGAATTGTAATGATCGCTCGGGGACTAACTAAAACCAGAGGTACTGCAGAAAGGCGCACCAGAGACACATGCGGTAGTTTAATTAGGACAGATAAGGGTTATTTAGGGAGTAGAGTCAAATGTGTGAAAAGAGGGATCAGATGATGTGACAAGGCTGATGGGTTGGAATTTGTTTGGGATGTGGCAAATACGCGAATCACGAGGAGAATCTCGACCCCGTCACATATTTTTCGTTTAGAGTTTTTATTGTCTTGACACCGTAATTTTGTGATGATACGAATGTCCAGCCGTGTCGGTTAAGATTGGGGGAGTAGGGGGAGGGGGCAATCGTATTGCTATACAATATAGTATAGAGATTATACTAATAGTACAGAGATAATAGCCCAATATAATCTAGAGATTATAGTAGAATAAAAACCAATATACACAATATAGTACAGAGATAATAGCCCGATATAGTACAGGTTACTAATTAACGGCAGAAAGCTGTATGAGCGGGTTTTGGTGTGGGAGTTACTTTCAAACAAGACAGGGTCATCAAGTTGAAACAAATGTTTTTGTGGCTTTGGTTCAGTTACATCATGCTATGGCACAGGGTAAGAGTATACAAACTGCATTTCTCCTTCTTATGTGTAATCTGCAATTCAACGTTCTCATAATCTGCAACTACTTTTTCATAACCTGCACATTTCATAATACCCATATATTCATCTACTAACACGCTATGAGTGACGATGGGTACAATGGCCATTACGATGGGCGACTGAATGACTACGACTACTACGGATCGTACCAGGGAAACGGATACCGAGGCCGTGGTGGAAGAGGAAATTACAGAGGAAGAGGAACCGGCTACTACGACTCATACTCTTCTCTGAGAGGAGGCCGTGGAGGCAAGTACTACAACCAGTACAACCAATACTATCAAGGAGGAGGCCGTGGAGGACACTCCAGTAACGGAGCATACTCACATGATACTTACGAAGGAGAATATGAAGAAGAAAGTGCTCCACAACATGACACATACCGTGGATCCGGCTACAGAGGAAGTAGTTACAGAGGCGACCACCGAGGATCGTACCGTGGTTCATATCGTGGGAGAGGCGCCTACCACCACCAAGGATACCATGGCAAAGACTCCACACATTATCTGGAAGGAAATGCTGCTTCCAAGGCCACTATTCGTGAAACCCCAAAACCAACGACAAAGACGTATAATAATCCGTGGATTGAAACTCTTGGCATTAAAGACGAACTGAGCATCGAAACTTTGGAGACCCGATACGGAGAGCTTCAGAATGCAAATAAGGAGTTGCAGGAATTGCAAAAAGCAAAGTTGAAGTTGGAAAGGTCGTACCAAACCTTGGAAAAACAGGCTGCTAGAGAAGAGTTACACGTGCAACTTACCAACGAGAAGTTGGAGGAGTTTATGTATAATTAGTTTGGTAGACTCTGTCCACGTTTAATGGAGATGAGATGGGTTGATACCATTTCTCGTTTCCTTGTACCATATTTGTTTTATAGGTTTGTACAAATAGATAACATCAAAATGTAACGAATAGATTATTAATATCAAAATGTAATGAATAGTAAGTATTTAGGTACAGTTCCATTAAAGGAATTCTCTGCCTCAGTATGATCCCTTCTTATTGAATTTCGTATTGAATATGTTATTTGTGTTATTGGTTTGTACAAATAGATAACTAATACCAAAATGTAACGGATAGTATGACAATATTAGGTACATTTTCATTACATTATCTCCCACTCTATTGAATCTATCGTATTGAATTCTTCCTATTGACTTTTTCCTATTGAGTTTGTTCATTACCATTTAAATATTGAAATATTACCAAATCTCCCTAGTTTCCGACCATACAGTCTACCCTCCCAAGCCATTCCTACATATACATTTCAACTAATTAATTGTCCATTTGAATATTCCACTAAATTATCCCCAGTGATTTGTCCCTAATTACTGAATTTATTCATTTATCATTTAAATAGTGAAATATTAATAAATTTGCTAGTGTCGAACCACATACCCAACCCTTCCAACTACTTTCTAGATATACATTTCAACTAATCAATTAACCACTGAAACATCTCACTAAATTATCCCACTAAATTATCCCAGTAAACTATTCCCAATAAATTACCCCCACTTACACCACCATTAATCCACAATTGATCAATAAATTTAAATCTGTCCAATCACAGTAACCACGATCCCCACAACACCCTCCCATTCTGCCTTTTTTTCTTCTCTATTTCCCCAAACACCACTCCATCTCCATTGCCCAACACTTTCCATTATCTAATCGCACCTGCACAACCGAAATTCTTCATCAACACATCATGGCCTTTTCCTTTATCAATTCCATTTCTGAGTGTAAGTCGGTCCAGGCGGTTCTCTACACCGCCTTGTTGGTTGGAGTCTACAAATTGACCACATTCACCTTGAGTTTGACTTCTCTTTTGCTCGATGCGTTCGTGTTACCTGCTCAGAACTTCAAGAAGTACGGGGCTAAATCCGGGAAATGGGCAGTTGTTACTGGTGCTTCCGATGGTTTGGGTAAGGAGTATGCCTTGCAATTGGCTTCCAAGGGTTTTAACATTGTTTTGGTGTCTCGTACTTTGTCCAAATTGGAGCTCATTGCTACTGATATCGAAACTAAATATAAGGTCCAGACCAAGGTAATTGCATTTGACGCGTCTACTGATGAACCTTCCAACTACGCTGCGCTTGGCGAAGCCATTGCTGACTTGCCCGTGACTATTTTGATCAATAACGTGGGACAATCCCACTCAATTCCTGTTCCTTTCTTGGAGACTGAGGACAAGGAATTGAGAGACATTATCACCATTAACAACACTGCAACCTTGAAAATCACCCAGACCGTGAGTCCTGTGATTGTTTCCACTGTCGGAAAAGACAAAAAGATCAGAGGTCTTATTTTGACCATGGGTTCTTTTGGGGGATTGTTCCCAACTGCGTACTTGGCCACTTATTCTGGTTCCAAGGCATTTTTGCAATCTTGGTCCAATGCTTTGAGCGGGGAATTGAGTCCACTCAGAGTGGACGTGGAGTTTGTTCTTTCGTATTTGGTTGCATCTGCCATGTCCAAGATCAGACGTACTTCTCTCACCATTCCAGGCCCAAAACAATTTGTCAGATCTGCTTTGGCCAGTGTTGGTCGCCGTGTGGGAGCTCAAGAGAGATTCGCTACCAGCACTCCTTACTGGACCCACGCTCTTATGCACTTTGCAATTGTTAACACTGTTGGTGCTTACTCCAAGGTGGTTAACACGTTAAACTTTAACATGCACAAGAGCATTCGTGTGAGAGCATTGAAAAAGGCCGCTAGAGCCAAGAAGGAGTAAGCATGATAGCCAATGCTATCATGTACATGAACAATTTGCTATCTTAGAACCAAATGGGAGAATTATGGAGAAATGTTTATCCATGGGACTTTAGAATGGTTCATTCGCTTAATCTGCGAAATTGCTTAAAATATTGGGACTTTTCCGAATGGTTCAGTTGCTTGACCGAGAAATTGCTTATAATAACAGTGAACAAGTATTGGAGTTATAGTGGCTTCACATCTATTCTGTAGTTTACTAGGACCGTATACACGGGAATAAATGAACAATTATTAAGTATAGTATAAAAGTCTTCTAGGATTTAGTAGGTTATGGTACTTCGGGTAGTTTTTGTGAACAATTTGGTGTGATTAATGGTGTATATCTTGATATCGAGGCTAATGTTAGGGTCTTTTCTTTAATTTGCACCCATTTGTGTATAATATTATTGCTATGAATTTTATACTGCGATTGATTACGTACGATCAAGAAAAGCTAGTAGATCTTATGGTGATTGAATATGCTGTCTACGGTTAAGATATAGTTATTCACCTTGATATTGAGAGTTTAGGTTGTACGAGCCTAAAATTGTAGAGAGTGGTACCTTAAAATGCGAACATAAATATCAATAAAAGTGAGAGTCTCGACAGGATTTGCATCAGTTATGTGATGATAGATAAGACAATAGCCATGATGGACAAGTCAATGGTCATAATTGATAATATATGGTCATAATTGATAAAACATAGTTAAAATTGATAAAAGAATATATAGTCAAAATCGACAAGCCACTGGGTTAAGTAATAAACTGGTCTCAGTTATTATAATTTATCTCAGTAATGACTCAGTAATGGGTACCTAGTTTATCGTCCAAATAAACATAAAATCCAACCAGTACATTAATTATCAGATACGTCTTCTCCAAATATTCATAGTAGAACATCTTCTCCTGTTTCAGAATAAAAGGTGCACACAGTGCACAGGGAATATAGTGTACAATAATAATAGTGCACGCAGTGTAGTGTCAGAGTATACAGTGCACACCTCACGTGCTCCACATCACGCGCTCCACATCACGCGGTTCGAACATTCTAGAACGGTCTCGAATTTACCGCCGGTGTCCATGGTTCAATATAAATCCAGGAGCTTGCTGTAACTCTTTTTTAGCAACTGCATACGAAATGGTAAGAGATACCAAGCTTTATGACCTTTTGGGGGTTGCCTCATCTGCAAATGAAAATGAAATCAAGAAAGCATATAGAAAAGCAGCATTGAAGTACCATCCAGATAAGCCTAGTGGAGACACTGAAAAGTTCAAAGAAATCTCCGAAGCATTTGATATTTTATCCAATGGCGATAAGAGACAAGTTTATGATGATTATGGATTAGAGGCTGCACGTGGAAATGCGCCTGCCGGCGGAGCTGGAGGAGCTGGATTCGGAGGAGCTGGAGGAGCCAGTCCATTCGGTGGATTCAACGCTGGCGGTGGATTCTCTCAAAATGATGCGTTTAATATCTTTTCCCAAATGGGAGGATTTGGTATGGGAGGTAATGGTGGAGATGACTTTGGATTCGGAGGAATGGGAGGCCATAGTCATGGATTCGGAGGTGGAATGCCCGGTGGATTTGGAGGAGGCATGGGAGGAGGACGTCAACAACGTCGTCCTGAACCTGAAACCGTTACACTTCCATTGCCCGTGTCATTGGAAGACATTTTCAATGGAGGAGTCAAGAAAATGAAGATTAATAGAAGAGGACCAGATGGAGTGAGAGAGCCCAAAATCATTGAAATTAATATCAAGAAGGGATGGAAACCAGGAACCAAGATCAATTTCACCAACGAAGGTGATTGGCAACCGGAATGCGGTGCCAGACAAACCATTCAATTTGTTCTTGAAGAAAAACCACATCCTATTTTCAAGAGAACAGACAACGATTTGACCATGACTGTACCATTATCATTCAAAGAATCATTGATTGGATTCGATAAGGAAATCAACACTATTGACGGCAGAAGAATCCCATTGAGCAGATCTTCTCCAATCCAACCAGGAAGCACCTCCACGTATCCAGGATTGGGTATGCCAATCAGTAAGGCTCCAACGCAAAGAGGAGACTTCCATGTTGCATACAAGATCGACTATCCTATTTCCTTGACTCCAAATCAAAAGCAGGTTATCCGTGAAAACTTTTAACCCTCATGACCATAATGATGTATAGACAGTACATAGCAATATAGTGTATATTAGAAATGCAAAAGCGTTCACACATATTTCACATTTATTGTTGATATAATAAACAATTAATCACATATTTCACACATACTGCTAATATAATAAAGAAATCACATATTTCACACATACAGCAAACATAAAAAAGAATTAATCACATATTATCCAATCGTAGAACAGTACCAATATATCGTGATATCAAATATTTACCATATGAATATATAGAGTACCATGTATATAGAGTACCATATAGATGTATGGAGTACCATATAAATATTCACAGTACCATATATTATATAGAATATCATATAAATATAGAGTACCATATGAATATATAGACTACCATATATATAGAGTACCTTATGATTATATAAAGTACCATACAAATACCATAGAGTACCGTATAAATATATAGTGTACCATAAATACATAGTGCTTCATGCGAATAATACATAGAGTTCCATACATATAGTACCCTATAAGTACATAGACTACCATTTAAATCTATACAGTACCATAAATATTTATACCTAGAGTACCATATAAATATACTGAAGACCATATAAACTTATAGAGTTTGATATAAAGTTTATAAAGTTATAGAGGACAATATAAATATATAGAGTACCATACAAATATAGTATAATATAAATATATAGAATACCATATAAATACATAGAAACAATATAATACATAGAGTACCATATAAATACATATATACAATATAAATACATAGTGTACCATATAAATATATAGAGTACCATCTAAATACATACAGTACCAATTAAATATATAGATATATACAGTACCATATCCAACATATACCACTTGAAATAATCAATAAATCCATTATCCAATCATTCTCCCTAATACCAACAATCTACTTAACCATCTTCATACACTTCCCTGATAGTTCCACACTCATTTTCATTTTTGACATTATCACCACTCTTAGTCATATACGCACCATTTCACAAAGAACTAATCTACAAAGTCACCACTCCAATCAATGTCAGTCATTCTAGCCTCGGCAGGCTATGACCATACCATCCGTTTCTGGGATGCTCTTACTGGTGTTTGTTCCAGAACAATTCAACACACCGATTCCCAAGTCAACAGGCTTGAAATCACCTCAGACAAGCGATTTCTTGCCGCCGCCGGAACCCTTTACGTCAGGCTTTATGACATAAGACAAGCAGGAAGTTCTGGAAATGCCACTGCTGCTGCTTCTGCCACCAACAATGGAAACATCAATGGACACAGTAACCACAATAACAGCAATAACAATCCAGTGATGACCTTTGAAGGACACACGAATAACGTCACGTCTTTGGCGTTTCAGATCGAAAACAAATGGATGGTCACATCCCTGGAGGATGGAACCGTCAAGGTCTGGGACGTACGAGCACCTTCGGTGCAAAGAAGCTACAAACATCACTGTCCTGTGAATGAGGTGGTGATTCACCCTAACCAAGGGGAATTGATTAGTTGTGATCAGGATGGAAATATCAGAATATGGGACTTGGGGGAGAACCAATGCACCCACCACTTGATTCCGGAAGACGATGTTCCCATCAATTCGCTCAGTGTGGCCAGTGACGGATCCATGTTGGTCGCAGGAAATAACAAGGGAAACTGTTACGTGTGGAAAATGCAAAACCAAAGAGACATCACCACCTTGACACCCATAACAAAGTTCAGATCGCATCTGAAATACATCACCAGAGTCTTGTTATCCACTGATATGAAGCATTTGGCTACATGTTCTGCGGATCACACCGCGAGAATCTGGTCTACTGAGCAAAACTTCAATTTGGAGACTACTTTGCAGGGACACCAGAGATGGGTCTGGGACTGTGCTTTTAGTGCAGATAGTGCTTATTTGGTTACGGCGTGTTCTGATCATTATGTGAGGTTGTGGGATTTGTCCAATAGTGAAACCGTTAGACAGTATAATGGTCATCACAAGGGAGCTGTATGTGTTGCATTGAACGATGTGTAATATCATGAATCACAGTAGAAAGGTCTAATTGACAAAGTGATCACCCAAAGGGCCCCGAAGTGGATCATCGCCTAATACTTGGGTAATTATTCCCTCCTTTAGGAGGGGTTATTATCTCAGGTCCATAATTTTTAAGGACCTTCCATTAATTTCATCCATACATTCAATCTCATCCTTAAATTCAACCATGAATACAATCAAAGAAAAGCTAAAATGAATTATTAATTAAAGAACCAGATTAACATTAATTAGTGGCCTGTTGGTTCTGTTTGATTTTCACTGAGACTTTGAAGCATTCTAGTTTCCAAAGGGTTCAATTGACTCAGGTAAATGAAATTAATAATATCAAGGTTGTTTTTCTATAAAATTATATCAACATCGTAATGTTGATTATGGACAACTCGTCAATAAGTAGATAGACTTTCCTTATTCCACCACGGTATAATATATATGTACACCATCGTGTGATAAGTTTGTAGTGAAGATATACAAATTGTGTGATATTGAATTAAGTATATACTGATACACTTAGTTACTGAGTCACTGATATACTGAGTTACTGAGTTACTGAGTTACTGAGTTACTGATATTCTGAGACTGAGTTACTGATATACTGAAGAATATGTTTTTGACTACCCGAGAATCATTTGTAATATTCGTTACATAGAGTCTGACTAGCCAGATCAGTCAAATTCTATGATAATCTAACCTATTTCCTCTTTCTCTTTGGTGTATGTGTTAAGTATAATGTCTCAATAAACGATTAAGGTAATTTATGACATTTTCCAATCAATATCTTCTTGAACCATGGAAACGTTTCAATACAAATAAACATTACTCATTGCTAGGTAATCCTACAAAACTACAATTCTTCACGAAATCTATATGATACTGTAAAGAGTCAACTTATTTTATGCTGTTTATGAGTCTACTATGTAGACTAAATGCTAGGGTATTAATGAAAATTTTCGTTTGAATCGTAATTCAATAAAATGTCGGCATTCCCTCCCACAATATTTGAGGAAGAACTACTGCTTGGTTGATTCGAGGAAAATCCCAACAAGTCCACTGCACCAAATGAAGTGTTACCAGCATTGGAATCGTTATGTTCTGAGTGATCACTCATGTTTGATCCAATAGGAAAGTTCGATCCGGATATATTCATACTTGAATTGGCAGAAACATTTGCGGCTTCAATATCAAGGCCAGCAGATCCAGATACCAATTGAGCTTCCTGGTCACTTTTATCCATCGCTTGATTTTCTTCGGATTGTTCCATACCAAAGTCTTGTTGAAACAAACCTCCCAATTCAAATCTCCATGAAAGAAATTCATCGATCCAACATCTGAAAATCCACCAGGCACCAAACCCTTGGCCACTGGATAAACTGATTTCTCTCAAACAGGTGGTCAATAAGTTACTGGTTAACAAGATGAATAATCTAGGATTCACGTTGTTGAACTTTCCCGGCAATTCGGAAATATAGTTACTAATTTGGATTATGATTTCTTGATTATTACCTTCAATGTCATCAGACTTGAAAGAACCAGTTAACATATTCAACAAGTCACTATTGAGAATATGAAGTAAGACTTCAATGTTCTTTTCACCACATGGGATTTCTCTTGAAACAATTTCGTGGATATCAAGCTTAATCCAATCATTGACCATGGATTTCTTTTCATTGGAATCATTCAATATCTTGGATGCTGATTGTCCAGTTTCAATGATCTTGACCAATCTGTTTAAGAAATTGACAAAGTTCTTCGCAAGTTTCAATTTCATAATAATGAAGTTTTTGGTAACCTTATTATTAATGAGATTATTAGATAAGGTTTTCACGTAACCTGCGGAGATTTGCTTCAATTGAGAAAGCACATCTGGGGGAATCAGAAACTGTAATTGAAGCTTGCTCAACATTCTGATCATTCTTTTGTACATAACCAAATCACATTGTTTGACCCATTCAATAATACTCTCATGGGTATAAAGTTTGAATACAGGAGCAGTCAAGGTACTGTTGAAGTTGTTGAAACTCGAGAACAACTTTTTCATTTGCATGTATCTCAAGGATTCGAACAACGAGTTGACATGGACTTTATAGAGAGAGTAGAGGGTATCTGCAATATCGTAATCGATGTCTCTTGGCAAATATGGGTAAATTGAAGGAAGTTGCAAGGGTAAATTTGGGTTTGAAGGAGCACCCAAATTGCTATTTAACAAATCGTTCAAATTTGGCACATATTTCAAATGCGATACCAGGGGCAATTGGTCGGCAATGGAGTTGGAGTTTGCAATAGAAGGCGAGTTTATCGGAGTGTATGACGGGGTGTGTATATGCGACGAAGTGATGGGAGAATCATCCAAGGAAATGGACGAGTTGGTGGAAGAAATTGGGGATTGGATCTGGTGAGAACCTGGTCCAGTAAAGCCCGAAATTCCCAACCCACCCACGGATTGGCCTGGTTGTTGGAGGTTCTGGTCTCCAATGAGCTTGATGCCACAGTAGTGGTATTTGGACTGGCCTCTCATTCCCAATCTTCTAGTGGTTAAGTTGGGAAACAAGATTCTCACGAGTTTTCCGAAACTGGCAGGAGACAACGGAGTAAGACTGTTATCAGCACAGATCTGGACGTATCTTGCGTAGATTCTGTTTCTGGGAACCACTGCCGTGGCTGAATGCTCACAGGAGTTCAATAACCAGACCATTCCAAACAATTGGCGTTGTCTTTCCTTGTGTTCCTTAATCTTCTGCGACTCTGTGCTGACGATTGCTTCGTTTCCGGCAGATTCATCGTTGTCCAATTGTTTAATTTGCATGGCCAATTGATGTAAAGGAACCTGAGCTGCCTTGACAGCAAGGCGCTTGAGTTCTGAGTCACCTTCGTCTCCCGGAACGGAATGGTCCTTATTTCTTGGTCTTTTGCGCTTGGACAAATCGGCCATTTCCAACGCAGGCATTGCCTGCTGCTGGGCATACATATGACTCGGCATAGGCACTTGCGCTACTTGCGCAACTTGCAGCACGGGAATTTGTTGATGCTGGACTTGTTGAACGGCCAGGACAGACTGAATCTGGTGAACTGGCACCAGCAGTTGCTGGGGCAACAGCAGCTGTGGCTGCTGGTAGAAGCGGCGGTTCTGGAAGTCGTACTGGTCGGATTGGTGCAACTGTTGGACCGGATAGGGATATGCAGAGGAGCGGTTCAATGGCTGCTTGTAGTAGGAATGCTGGGGAACAAACGCCAAGTCCGAGGGTTCTGGCTTGACGTATGCATTGGGATGTATGGACAGTAAAACCGGCGTGGAGTTCTGGGAGTTTTGGGACAGAGACATGGACGAGCCGGAGCCCCAGTGGGAATCCTCGATTTTGTGAGGATCCATGCTGGAAGATGCAAAGGAAGAGGGAAGAGATCAAAGAGACCGAGGGAATTGGGGCAGGCGGGATGCGTAAGCCAATGCGAATGGAGTCAATGGAACCGAGTGGGTGTGACTAGTCTCCCTGGAATTTCCAGTGATGAGCAAATGATCCACTGGATCGGAAAAAGTTTGTATGCGGTAGTTTTGTGGTTAGGGCTGGGGACAAAATGAGGATGCCGCTTGGTCAGTTACGGAATGTGGAAAAAGAGAGCGGAGCACAATACAAAGGTGAGGAATTATTTGGGAGACAATACGCAGTGATGGAGCGGAGGGCTAGACGAGGGCGGGAGAGGGAGAGTGGTCGGGGTCAGGTGGAGTGGTGGGTGGAAGGAGTGTTAGTTGGGGCGAGCCGTCGTCAGGTAGGGTCGTGGATCTACGCATTGTTAGTGACCACTGACCTGTCACCAACCAACCAACCAAACGGGCCACCAACCAACCAACCAATTTCAAAGAAGTCGAACTTTTAGGTAATTAAGCTATTAGGAGTAGATTGGTAGATTGGTAGATTGGTAGATTAAATTGGTGGGCACCGGAGGTGCATTTATGTAAATTTGTCATTTAGTCTACTTCTTCGGTATGTGTTTTGTATTTTGTAATTTCCTGATACTGGTGGCTATATTTTTTATGATCACGCAAACTCAGAGAATATGTGAGTGTAAAACAGGAGAAGTGTAGAATATTAAGGGGAGTATTAGTTTGATGGAATAGAGGGCACCGAAGGTGCATTCAATTTATACATACTAATTACTTTATAACTTTAAATACTTAAATACTTTATATTCTTTATATACTTTAGTGTGTTGGAGTTTAGGTTGGCTCAGCTATATTTTATGATCACGTAAACGCAGAAGGATAATTATGTAAACACAGTAAAACAGAGTAAAGTATAAATGATGAGCATTATTATTTTGATGCCCTAGCTGGCACCGAAGGTGCATTCAATTTATACTTTGTAGACTATATATAGTTCAGTTTTAGTGTGTCGAGTTCATGTTTGGTTACACTATATTTTAAGATCACGTAAACTCAGAGTGATAATTATGTAGTTTTTTACACCCGTGTATTCAAAATACATAAACTGAAACACAGAGAGAGAATGGATTAGGGAATACGTTTACATACGAATATTATCTAGTTAGCTAGGTAATGATCACTGTAAAGTGTAAAACAAGAATAAGTGTAGTAATTAATCAGAATTATTATTTTGATGCCCTAGCTGGCACCGAATGTGCATTCAATTTATACTTTATATAATTTATACTTTATACTTTATGTGTTGTGGTTCATGTTGGTTATGCTATATTTTATCATCACGTAATCAAGAGGCTCAGAAGAGATATTATGTGCCAGAACAATTAGAAGGTAATCAAGTAGAGTATCGTTCTAGTGGACCTGGCGCACCGTAGGTGCATTTTTTATTCTGTGATTCTTTCTATTCTACTTATAATTTATGAACCTGATGCTTTATATGTGTATGATGTAGAAACGCTCTTGGAGAGATAAATTAAGTAATGAATTAAGAAAGTAGTTAAGTAGCAACGGAATTAAAGTAAGTGAAAAACTTGTGCTTTACCCTTTCTATTCTTTTATACTTTTGTTCTGATGCTTTATAGTATGAGTAGGGCACAATCTCGAAGAGATATTACGTAAAAATTCAACAAAGTAAGGTAAGTAATTAAAACTATACCCATTTATGGTCCTATTCAGCACCGTGGGTGCTTTTGTGTTTCTCCCATTTATTCTTTATCTTATCATATTTTGTGTGGTTTATGCTTTTTGGTTTCAATTAAATCAGTCTCGAAGAGATTAATTACGGAATACATTAACAAAGCAGGTAGCAATGGAATTAAAGTTATTTGAACAGTTCCAGATTATAGTACTACCTCGCACAGTATGTGCGTTTGTGCTCCTACCCACTTACTCTTCATTTTGTCTTATTTTGTGTAGTTTATATAATGACTAGAAACAGTCTCTAAGAGATATGATCATGTAATAAACCAACAAAGTAAGGTAAAACTATGTTTCATATTTAAAGTCCTAGCTAGAGCTGTAGGTGCATTTATACTTTTACCCATTTATTCTTTAATTTGTCATATTTTCGTGTAGTATTATGATTGGGAACAGTCTCGAAGAGATATGATTACGAAATATATTAGCAAAGTACGCAGCAATGGATTCAAAGTAATTAAGATGTGTTCCATATTATGGCTCTTGCGAGCACCGTAGGTGCATTTGTGCCCTTACCTTTCTATTCTCCTTGTAATTTATGTTCCTGATGCTTTGTACTATGATTAGGAAATAGTCTCGAAGAGATATGATTACGTACAAAAACTAACCAAGTTAGCAGCAATGGAGCTAAAGTAATTAAAACTGTTCCAGAGTTATGGTCCTAGCCGGTCTTACCCACTTCTTCTTCATTTTGTCATATTTTGTCATATTTTGTGGTTTATCCTTTTTGTTATCTTATTCGTTTTATTCTCCATGGTTTGATCACATGGACACATCAAACTGTACTTTACGTAATAAACCCCATAAGCAAATTACTTAAACTAATTAAACTAATTAACTAATTAACTAAAGAACTAAATAACTAACTAACTAATGAACTAATTAACTAATTAACTAATTAACTGACTAAGCCGGATCATTATTACATGGCCCTGGCGGGCATTGCCCTATCGGGCACATTTATTTTCCATTTTCTCTCCCCTCTTTTCCTCTACTTTGCCTATTTTCTGACCGGCCTTACTTTATCTCATCGTGCGATTTTTCAGCTCATCACAAAAATTTACTCAAGATGGCTGTATTGAACTCCAACCCAGAAATCCTCCTTCGTAAGAGAAAGGACAAGGATAGAAAGAAGATCCAGAAGCAGGAAGAAGCCCAGGAAAGAGCCAGAAAAAATCAGGAAAGAAAAAAGCTCCAGAAGAAGCAATTCATCCGTGCTGAAGAGTTGGTTAGCAGATTCAAGGCCAATGAATTGGAAAGAAAACGTATCTCCAAGTTGAGTGAAAAGCAGGAAGAGACTCCTGTTGTTGCCGAAGACAGCGAAACCAAGTTATTGTTTGTGATCCGTACTCCAAACCATGCCAGAGGTCTTTCTCTTCCTGTGAAAGCCCGTCAGATCTTGGCTGTGTTGAAGTTGGAAGAAGTCGATACCGGAGTGTTTGTCAAGGCTACTCCTACCACTGTGGGTTTGTTGAACTTGGTTGCTCCATATATCATTGTTGGACGTCCTTCTTTGAGTTCCATTCGTCAACTTTTCCAAAAGAGAGCTCGCATAATAAGTCCCGATGAGGAAGCACAACCAATGCGTTTGGATAATAACCAAGTGGTAGAAGACAAATTTGGTGACAGTCTTGGATTGGTGTGTATTGAAGATATCGTCCACGAGTTGATCAGTTTGACCGACAACTTTGTGGCCATTTCGTCGTGGTTATTGCCTTTCAAGTTGAATGCGCCAGTGCATGGATGGGGCCCACAAGCCAAATTGGCCAGATTGATCCACAAGACAGAAAACAAGAAGGCCATCAGTATGAGCAAGGAATTCCAAATCAAGGAAGTCGAAGACATTGATGGTGTTATTGCCCAACAAAATTAAACACACTGAAGCCAGGCATTTCTTTCCAGGAGAGCGTTTTCTCTTGAGCTGTACTTTATCTACTCCACATGCACTATCATCTCTGGTTCATTTATCACTATTTTCTGCCCCAAACCGTGAGTTCTGGATGGCTGTTTGCTTTCTTTCATAGCGTGCTATTTGACTGTTTGTGATTCTCAACAGATTAGCAATCTGTTGATGGTATCATGACTGATCACTCATTTATAGAATGGCCGCGGTGGTCATACAATATAAGACAAGGTATTTAAGTGTAGATAATGAGCAGGTAATCAATGATGTTTAACAGTATAAGAATGGTAATTAATTGAAAAGATAATTTGAAACAAAACATAAGGTAATAATTAGACAGAGGGAGTGAATTATTAGAATAAGTTAAGAGAACGCTAGTTAATTATAGTTAAAGGAAGAATGCTAATTAATTATAGACACGAGGATAGAATTGTCAGTCAATAAAAGAAGACTTGTTCACAAAAATTGAATTATGTCAAGTTGAAGAAAGGTGCTAACTGCAAAGTAGGCAACGTTATCAGAGCTGTTAATTAAAGAAACTATAATTGTTACAACAGCAGATTAAATTGAATAACCATACCAACCCATTAACATAAGGTTTATAATCATAAAACGCACAAACTATACATTTTTCAGAACAGTTAATAAAGTCAGAGCATTCATTATAGAGTGAAATGCATTACCTATAAATTAAATAATTTCTTACTTGTATAGGTAACAGACATTCCAAAGATGAACAAGCATTGAATATCATTATCATCAACTTACATATCGATCTCTACATATATATTCTATATTTATTGGGTTCCCAGTTCTGCGATACCAAGTAATTTTCCAATCCAAAAAGTAATAAGCGATTTTAATCCAAAAACTGTCTTATTCAAAATTTCCAATCACTTTATAGCTCTATATCCACTCTCCATATCCCCTCTTATCACTTCTAATTCTTTCAATATCTCACTCCATTTAACATACGCGTACCATATGCTCGCGTCTCATCCATCATGACTTACTCCATCTACCAACAGATCACGTATCCTGAGACACACACTTACAAATTTCTTCAGCTTCCTGAAGATCTCTTGGAATATATCAAAACGGAGGAAAATGGGCCACTTTTGATCAAATCATCGCCATTGGATCATGATAAATCTAATGGTAATACCAACAGTCATTTGGTGCTTTGCACCGATAAAAAGACGTGGAAACTAAGACAAATGAACCATTCCAATACGGTTTTGCTATTGAACAACATGAACGTCAATAAAATGGGCCATAAAGTGAGTGGAAATGGCCAAAATCGCCTTATAGGCTTTGGCCAAGGATTCTACGATTATGAGTTGACAAAAACCCTGGGAACTATAAATAAGAGCAGTATTCCCCAGTTTCCTGGGGAAGACAAGCTGGAAATATTATATGATCATCTTTTGAACGATTCCCCTATTTCAATCACAGAGTTTGAATTGCAATGGTTCCAATTAGGTGGAGTTGAAATAGATGGATACGCGTACACATTGACACCTGAATTCATAACAGAAGTGCTATTCTACGTGATCACCATATTGATCAGTGAACTGATCGACTACAAGGAATGGCAGGGAGATTTGGACGAATTGTATCCCAAAGCCAACGATGGGAAAAAGATCACAAACTCCGTAATAAAAACAGTGATTCACAAGTTTTCATCTGTTGAAGGCACCAAATTCAAACTAAATAACGAAGCCATAGCACAATGGTTTGGCAAAGAAGCGTTGAAAACGGCCAAATCCATTCTTATTCCAGATTTCTTGGTCAGCTGGAAAGCATCGTTGCCTGAATTTTACAATGTTTCGCTCGATTTAGCAGACTTGAAAGGATGCTACTTTAGATCAGAACAGAGGATTACCTACGTGAACCAAGATAATTTATCGGACTCAATTCCTATCAGATTTCAGCAGCTTTTTCAATTGGACAGAAATTGGGCATATGAAGACTTTGTGCCATTTATCCTGGCACTTGTGCCTCCTGGAAAGAAGATAGACTCGGTGATTATCAAGTATGCCAGGAAAAAGAAGGTGGGTAGGGAGTTTGTCATTATTCCTAGGGATTAGGAACTATATATAAAGAGTGAAGTGAGGGCATTTAATCTGTTGAAATTAGAACAGAGATAATTTAGAGTACTCTAGGGACATTAGTATGAAAGCTAGTATTTCACCATTTACCAATTATTCAATTATTCAATTAACCAATTAACCAATTAACCAATTAACCAATTAACCAATTAACCAATAAACCAATAAACGAATAAACCAATGAAAAGAATTAAAATAATCAAACCACTTAAAATAATCAAACCAATTAATTGTTCCAATTAATTGAACCATTTAATTGACCATTTAATCGAATCTTAAAAGATTTGACTGACAGTATAAAATCAACAATTCAGTCACATAGAAACACCCATTTTCACACTCCCCAATACCCCTCTAATCCATTCAAAACCAAACCACACTGTAGCTAAATTGTCTCTTACTTTCCTCATCAATCTTCCAGTCCATACGCGCAGCCCCAAATCGCACTTTTCCGAATTGGGGCCGAGATTTCACTCATTTCTTAAGCACTGGAACCAACCATCATGGACAACCAGACGTTTATCATATCACTTATAGTACGTAAAAACACTATTAGAGTTGTCTGAAACCATTACTAACAGCAGAGCGGTGGGTGTGCCGGAACATCGACGGATTTAGCATTTTTTCCCATTGATACAGTCAAGACCAGAATCCAGGCCCAAGGAGGATTTTTCAGAAATGGAGGATGGTCAGGCATATATAAAGGCTTGGGATCGTGTGTGGTTGCTTCTGCCCCTTCAGCATCACTTTTCTTCATAACATATGAGTCCATGAAGGTTTACACCAAGGATTTCCTGCCTGCCAAAAGCCATATGATGTCCGCGTCTATGGGTGAGATTGCAGCCTGTTTAGTCAGAGTTCCAGCAGAAATCATCAAGCAAAGAACACAAGCCGGAATTGCAGGTGTGGGTGGCAAGGCCACGTCCTTAGCCAATTTCTTGTATTTGATTCAAAACAAGTCTGGAGAAGGACTTTTTCGTGGGCTTTATAGAGGATGGAATACTACGATCATGAGAGAAATTCCGTTTACAATCATCCAATTTCCATTGTACGAAAGGTTGAAAAAGACCTGGGCTGATAGAGAGGGCGTCAAGGAGATTTCTTCGGCGAAAGCGGCGCTTTGTGGGTCGTTTGCTGGTGGTGTTGCTGCGGCTTCTACCACTCCGCTCGATGTGATCAAGACAAGAATTATGTTGAACAAGGATAGAGTAGGGTTTGGTAGTATGATTGGACGAATGGTGCGGGAAGAGGGATATGGAGCATTTTTCAGGGGAATCGGACCAAGAACCGCATGGATCAGTGCTGGAGGAGCCATTTTCTTGGGCTGTTACGAAGTGGTGCATAAACAATTGACCATAGCAAGCAAAGGACAGTTATAGAAGAAAATTATAGAAGAAGATGGATGGTCATGAGATTGTCGTTAATGAGGTATAATTAAAATTATGATGTTATCACAGGAAACTACAGAATGGAAAAGCTCTATTCATAATTGTTCATAGACTTTAGAGCATTAGACAGCAAGGTGATGTGGATTTCAGATTGTTTCCAATCGCAAATGATAGATAATTAGATACAATCAGAGGAGGAGGGATTACGTTGAGTGTAATCACTAAAATTAAAGATTATGATAGATATTATGAATTGTACAAATGATGCAAACAGCAGATACGTCAATAAATGTAATAATAGTTTGAATAATCAGATACTTTGAGAACTCTAATAATAATGTAAATAATCAGAATAATCGATATTTATAATTAGTCACAGTACTCAGAAATAATAGAAATACAGATCATAAGAAATTGGAAAGATTAGGTGATGGAAAATCACCAGAGTACTTACTATAAGTCTTTTAAAATAA
This sequence comes from Suhomyces canberraensis, assembly GCA_003706525.2. NCBI lineage: Eukaryota > Fungi > Ascomycota > Pichiomycetes > Serinales > Debaryomycetaceae > Suhomyces > Suhomyces canberraensis. Next base: position 279,574 of record PPLP02000015.1, read on the forward strand.
TAAAATAAAAATAAAAATCCGAGCTTCTTACGGACAATACAAGTAATAAGGTGAAACTGCGGGCACTTCTGGATTGAATAGACAGTATACGGAAAATGTTTGTAACAGATGAATTATGGCAGATGATTATATGGTAGATGATCAGGTAGGGTAAGTGCACTGGATGGCCGCCTTTGTTATAATTGATATGTAGATACATTAGACATAAAAGAAATAATAAGTTCAATATGTTAGATATAAAAGAAATAAGTAGCTGAATATATTGGATATAGTGTATATTGCAAATATTTAATAATTCGATAAATTTGAAATAATAGCAATTTTTGGAAAAATCAATAAGTGATTAGATTCCATCAGTCATCAACCTCTTCTCAGTACATCATCTTGGAATATCATCTTGGGTATTATCCTGCAATATCTCACGAGATTATCCCACATCTTACTTTATGCACTTTCCTTTCTCCCCACAAAAACTATAAAATCTGTAAAATCTGTAGAATTGTAAAATCTCAACTTTATTGGATCACCCAGCTACCGTTTCCACCAAGGCATTTCCCAATTTAACATTCCTAGGCAATTTAAAATTCCTGGCCATTAACGTTCCTACTCTATTAAAGTCTCACTAACAAAAGAATTACATGCACCAGATCTATGAAAATGTATGAACATATATGAACATCTATGAAAATCTATAAATTCCGTCCAAAATCACCAAAATCACAAAGATCACCCATACTCCGATCTCTACATCTCCACCACATATTCACCCACCCCATCACTTATCCGGATCATACTATAATCCACTTTTATTTGTATCAGTCACGTGACTAAAGGTCACGCTCATCACACGTGACCGCTTTCGCCTTCCAATATATGCACGCTTTTGTATTAGTGATCTCTTCACACCATGTTTCCATCATTAACCAGAATCGGAACAGCCGCCAGGGCTAGAGTCAGTGTCGTTGGCAGACGTGTCACCAGATCGTTGGCCACGGGCGCTCTCCATACTCCCAGCCCAATTTCTGAGCCCGTGGTGACTCCTCCAGAGGGATCCAGCATCTCCTTGATGAGTGCCACCAGAGACGAAACCCAATTCGGAACTCGTCCTATTTACTTGGATGTGCAAGCCACTTCCCCCACTGATCCCAGAGTGCTTGATAAAATGTTGCAATTCTACACGGGAATGTATGGTAATCCTCATTCTTCTACCCATGCCTATGGATGGGAAACAGACAAGGAAGTGGAAAAAGCCAGAGCATTTATTGCCGCCGGAATCAATGCTGACCCCAAGGAAATCATTTTCACCTCGGGAGCCACGGAATCAAACAATATGGCCATTAAGGGTGTGCCTCGGTTCTATAAGAAGACCAAGAAGCACATCATCACTACTCAAACAGAACACAAGTGTGTGTTGGATTCCGCAAGACACATGCAAGACGAGGGGTTTGACGTGACCTACTTGCCTGTAAACGAGCAGGGATTGATCAGTCTTGACGATTTGAAGAACGCCATCCGTAAGGATACGGCTGTGGTCTCTGTGATGGCCGTGAACAACGAAATCGGAGTGATCCAGCCATTGAAGGAAATTGGCCAGATCTGTAGAGAAAACAAGATTTTCTTCCACACCGATGCTGCGCAGGCCTACGGTAAGATCAATATCGATGTCAACGACATGAACATCGATATGTTGTCGATTTCTTCCCACAAGATCTATGGTCCTATGGGAATCGGTGCTATCTACATCAGAAGACGTCCTAGAGTCAGATTGGACCCTCTTATCACCGGTGGTGGTCAAGAAAGAGGTTTGAGATCCGGTACCTTGGCCCCTCCTTTGGTCGCCGGGTTCGGAGAAGCCGCAAGACTTATGGTTGAAGAAATGGACTACGACCAAGCCCACATTCACAGACTTTCCGAAAAATTGAAGGCCGGCTTGTTATCTATCCCATCCACTCAATTGAACGGTTCTTTAGAACCAACTTCCCAGTACCCAGGATGTGTTAACATCTCGTTTGCTTACATTGAAGGAGAATCTTTGTTGATGGCTTTGAAGGATATTGCCTTGTCTTCGGGATCTGCATGTACTTCTGCCTCTTTGGAACCTTCTTATGTTTTGCATGCTTTGGGAGCCGATGACGCTTTGGCCCATTCCTCCATTAGATTTGGTATTGGTAGATTCACCACCGAAGCCGAAATCGATTACGTGATCAAGGCCATTAACGAAAGAGTCGAGTTCTTGAGAAAGATGTCTCCATTGTGGGAAATGGTTCAAGACGGTATTGATTTGGATTCGATTGAATGGAGTGGCCATTAAACAGCCGGGACGTTTAGTAGCGTACGAGCAAATGGCAGTATGTATGTATAGTGTATTACAAATGTGTATTTGCAAGTGTAGTCACCAGTCTAAAGAACGAAACAAATTGAGTATCTTCATTATAGTGTTTATAGTATAGGATGAATATAATTTTTATGAGTTGTATCAGATAAGTGATAAATTGTGTCTGTTTGTGACTTTAGGTCATCGTGTACTTACTGTGAATAAATAATATAGGGAGTATGTGATAAAATGTCACCATATGATTGTTGGTATAAGATAGAAGAGCAGCAAGTCAAAATTATTAAGAGAATTATTATGTATTTTATGATGAATGGGAGGACCTAGTGAAATCATATTAAGGGGAGTTATAGTCATTATAGTCTTTGAAACTCAATTTTCAATATATTTACTATTTGGTAAATTTTGTAGGTCCATTTTGGGGATAATTCAATTTTTCCCAATTTTTTCAAAATTCAACAAACTTACAACGATATCTCATGGTAACTCATATTTAAATTATTCAATAGTACAATCAAGTTTATTTCTTATTTCATTTAATAAGTTCTATCTCTTCTATTTATTGTTATTTGTAATAACTTTCAAATCAGTTGTCTTGAAGTTACTATTGATGACATAGATATAAAATTAATCAAAGATTAAAAGGTCTTGGTAAAACCTTGCACACTATCTGTATTGTTTCCTCCGATCACTTTAGAGAAGAAAAATTCAAGGAAACACAGTCTATGGGGCTCAGAAAGTTACCCTCTTTAATTATTTGTCCACCATCTTTAAATGGGCATTGGGAACAAGAACTTAATCAATATGCTCTATTTTGAAGGTCTTGGTGTAGAATGGAGGACCCAGTGTCAGAGTACCGGTTCGTGCACAAATCCTCGAAGTAATAGATGGAGATGAATAATATATAGGAAATGCAATTTCTGCATTTTAATTAAAAATTCCTGAGCTTTTATGATAACTAAAGAAAATGAGTTATATAACTCGTTGAATTTTTAGTACATCTCATAAATATAGGAATATTATCTTAGCATCTGGTATGGTAATACACCAGGCCATTTCACTATAAATATATCATGTCAAACATATACTAACCCCACAATTTGCACTCGTCTCATTACTTACAGGAAACTCGAAATAGCTGCAAAATTGTTCAAAAGCAACCAGTAACTCTAGATACCCCACGAACGCGCTAAGGCCAACACTAACAACTTACAAATTGGCAGGAAATCGAAGTGCCACTTCGTGCCACTTCATATTCCATGATCTCTGATTCTCTTTTGATCCGGGTGCAAATGACCGAAAAAGGAAATTTTTCAATCAGTCCAAAAAGTCCAAGACCAATAAAACCCAACCAATTCCAATAAATCCCACCCAAATTGAACAAGATAATCTGATCTCACCCGATTTAATCAATTTGATCAATTTGACTAATCCATCGAATCACTAAATGGTGTCCATTGACAGTGACTCATGGATTGTCATGGCGTTGACGGCATTGACCGCTCTGCAGGGCCCGCACCGCTCGCCGGTATCGGCGTGCGCCGGCGCGAAAACTTATATAACTGTCAATTGCCGTCGATTTCTCCATATCACAATGTCTCCAATTACCAAAACCATCACTATTCTTCCCGGTGACCATGTCGGGAGCGAAGTCTGCGACGAGGCCATCAAGGTTCTCCAAGCTATTGAAAAGAGTACTCCACATCAGGAAGTCAAATTCCAGTTCAACCATCACTTGATTGGTGGTGCTGCAATTGATGCCACTGGAGTCCCATTGCCAGATGTTTCTCTTGAAGCAGCCAAAAACTCCGACGCCGTGTTGCTTGGTGCTGTTGGTGGGCCAAAATGGGGAACTGGGGCCGTTAGACCAGAACAGGGCTTGTTGAAGATCAGAAAGGAATTGAACCTTTACGCCAACTTGAGACCATGTAACTTTGTGTGTGACAGTTTGCTTGAACTTTCTCCATTGAAGACCGAAGTGGTCAGAGGAACCGATTTCACCGTGGTGAGAGAATTGGTGGGTGGTATTTACTTTGGTGAAAGACAAGAACAAGAAGAGTCCAGCGATGGAGAAACCGCTTGGGATACTGAAAAGTACTCTGTTTCCGAAGTCACCAGAATCACCAGAATGGCCGCCTTCATGGCCTTGCAACATAACCCTCCTTTGCCAATTTGGTCTTTGGATAAGGCCAATGTCTTAGCATCCTCCAGATTGTGGAGAAAAACCGTCGAAAAGGTCATTACTGAAGAATTCCCTCAATTGACCGTCCAGCATCAATTGATCGACTCTGCCGCCATGATCTTGGTGCAATCTCCAAAGAAATTGAACGGTATTGTCATTACTTCCAACATGTTTGGTGATATCATCTCCGATGAGGCCTCGGTGATTCCAGGCTCCTTGGGTCTTTTGCCTTCTGCTTCCTTGGCTTCTTTGCCCGATACCAACTCCGCCTTCGGAATGTACGAACCATGTCATGGATCTGCCCCAGACTTGCCAAAGAACAAGGTGAATCCTGTGGCCACCATTTTGTCTGTAGCCATGATGTTGAGATTGTCTTTGGACTCATTGAAGGAAGCCGAAGCCTTGGAAAAGGCCGTGGGAGAAGTCTTGGACTCTGGAATCAGAACTGCCGATTTGGGTGGTTCCAGCACTACTCAAGAAGTTGGTGATGCCATTGCCAAGACCGTGGGTAAGATCTTGAGCCAAGCAGCCTAGATCTGTATTTATTGACGGAATCTTCTTTCATAGCTCAAGAATACCAGTTGATCTCTATTCTTGAAAGGTATATATAATGACGTAAGATATAATCTGGATAATAAAAGGATAAACAGTTATTAGATGTAAGGTATGGAGTACAGTCAGTATAGTATCGTTAAATGCTATGAAATTAAAAATTAAACAGGATAATTGAATTTTATGGAGTGCAGTTAGCATAATATCGTTGATGCTTTTAATTAAAGGATAAGCTGTATAGTTTATAAGAAAAAACGTATGTAGGAAACTACTGTTTAGCCTTAAATATCGTTAATGATGCTATAAAATTTAGTTATGGTGCTACAGTTAGCATTAAAATATGTTAAATGATGCTTTGAAACTAAGGATATCAACCGTATAATTTATATTAAATTTATTAATGGAGCTATATTTCAGCTTTAAATATCCTCAAATGATGCTTTAAATTAATTTATGGAGCTATAGTTAAATCGCCCTCAAATGATGCTATAAAATTCATTTATGGAGCTAAAGTTGGAGCTACACTTCAGCATTAATATCGTTAATGATGCTATAAACTTGTAGATATTCTAAATGGTCCACTATCTTAAATCGTTTGAATTGAAACTTGCAAAAGATCTCTCGTGAGCTTGTTCTTTCGATCCATGAGTCCGGTCAATAATCGTAGCATCGCTAGATGAAGACGTGAAAGTGGGAGAGTCTGACTTGACCTGGAATCCAGATTTATCCCGAGGAAGATACGTGTCGGAATAATAAGATCTGGATTTTCTGCTTGACTTGTTTCCAGTATTCTTTGCATCGTCAATTAATTGATACAAATTATTACTGAAGTCAAACTCATTCATAGAGAAGTATTCGTCTTCAGAGCTGGTCAAGGTGATGTTGCTTAAATTGGATTTGGGGACCAATGGAGGTTCTTCGACTATGATAAAATCAGGGTCAATCAAGCCAAAACCCAAAATATCCAACTCCGAGTCAAAATCAATGCCCTTCTTGAACTCCTCAATAACTTGAGCAGAGCTCAACGATTGCATGGACTCTTCCTTGTTTGCTTTCCTGAAATAATTAGATGGAACTTCAAAAGTAGAAGAAGAGCCATGACGTGTAGCAAAGATATCATTGGTAGATCCATTGAAATTCATCAATTGGTCCAAATCAATACTCTTTCCAAGTTGAACAAGCGAATTCTTGTCCAGATTGGAAGCATGGTCTCCATCGATAGTACTATCAGGACTTTCTGTGACTTTGGTGTAGTCCATAGAACTGTTCAATTCCTCTTCTGGTATGGCCATTTCTCTCTTTGAATCCTCGGCCTTCAACTTTTGGATTTCGCCGTATAGGGATGAATTGTCTCTACTAATTGTTACCCAATTAGTTTCTCCATCCACGTAATATTCCTCTGGTGGCACGTTTCCAAAGTCCCAGTACGGAATAGGACTCTTGGAATTTTTCCACCGTTGCTTGTGGAGTGAATCCAATGCTGCAACATTCTCTTCTGTGGTGGATCTTGGAATCTTGGCAATTTGTCTCTGGACAACAGTTCCGTGACTATTATCATAATTGGAAGAAGATCTGGATTTCATTTCGATGGAATTTCTGGTACTTTCACCAACCAAGCCTTCCACGCTCATTCTTTTGTCCTTCTTGTATCTTGGTTCTTCAATCAGTCTTCTACTATATCTAATGTCTGCGTTCACATGTTTTGGAACAGCTGGTGGCTGTTCACCACTAAATGACCTCCTGTACTCATAACTCTGTTTAATATCGTTTTCCTTAGCTTTGCTGTTGATTTCTCTGTAGAGTTCACTGGAGTGTCTACTTACAGTGTCAGGTCTGCTTGTCTCATACTTTAAGGTATTAGGATCATATCTGTTGGTATCATGTCTGCTCAAAGTATCTTGGGATGGAGCTTCATATTGAGTATCAATAGAGTAGTTTGGAATACTCACAGCTCTACTTTGAACTCTATGAACCGGTTCGTCCAACGTGGAATCATCAGATCTTTTGAGCTCAGGAATTGGCTTGTACAAATTGGAATATTCTGTCTTGTCACCTCTTGGAATATAGGTATTAGAGATTTTTCTAGGCTGAGGTTCTGGTGTTTTTGGAACAGATTTCGCAGGATCCTTTCTGAATGGATGAAGAAGCTTATGAATGATGGACTTTTTCTTTACCAATGGGCGAGTGGCCGATTTTTCAGGAGTTTTTTGAATTTCTTGGGTCTTGGGAGTCTTTGGGGTTTTTGGGGTTTTTGCAACCATTAAAGTTTTGGGATTCTTGGGAGTAATCGGAGTGACTGGCTTCGAGGCCACCATGGTACCTGTGCTCTTGAGCCTAGGAGTGATTGGTGGGGTTTGAATAGCAGTTTGTCTCTGTTTTTCCTCCAATTCCTTTTGTTTCATGCTGGACTTAATTCTCTCACTATTATAGGAAGTGAAAACATCCAAATAATATTCCACGTCATTCTTGTACCCTTTGGCTAAACTGTCTGTTATAGTGTTGTGAGTTCTGAACACCAAGTCATAATTTGTAATTAATAATCTCTTCAAAGTGGTTTGTAATTCGGATGCCGCAATAATTTCGTCCAATTGAAAATGGCCATCTTTACTAAACCCAACCAATCTGATATTTTGCTCATTCACAAAGGAAGCATTGATAATTAAATACAACCCAGGGTGGGTTTCAAAGTATCGATATGGATCATCAAAGGTTATGTTCAAGAATAATGCAAATGGCGACTTACACGTTTCTATCTCGTAAGCATCAATATTATGGGCTGTGGAGTAGATGGTGAGATCTGGGTCCTGTCCACCGGAGGATGTCACGAGAGATGAAACAGAAGTGGCTGGTCCAGTAGGTGAAGTTGGTGATTTTAAAGAAGTGGACTTGAATAAATGAAATGATTGACTTTTATGTAAAACCTTGGCTTTTGCAATCAATTCAATGATTTTATCACCACTATCCTGACAATTCAAAACCTCATAGTTTTTGGTGATGTTGGTATATTTGGAAAGAGAATTGAAACCGTATTCTTTAGTGCTAAGAAATCTTAAAAATGAGCCCTGAGTATCCTTAGCAAAATTAGAAACACCTTTATAAGTAGATGCAATGACGTGATTAATTTCCACCCAACCATTAACCTCCATAGATGGGAAAATATCGAGATTTGGCAATGGCTTTTCATTGATCAACGAATGCATTAACACATCTGACACAGAAATGGTTTTCAGAAGGCCTTCCTCATCCTTCCTGAGATAATATTTGGTATCGTTAACTGTCAAGAATAATAAATAATCAGAAAAGATAATGAGAACATCAATATCCCAAATGCTATCTTTTTGAGGCTTTATGTTCTTTAATTCATAGATTCCTACCACTTTTCTTGTTAACCAATCATACTGTAATTCTTCAGGCCATTTGGATGCAAGTTCAGTTAATAATTTACCTGAAGGAGTAAAGAAACGATGTTTTGGGTTCTTCAAATCATCTACTTCTTCAGGCAATTGTCCTCCAAAAGCATCTATGACTTCAATGGCAATATTGTAGTTATGGTCTATGAAGGCCATTTCCTCCAATTCAACCCGATTGGGCTTTTTGTGACCCACCAATTCGGGGTATATGGCTTCATGAAGTCTTTTGATGATTAGCTTTAATTTCGGTAATTCGAATAAGGATCCAGATACGATGGAATCGATTTCCCTCACGGAATAACTTCCTTTGTTCAAGTTACGGTTTTCAAAGATTTTCTTGTGATTTCTCTGCTGAAACTTTGTCAATCTTGTATTAAAGTTTTTGAGATTAGCTTCATGACGGATAAATGCTTTGTAGAAATATGGCAAGATCATTCCAAGAACCTTAAAGACTTCAAGGTAGCCGTAATATTTTGACTTATTAAGAGAATCGTGAAGGATGCAGTTGATTCTGGTGATTTCATCAATGGTTGGTGGGAAAACATTATTTATATTGGAGATGGCAGCTTGAGTATTGGCTCCAGAAGCTGCAGATTTGGATGAATGAGACAAAACGTGGATTCTCAACGGAATGATGAAGTTTTGGAGTAAGTTGACAAGGCCCATGGTATAATTAGTTTGGATCGAGACCAATTCTTCGATGATGGAGTCGATTTTTTCGTTTCCTGCCAATAATGGGGAGATGGGAGATGCTGCAGATACGTTATAGTTGATTTGCATTGCCTCAGGAGAATATTCCAAAAGAGGGTCAAATAACTGGTCCAATTGATCACCCAAAAGGTATACCAATTTATTGTTTTCCTCCACGATTTTAGGGCATGCTTGATCTGAATAATTATCATAGACGGTATCCAACAAAACCGTAGACATATTATGCGGCTGGATGAGACCCAATTGGAGCAACTTGTTTCCCAAATCAAGTGGAGGTTTATCTACCAAAAGATTCATTTCATTAGCCAAATTGCCGGCATTTGTCTCGTCCCAAGGAACACTCAATTTTATCTCGTTGGAGAGTTTGGTGAAGTTTTTGAGGATGGAGATTGCAATGGACTTTCTCACGTTGGATCTTCTGTATTCTGGCAAGAGGTTTTCACAACTGGGCCAGAACCGAGACCGGGAATCGAGAATGAGATTGTCATAAGTAGTGACTCCGTATTTCGTGATGGATTTCGTAGAAATCCGGCCGGATCGGCTGTTCTGGTAGATGATCACCAACATATGCTCAAAGTAATGAGGATCGTATCCTGTGAAGTATGCTGCCTTGGAGAAGATATCCTGCCATTCGTCCAAAGTGTATGATTTTGCTCTTGATTTTCGAGAAATTGGCTGGGAAGCTTCGCTTAAACGAACACCATCTGAGCTTCTCCAAATTTCTCCATCAAATTGGGCTCCCAAAGGTGGAAGACGGAGAGAATCTGCCATGGATTCAAGCGATTTGGAGCTTGTGTTTGACACTGTTCTGAGGGTTTGAGAGTTCCGGGGAATTGGGTGTTGTTTGTTTTGGTGGTTGTGATGTCGAGTGGCCTTGAAAAAGGCTTCGTCGTGCTCTAGAGACGCAAAACGGTGGTAGATACTCATGATAGTGGGTTTAAGTCACGGTTGGTGGGTTATGTGTAGAGGTAAATATAAACATCACGTGCCGCGGTTTCCTAATCGAGCGTGTCGCGAAGATGACGAGCATCACGTGCACGAGATGGTCAGGTACGCAGGGCCAGCCGTGCTGGGGATTGAGGCTGCGCCAGCAGCGTCAGCACCGTCAGAAGAAGGAGAGAAAAGTGGTGGGGGTGTGGTGGCGGTAGTGGTGGCGGTAGTGGTGGGTCATGTGACTTGAAATTAGGGGTCGAAGGATAGGGGTCGGGGGGTGGAATCGATGCATGTTCTGAGAGAGCTATTTTGCAGGTTTGGTGGTTTGGAGCGGAATTTGCAGGTTTGAGAATGTAGGTTGAAAAGTGATGGCATTTTCAGTTTGCGTGGCATTGGCAGGTTCCCATTTCAGCCTGAAAAGTGACGGTATTTGCAAACCTGGAAAGTGACGTTATTTGCAATTTAGCTTCATTTGCAATTTAGCTTCATTTGCAGGTTACCAAGGTATATACCATCGACTAAATACATCCCACTATTGCTCGCAACGTGACGGCACGGTCACCAAGGTGACAGTTTCTACGGTTTCCAGATCCCTAAGGGACGTATACCATGCAAAAAATAAAAACTCCCAAACAATGCGATTATGTAGACACAAACTCATCATGTATACTCAAGTTTAGCCGGACTGGGCTTAGGAGCATTTTCTTCTATTAAGTATACCCCTCGCATTGTTAATAATACACACAATCTAAAGAAGCATGTCCTGCAATTATTATGGGTTCTAATAGAACGGCAAGGGTCACGTAAATACGGGACGAATCCAGTGAATTGTGGGGTAATTTCACTATTTTTCAATGCAAGGACTTAACACGGGGCCCACTGTGGTTCATGGGAGGACGATTCCCCAGAGGGTACAGAAGTTGGAAACCCCCGAGAATCCTGTTTATTTGGATCGTGGAGCAACTTTCAGCAGAATAGTAGATTTAAACAATATAAAAAGGTGAGGGTTATTAATCCTATCAAACGTAATAATAGGCCTTGAGAACATGCGAAAGTTTAAAGTGTGAGTGGGTGCCCAGAATGGTGGATAATCCCAATCGATGTTAGAAATGGTATAAAGAGGAGTGATTTTAAGAGTAATGGTTTAGAGGAATGATTTAAAGAGTACTGATTTGAAGGGTAATGGTTTAGAGGAATGGTTTAGAGTACTGATTTAGAGAGTAATAATTTAGAGAGTAATGATTTAAAGAGTAATGGAAGTGTGTCCTACTAATTAATTAGAGATACTGGAATGAAAATAATTAAGGTAGTGGTGTTCTCTAGAAATGAAGAATGGGTTTTAAACTACTGGTCTTCTCTAGAATTAAAGTATGGGTTTTAAACTAGTGGTGTTCTCTACAATTGAAGTATGGGTTTAATTAAAATTAACCCGTACAATGCTATTGTGGATACAGCCAGATCCTTTGCTTTCCACAGCAATATAGACGTAAATGTATAGGAAACGTAGGAGACGTACCATTTAAAACCCTTTGTGTATCGCTTCTCCTATTCGACGGAATTATACAATTAAAAAATGTAATTCATGTAATTCAACTTCAGCCTTCTATTTTATTGCTCAAATGATCAGCAAATGGCTCAAATGATCTGCTCTTTCACCGTTTTGGGTATTGGAGGTGCCAGTTTTTGGCTCATCGTTTTGTTCGAAAGAAATTATTAAACAGAGAATTGTAGTTTGAAAGATAACCTCACTTTTCACAGCGGATTATGAAAACTGTGATTGGGCAACTCCGGTCAATATCGGAAACAAATTTGCTTGAACAATTTTCGGGAGAATGTAGTTGAGTATCGGTAATTGACCCATTTCCAGTTGGTTATTGTCCAATATTAATTAAGTTTCAGTGTAGTAGGGGCTCAAGTGTGGTTAAACATCATCTCAGAGTCTAAAGCTTCTTGGAAATCGGGTTCTGAGTATTATCTAGGATCGATGGCTTTTACTCAAGTATATCGTATAGAACTAATTTTCCTGCAAATCGACGTAAGGGTGTACTGAATAATATCTATATATTTATTTTTGTTATACAATTATAATTATAATCATGGGCTGTGATTTTAAACGAATGCTTATGTATGAATTGAATTTTTGGTTGTTTGTTGTGCATTATACATATGTATCAAGGGTAATATATTGGCTAAGGTAATGGATATGATTATATGGATAAATATTTTCTATGCAATGCTGAAAGTATTATTCGATATTATTTATCAAACATGCCTTAATTAACGGGTCCAACATTTCGATTTCTTTTATCTCTGCCGGTCCCGGCCGCAAGCCACATTGGTTAGGACCCTTGAACGGGCTATATTTTAATGCGCGGGGAAATAAAGATATCTCTCTATAATACTAGGGACCAGAGCTACTACAATATTATGTAGCCCTACATTCCTGTTTTACGTCCCTGAAAAAAATAGCATGGCCAGAACAGGCATCAAGAAAAACCTTACTTTCATCAGTTATGATAATCCCGAAATGTTGGGGTTTTTCTGGTACGAATTGAAAAATGGCTCATCACAATCCAGCTAATTTTTTCCTTAATTAGTATGTGGTTACGGTCAAATAATTGTGAATTATTTTACCACTAGAGAAATCTTCTATTATTCTTGTATCCATTAAGAAGCCCGTACTAATTCGTAGGATATTTACAGTTGAGTGAACATTTACCATTCACTTTTCACTTCCTCATCTCGTACCTTATCTTAAGTCTCCGTACCAGATTATCCAGGTTAGGATTCATTACGATCTGGCAAGTATACGCTCCGAAAAGAAATTACGGGGTAAAATCGGGAGTTGGCGAGATATCGGCGCCGAAACAAATGTGTTTGGGTGGAAATGATTGGCTCACAGCAATTACCATATTCAGCATAGTAGGCCCTGAGAGTAAACACCAAAAGAAAAGAGGAGATAAGAAATAAGCGGGGCTGAGCAAAAGTAATGTAGGGTCGCTAATCAACAGGGTCCTCTCGTAATCGTGGCTTTGTGGGTATTATGACCATTGGCTCGAATATTGGATTGGTGTAATAAACATTTACTAGTACACTAAATCCACCGTATTCACCAATATCACCGTATTCACCAACAGATTAAGATATTTTGTTTCAACTAGTTTATTACCTAATATTGTAAGATTATTAAACGAAATCGAACAACACCATTAGGAGAAAAATGAGTTTGGAAATAAAACATGGATAGTTAAGATTGTGAAATCGCAGAAGAGCATATTAATGTATCTTACATGAACTATCGGAAGTTTCCAGTAATTGCAAGAATTCGGTATAAGATTAACAAGAATAGTTGAATTTAAAGAAATCATATCTCAAGTGATGCAACAAGCATAGAATTGAATTGCTGACGACCACGAGCCATTCAATTAAGAAATGAACAGTCTCCGTAGCGACAGATGTGAGGAGGGGGGAGTGTTTGAGAAAAGAAATTGCATCGATTGGAAAGCACAATGAGACCAATGGAAGGTGATTGCTTTATTGACCATGTTTTCTTTGCAACATGAACTCCTTAGTGTAGAGTTAAGGGATACTATAATAATAGCGACGAGATAGCATAATAAGATTGAATGGAATCAATGTATGGTATAATTCAAGATCAAGATAAGCGGGCGGTACTAACAATATGAAGATAAACAGCTGGTAGTGAAATTCAAAATCAAGATAAACAGCTTGTGCTAATTCAAGATCAATATAAACAGCTTGTGGTGTTTTTCAATATCAAAATAAACAGCTGTTGGTATAATTCAAAATCAATATAAACAGCTTGTGGTGTTTTTCAATATCAAAATAAACAGCTGGTGGTATTATCCAAAATCAAGATAAACAGCTGGTGCTAATTCAATATCAAGATAAACAGCTGGTGGTATAATTCAAATTCAAAATACACAGCTGATAGTGGTATTTGAATGTATAGTGTAATTTAAGATCAAGATACAGCTGGAATTAATTTAAGATCAAGATAAGCAGCTGGTAGTGTAATTCAAGATCAAGATACAGCTGGTGGTGTAATTCAAAATAAACAGCTAGAAGTGATATTGGAACGTATAGTGTAATCAAAATCAAGATAAACATCTGGTAGTGAAAGTGATTCAAGATCAAGATAAATAGCTGGTGGTGGTATTTGAACGTATAGGTAATTCAAAATCAAGATGAGGAACTGGTAGTTTAATTCAAGATCAAGATAAACAGGTGATAGTGTAATTCAAAATAAACAGCTGGTAGTCGCAATCGAACAACTTATCAAGTGAACTCTTTAACCAGTTTATATGGACTAATTGAATATACCAAAGCTCTCAAAATTCAGCTTGGACTCCTCATTTTATTTTGGGAACAGCTATACCATTGATTTAAACAGTAGCCCGAGTTTTGTGAAACCTTCACTATTCTAGACTCACACATAGAAGTGTAACTTCTGTGGTCTCATCTCATTTAAATTTCAACAATTGCTCCAATCACAAATAAACCTGAATGTCAGATTCAACATCATTAGATCAATCCCATACACACTACCAATTAACACTGACTCAACAACAAGTTTACAACCACTATTAGTCATCTTGTGGTACACCATTTATCACTGGAATGTCACCAATTTCGGGTCTTTCGGCACCCCGTCTTTTCCCACACCATTGCGCTCCAATTCTCTCTGCGTATATGTCAACCTGGCCTCATCAAAACTCACTCCTTCGTCCATCATCCTTCTGATCTCCTGTTTGGCGTTTTCCAGCAATCCGCCCCTAGAATCGCCACCATTGATATTTTGGCCTAGATCAAACGTATTACTGCTCAATCCGCTCTCAAGATCATCATGGAATCCTCCAAGACCGATAAATCCTCTTCTTCTAGTCCGGAAACGGTCATGGGCCTCTGCTATCTTGTGTCTGAAGTGGAACAACAAAACACAGAAAAGTATGCAAACAACAATGAGAATGTGACTGGATTTGATTTTGGAGGTCCCGTCGGAATCGTAGTAGTTCCACCATACAGATATGTCTGCGTTTTCGGACATTTTGCTAGTGGCAATTAGATGGTAGAAACTGGGGAATCTCGGAAATAGTTCGGGGACTGCATATAAGCGGTCACGTGACAAACGGTCATGGTTAATCTGGGGTTTTTTGGAAAGTGCCATCTAAAGGGTACTTTGTAGAGATAAAAGAAAGGACTATATAGTTATGGTTAAGTGATTTATGATCATGTGATCTCAAAAATAGAGATAAAAGTAGACCACGGATTATTCCTGTGACCTTACAGGATCAAAAAGTCGATATTGTCTATTTTGTTGATCAGCCAACATATTCATGCCTCATCAGAACAACGTATGAATATTTCACCATCAACTGTAGTTGATGGTTCATTATAATTGAACATAATTGAACATAATTGAACACAATGGAACGCTAGTGGATGTGGTGGTCGAGCTTACATTCATCATATAAGCCAATGAGACGTATTCTGAGTAATATTGGTGAATGACGAGTGTATGACCAACCATTGGACCGATAATGAAAATCAATGTTCACTGGTAGTTTGAATTATTTTATTGTTGATTTAAGTATTTTGGGAGCTTTTCAAGTGAATGGGGCCATTTTGGGGGGCTTTCACCGAGGTTATAATGATAATTTTCTCTATTTTGCAGCTCTTCATATTCTAGTGCATCTTTTCGTTGAAAACCATATCTAAATAATCGAAGTTGATTCAATTCTTTCAATCATATTTTTTTGTTGTTTTAATTTTTTAATTCATTTAACGTCTGTAAAACTTTTGTTCAGGTTAATCCAAATGTAGATGTCCTTTAGTTAACCATTGGATCGGTGTCTTCAGTTGCCACCACGTCAACAGGAGCAGCGGTACTTGATTGGGCGTAGGTAATGTTCAAATTTCTTCCTCCGTAATTGTAGTTATCCAAGTTCTGGATGGCATTTTCAGCCAATTCTGCCAATTCAAACTGCACAACGGCATTTCCAGAGGGCTTGCCGTTGTCGTTGTACTGAATTTCTGCTTTGTTTGTTCTTCCCACGGTTTCGAACAATTCGTACAAATCGTCGTTATTGGTCACATAAGGCAAATTGGCCACAAATACGGTATCGGATCTTTCTCCACCACCAACTACACCCTGAGTAAATTCTGAATTCTTTTGCACCTCGACAGCAGCTCTTCTTGGAGCACTGGCCGATTGGGCTGCGGTAGTGGTACCGCCTCTTCCTGGTCTAGTATCGAGTTTTCTGCCCTCGATTTCGTAGCCCTGGAACATTTCCACGGCCTTCGCGGCCTCTTCTGGAGTCTGGAAAACAACGGTACCAAACCCTCTGGATTTGCCCCAATCGTCCAATCTGACGTCTGCACGCTCGACTTCTCCGGCGCCTCTCATGAGATCCTTCAAAGCTTGCCAGTTGATGGAAAAGGGCAAGTTGCCCACAAAGATCTCTGTGCCTGCTTTGATGGGAGTGGCTGCTGCCTTCTTTTCCTGCACGGGTTCTCTTTCTCTTTCTCTCTTTCTGGGTTCCCGCTGCTTCTTATCTGGCGGAGGATAGTCCTGTCTTACAAAGATCTCTCTTCCTCTGTATTCGTGGTGATCAAACTTGTCAATGGCGTTGCGCACATCGTCTTTGGACGAGAACTCCACCGTTGCCATTCCACGAGAACGACCCTTATTGGTGACAATATCTGCCCTAACGATCCCGAAGTTACTGCCAAACATATCCTCTACATCTTTGGACGTACAATCGAACGGAATGTTGCCAATGAAAATGGAGTTGTCGTAGTTGCGCTCGGTCTTGGAGCGGTAGGCAGCAGCGTCTTCGGCGACGCCAGAGTCGTAGTCTCTTCTGGAACTAAAGTCTCTGCTTCTGCCACCACGTCCACCACGGCCACCACGGCCACTATCGTAATCTCTTCTTCCGCCTCGAGACAGACGGTCGTACGAACTACGGGAGTAGCCATAGTCTCTTCGAGAATATTCCTTGTCGTTGGCGGTTCGTTCTCTTTGGGGCGAGCGAGATCTTTCTCTCACGGGAGATCTAGAGCGGTCCTGGGGTTAGAAAGGTTCTGATCTGGGTTGGTTTTGTACGTACTCTTGAGTAGTCGTCGATATCCATTTCCTCCATGGTTGTTGAACGAGCGCTGAAATGGGTGACAGAGTTGAACAAATGGTGGAAGTGCGATTGCGAAGGGAAGAGCCGATAGGCTCTGACCAAGATAAATAGTAATTGGAAGAGCCGACAGGCTCTGGCCTATATAAATAGTATATTACGGTACTCAATGTAACTAGTGTGCTACTATTAATGCAATTATTGTAGTGGTATTATTTAGTGTGCTACTATCGAAGTAACTAGTGTGCTACCATTAATGCAATTAGCTCTGACCAATATAAATACTAATGGGAAGAGCTGATAGGTTCTGCCCGAATAAGTACTAATTGGAAGAGCCTACAGGGTCTGACTCATATAAATAATGTACGGTACTAAATGTATTGTAGTGGTATTAATGTAATGTGCTACTATTAATTCGTGTGCTACTATTAACTATTCTAGTGCTAAGTGAAGAATTGTCTATGGAGTTGTAGAAATTGTGAGTTTAGTGGAAGAAATTGACTACGATGGAGTGGAGATTGGGAATTACTGAGGCTTTGGAGGTTAGTTGGGGTTGAGAGTGATCTGTGTTATTTGGCACTTTACTGCTCTGAATCGAAAATAGCATTGGCAGTGCGTACAAATTTCACAATTTTCACTGCGTTGCTGGTGCTGATATGACGTATTACCGTGTAAATGATGGGTATGTCCACATATAGCGAGTGGAGTAGAGGGATGAGTAGAGTTGAGTACAATCGATAGGATTGAGCAGTTGAGTAGTTCAGTTTTGAATACTTCAATTGTGAATACACTACAGTTCTTTTCGGTTGGTAACTGGCAACGATGGCATCTTGCGACACTTAAAAGATCAGCAACAGAAAGTGATCAGCACGAGAAATGAACGATTATCGTTAGCTATCAGAGGTAAAATTATATAATATAGGCTTGACAGATTGGTCCTAGACAGATTATATTCTTTCCAAATAAAACGATTTAATTGCCAACTTCATCTTCACTTGTCCAGTAAACTATAAGAAAGAAGTTGTTATTTGTAGTTTAAGAGATGTAGAAAAGAATACCAGGTCTCAATTGAGAATACGACTTTAGTCTATAGACCTCAGAAAATACAATATAGGTGTTCTCTATTATTGAAGTATGGACTTTAAAGTAATATAATATAGATAAGTTTAAATTTTCAGCTGTCTATAGTAAAATTATTTACTTATATGATTTGAATAATTTATCCCATCCACTTCTTAATTCTTATTTGAAAAAGAAGAGTTTCATCGATTCTTATTAAATTCATGAAAAGTGGTTGGTTCAATTTGTGCTTGTAGGGGCTTAAGTTGCGAACTGGTGGTTGTTAAAAGTAAATGATGATACTTTTCAGTAGATTATCTAGCAGTGATATAGGCGTTTTCGAAATAGGCGAGATGTAGAATGGATTTAAAATGGAAGGTTCAGAATGTTGCAGTTTAAAAGGGGCTAATTTTGTGAAATAGACAATTAATAAAAGAAATACAATCGTTTGATTGTCCATTATTCACTTAAAATGTACGATTGGGCTTGTTTACCGTTCAATACATTGTATTTACATGAGATTAATTGTAGAATTAAATATTATACATTTTACATTGCTGACATCAACAATTACCAATTGGACCAAAAGAGCATACAGTGCTTACACCCCAAAGACAACAGCATATGTGTAATCATAATGCTTGTTCAATAGCTCTGTTTGTGTCTCTTTAATCCGGCGGTGATTTCTGTTTATCAGTCTGTGGTGTCTGGTAGTGGTTTTTCTCTTATCCGTTACAGCTTCAACCAAACCTTCTGTTTTTAATATTGGAGATTATGAAGTTTTCTTGAAAATTTGCTATGTCCTTTCCAATTTGTTGTTTGGAAATCAAATGTGCAAGCCCGGATTGTAATCAACCTTGTTGAACGAGAGACGCAAAGAGGGTTTCATTCATTGTGGCATGTATAGTTTAATATGAAATATACTTCAATTGAAATTCATTTCATAGCTTTGAACAATCCTGTAACCAAACTTGTACTTTTTAAACAAAGTGCTGATGAAATACAACCGAATTATTCCTTTGATCTATAAATCTTTACCTTTTTGATCACTTTTCTGGAAATGGCAAGACAAGTCTTCTCTCCACCTCCGTTTCCTTATTCACTTCCTCCTCTCCGTCGAATTTCAACCTGACGTTTCCGTCTTTTCTGTTCCCCACCACTATTGCAGGATAAAATGTGGTGGTTTCCGGATAACGGGCCAATACTTTGGTTCCGTAGGCATACGTCACCAAATCCTTGACTTCAGGAATTGGCGGTATCAACAACAATTCCTTATAGTTTGCCTTGAAGGTCTGACCAGGGTTATTGTTCTCGTCTGGCTCTGGGTCTCTGATTTCGAACTTAATTCCATCTCCAATGACTTTCATGACCTCGCACTGGATCCATTCTTCAAAGTGTCTATTTCTGAGTTTATACGCCACTTCTGAGCCGATATATATCGGCTCCAGCGGATTGTATTTGGAGGTGTAATACAGTCTTCCAGATTTTTTGACTGCGTTCTTCTTGTTTACTTGAGGAGAAGCCTTGGACGCAGTTGTCTTTGAAACCTTTGGAGAAGTTGGGTCTTTCTTCTGGAGATAGTCGATTAATGTCTGGAGATTTTGTTGTGAGGTGTCTATAAGACGTCTGGCTGTTCCGATGTTGGACTTATGGTCGGATATTTCTTCTATGAGCTTATTGAGTTCGTCTGGAGACAGAGGAAGTGTTTGGAGATGGCTGGCGTAGATGTTGTCAAATGTGAGGGATTCGCTGGCGTTGCAGATATCCTGGAGGGAGGTGATGACAATGTCCCAGTTTCCTTCGTCAGACATGATTTTTGGATATTTTGTGGAGGTTTCGTGAAGTTAATAGCTGGACGTGTTGATATTTGGCGCGGAATCAATCGGTGAGATTGATCTTTATAGGGTGTGGATTTGGGGAAAGAAAAGTTGATTTGTAAAGATATGTGAAGTCAGATTTGTGTCACTTTTGTGTTGATCTGGTTGGTGTGATAATTCTGGTGTGATAAGTGGTGGATGGGGTTGATGGAGTTGATAGAGTTGATGGTGGAGTGTTTGGTTCGCGGTGGAACATTTGTTGCAAAGTCGGTGCGAATGGTGCGAATAAATTGAAATAGGTTCTTTATAAAAAATGTTAATCAAGACATTATAAAATGTTAGTAACGTTACCTCTTAGCATGTAATGAGATAGTAATAGAGTTAATCCTATTGCTGATTCGGAGTAGTGAGAAGTGGTGTGGTGAGCTGGTGTAATATAGTGAGAAGTGGTGCGTACTGGTGAGAGCTCGAACGCTATTCTCAGTGCAATTTAGTGAGAACCGGTTCAAGTTAGTGAGAACTAATGAGAACTGGTGCGAGCTATTCTCGGTGAGAAACTCCGGTAGAATTAGCTAACTCCACCAATCTTCAAGTAATCAAGTTTGCTTCCATTTCACTCATTATTAAGTGAAAGGTGCGAGCTGGTACGAGATGGTAAGAGCTGGTCTGGAGAGAATTGGTGCAAGTTAGTGAGAACTGGTACGGTGCGAGTCGGTGCGAGTTAGTGAGAACTGGTGCGAGCTATTCTCGGTCAGAAAGTCCGATAGAATTAATGGACTCCACCAATTTACATATGTAGCTCCATTTTACTCATTGAAATGGATGAATGAAATAGAACTAGTGACCTCACTTCCATTTTCAGCAACTTTCCCCATCAATTTACCCAGAAATAGCCCCATTTGTTCATCTTCCCCAACGATCCCCATAATCCCCAGGTTCACCACATTTATCGCGGTACCGCGACCAGCTCCTCACTAGATCATGACCATACTTCTTCTTCTCTCGAGGATAACTTCCCTAGTCTCAGCCTATAGGCAAGTTGTCTACAACAAGTCCAAGCACTCCGTCTATGGAATATCCTACGACTCGGCACTATACACATTTTTCAGTTTCTTCCTATCGCTAGTGAGCACCATCCTTTACTACCACCAGACGGTTCAAACCCAGTACGCCAAACGATTTCCTATTCATCCTTCGCTAGCGGCAGATCCGTGGATCTTTCTCCTTGATGTCAATCTTGTGATTGTTTGGTGGGCCATTTTGTGGCAATTGGTGGCAGTGTATCCTCGGTCTAAACACTTAGAACAGGGATTCAGTGGAATTGGAGTGGGAATATTGATGGCGCTTGGGGTGTATTTGGCGTATTTGGCGTATTCTACGGCCATAACGGCGCTTTCCACAAATATGTTGGACTTTGTTGACGGAATTTGGTTTGTGGGGAAGATCTGTGGAACCGTACGGTTGGTACCCCAATTACTGATTTATGCATTTACATGTTCAGTAGGATTACATGAACGGTGGACGTTGATGGAATTGGTGAGTTTGGTATTCTTTTTGGGAGGAAAATTGGTGGTTAAACGGGAATATGAGTGGTGGGATATTCCATTGAATGTGGATCCATGGGTGTATTTGGTGAATGTGGTGGTGGTAATATTGATTGCAGTGATAGCAGCAATCGACCGAAGGAGAGAGGGTATGATTGAGCAGAATTCTGGGGAAGAGATGGTGGAGACAAGCGAACAAATTGCGATGGTTTGATAATTGATTTCAACCATAGAAGAAGTAAACAAATTATGAGGGTTTGTTCATTGTGATTCCAACCATAGAAAGAAGTAAACAAATTATGAGGGTCTGTTAATTGTGATTCCTAATGACTATAGGAAGTGGTGAACAAATTACGGTTTGATAACTGTGATTCCAAATCGCTATAGAAAGAAGTTAACAAATTACGGTTTGATATTTTTGATTTCAAAGGAATCATTTAAAACAAGGGAACAAATCAAAACGATTTGAAAATTGTTATTTCAAACAAACCATTTAAGAACGTTAACAAATTATGACGGTTTGATATTTGTGATTTCAAAGGAACGATAGAAATTAGCGAACAAATTATGACGGTTTGATCAATTATGATTTTAAATGAACTATAGGACTGGTGAATAATTCACAATGATTGAATCAGAAATTAGCGAACATATAACATCGGTTTGATAATTGAGATTTCAAAGGACTGGAACTGGTGCACAAATTACGGTTTGATTAATTGTGATTTCAAAAGAAACCATAGGAACTGGTGAATAATTCACAATGGTTGAATTAATTCTAATTCCAAAGGACTATTGAAAGATGTTAACAAATTACGGTTTGATTAATCGTAATGCTAAAGAAACCATACAAAGAAGTTAACAAATCACATCGGTTTGATTAATCATGATTTCAAAGAAACCATCGGAACTGGTGAATAATGCACAACGGTTGAATCAATTGTAATGCTGAAGAAATCATGGGAACTGGAGAATAATTCACAACCAATTAACTCTGTAGTGTATCGGAGAAACTTGAACGGAAAATAAACAAAATTGCCAATTGTATTTTTCCTAATTAACGAATTTATGATCGAGATAATATAAACTATAAATATAGATGCGATTAATATAATCACATGAATGTAGGAATAGATTTGCTCACATTGGGATAGATCATTTAAATTAATTCTGAATGTTCTATTTCCTTATATCAATAAATTGACAATTCTGCTCATTAAACATTGAATTATGGAGCCAAAATTGAATACAATCTGTCTTTTCTACAATTGTCAGAATGTCTTGAAATCCGCTGAACTGCTGAACATAATCTCTCTTTTAGTACAGTTTACTTATTTTTTTTCACTTTATTTACCTGTGGCATTAATTCATACAATAGTTCCAATGTCTATAACTATTTACTTGCCAAATATTGTGGGTATCTATGGTATACTACATCCAGCCTGTGGCCAATTTTGGTTAATTAATGTTCTGACAATGCCTTTTAAAACCTTCCTCCTATGACTTTCATGGCGAGCCTGACTCCCAATCCGATTTTTCTATCTTCATCCACTTCCCAAATGGCTGCATCGTGTCCCTTCTCTCCCAGCACAGCTAATGCGTCAACAGCCTGGATTTCTCTATCAGTGGTTTCAACGTGGCCGTTTTTCTCCTTGAGCTTTGGTTCAAAGTCGTCCAACTCCAATTTTGTAGCATGTACCATTAAATTTTCAATCTCGTCTTTCATTTTTCTTTTCAATTCTTCGTCTTTGGTGATAATGATGGCATTACTTTCCAAGTCCAACGAGTATGCTCTTTTGGTGTAATTGGAAGAACCCACCACAGTAATACTGGGAATATCTTCATCTGGTGCAGTTAGCCATAATCCCTTAGCGTGATATGACCATCCGTCGAGAGTGTTCACCACACCTCTTTGCCATTCGTAAACTTGAATTAAAGAACTCTTGCCAAGTCTGGCAACTTCCTCCAAAAACTTCTTTGCAAATAAAAGATACGCTTCTGGAACGTAGTAGGAGACTCCGGAAGATTTATAAAAGGAATTGGCCTTTGGAGAAGCTGTGATAACTTGGCCAGTGGCTTTTCCATTGATGAGTTTATCTTGAATTTCGGGCAACATGTTGAAGTATCCAGCAGTAAACCACCATTTGATGTTGGAAGTATCGAGGTAACTCAAGAGTCTCAAAATAGCGGGTTTTTCTGTGGAGTTATCGATCTGAGCAGGAAATAATGGAGTGAATTGGGAAATTGGATACACGATCGTATCGTATTCTTGGGTATCGTTAAACTCGTCGAAAGACGACAATTCTTGCTGCTTCAAGAGAGGATCCAACATAAACGAGGTGTCGCTGATAAACCGCTCGATATTCATATGGGGCTCACAGGATCTGTTTGCGGAGGGCCAGGTCAACCTAAATCCCTGTTTGAGCTGCAGGGAGGGCAAAACCTGGTATGAGATGGACGAGATGGCGGCTTGGATCAGGAAGTAGTAATCGGTCAAGGCTTTACTCCGGAATACATAGTATCTGTCTTGTCTATCAGTGAAATAATCATGGGATAGATTTGCTCCTGTGAGGATGATTTCGCCGTCGAATCCGTACAACTTCATGTGCTGGAGGCCGTAGGTTTCGTTGAATCGCTTTGGAGTCAATGCTTTGGATAATCCGGCCAAATTGGGCGTATGGTACATTCTCACGTCCACTCTGTGTTTTCCGTATTTGTCCACCAATGGCGATAAAAGAGACGCTGAACAGGCATTGGCGGGAGCTTCTCTGGTTCCTCTCAATGCATCCACAAGAATATGGACTTTTAAGTCCAGGGTTTTGGTAAGAGCTTCGTCCAAGCACTGGATCAATTCAGACTCCTTTTTCCCGATATAAAGCGAAGAAAGAAAGATACGGGACCGGGCCGAAGCGATCTTGGCCTTGAGCGACGAGTAGAACTCGTCGGGCTGGTTAAGAATCTGGATATCGCCGTTATTTAAAGGAAATCTTGGAGCGATGGCATCGAGTTGTTTGATCACAACCGAGATTTTGGGATGGAACTGGGACGAAATGTGTGGGGGTAAGATGGGGTTATTTGTGGAGTAATGGCGTCGTTGTGTCACGGGCGACTGAGATGTCGGATATAAATAGTTGATGATAGACCACATTCTCGAGTGTCGGCGGAACATATGGTGAAGGTTGGTCGTCGAGACTTGTTACGGTACCGAAGCGTGCGACGCCGCGCCAACGGCGCGGGCGCGATGCGTGGGCCCAACATTCTAGGGAGCCGTAGATAGAGATAGCGGGAAGGAGCAGGGAGATAGAGGAAGGGTAGTGGAAGATTTGGAAGAGATTGGATTATATTGGGGTAATATGGATGGGGGAGGCTGGGGAAGGTGTTGGTGGCTAGAGAATGAAGAATGGAGATGGAGAGTTGGCGAAGAGAAGATCGACGTGGTAGGACCCTCGATCCTCGACCCTGAGCATCGTAGCGAGGAAGAGCGAAGTAGCGAAGAGCGATGTAGCGCGGAAGAGTGAGTTAGCGCGGAAGCGCAGCGTAGCAACGTCGCACTATTAAAAATGCACCGGTGGAAGCGCTCCGCAAAATATGGAGCGCAATTGATAACGTACGCAGTGAGCGTAGCGCAGTGAGCGCAGCGAACATTTAATGAGCAGTATAGTAACTATTTGTAAACAATCAATGAACATTAAAATATTTATTCACAATGAACATGTAGTAAATTTGACTTGGATTATCTGTTCAATCTCTACATAGTACCCTTCGGGGAAATAATTCGGCAAAATAATTCGGGAAGTAAAGAAGCTTTCTTTCGTTCCAATTTTTCACCATGGTTCACTCAAACGTGCTTAGTTCCCATTTCACGTATTATAAAATTCGATATATTTATTAAAAAGCACAATTCATCTTACCAATTATTCTTACCAATTTCTGTTACATTGTTCACGTTAGACTGTTGGTAGATCCAAAATCATTTCATCAGGAAGTACATGGAGGCTCCATCATGATACTGTTGCATGGATGTTATTTACTACTGCGTTATGGGTTTTTCTGATCCTTTTCTACATAGCGTGATATTTCCTCTTGATTCCTAGATCTAGTCCCTGCTGAATTAGAGGGGGGCTATTCTTGATGAAACTGGTCCATACATGCAAGCTTTGCAGGCTTTATCGCTAACATAAGTATGAATTTCATATTACTGATAGATAAGCACTAGCGATAATGTTCTCAAATTACTATTAATTTTGATAGTTTCTACTTGCACTTTTCTCAGAGATATCCAGAATCTATCGCTATTTTCACTAGAGAAATTTCATGTTAGTGATCGGTAGGCTTGTAGTACTCGTGATAATGTTGCTTACATTAGCTATTGATTTTGATAATTTCTGCTTGCTCTTTAGTCAAAGATATCTTTCCCTTTTGTTCGTATCTAGCCTTCTAAAATAATTTCCAACTGATCGTTTTGGTCTGCAGTTGCCATATTTCCTGGTCAAACAGCTGCTACCATATATTATTTTCATCATTCGAATAAATATAGTGGGTTCCTTTGCAGTCTTTAAATTCACTGTAATTTTTTACCATTTGTTTCCAATTTAACTTCATAAACTACAAATCCTGATAATCTCTAAATTTTTCTATAATATATACAACAGGTTCTGATTTCATTTTATATGAACAGATGTAATGAATTCACAGCCCCTCTATCATCCACTATTTATAAGCTCTAACTTCCTCGGTCCATCCCACTCAATTATTCTAATCAAAAAATGGCGGAAGTTCTTTACCGGGTTCTTCCACCAGCAGCCTTCACCACCATCACGTCACCATCCTCAAGTTCATATTTCTTACCACATCTATGTTGCTTACCGGCTCCTTTCATTTTTGCTTCATCAAAAACACTGTCACCTTTCAAATCGTTCCACTTGTAAACTTGTGCTGAAATAAATGTCTTTTGTAAATCTGTGTGAATCACTCCAGCACCTTCGGGAGCAGTGGTTCCTTCTCTAACAGTCCATTGTCTTGCTTCCTTTGGGCCACAGGTATAAAACGATATTAAGTGAAGCGCATTTCTCATCTCATCCACCACATTAGGGAGAGCACTGATCTCCTGTGGGTCCCCATTTTGAACCAATTCACTCTCCAAAGATACGCTGACCATAGCCAAGCGATCATTGGGGCAGTTTTCGTTAATCCATCCTTGGACAGACTCTAAAAATTCATTCTTTCCACTCGCGTAATCTTCTTCGTTAACATTCAACAAGTACACTGTTGGCTTTGCAGTAAGAAGATTATACTTATTCAAGAACTCTATTTCATCTTCCGTCCAGTCTACAGATACAACCTTCTTTCCTTCATACAAGGTGTCCAGAACCTTGTTCAACGTATTTAATTCAAATTCCACAGTGGCCTTGTTCACGTTCGGTTTCTTAAAATTCTTTTTGATAAGTTCGATTCCCGACTCCACATATTCCAAATCCTTCAAGATAAGCTCGTCATTGACGATCTCCATATCTCTTACTGGGTCTACATCTTGTTCAATGTGGATGATCTCATCGTTTCTGAACCCGCGCACCATTTGGAACAATCCATCAACCTGACGGATGTCCGCTAAGAACTTATTGCCCATGCCTTCTCCGCTGCTGGCATTACGAGTCAAGCCTGCAATATCATAGATGGTGAGGGTGGAGGGGAGCTTCTTCTGGGACTTGAAAATCTGGGAATAGTGCTCGAGTTTTGGCAGCTGGACCACAACCAACGATTTTTCAGGCTCTATAGTAGCGAATGGGTAGTTGGCTGGATTGCCGAGTGTGGACTTTGTGATGGCCTGGAAAAAGGTACTTTTTCCGACGTTGGCTAACCCAACAAGGCCCAGCGTAAGGTTGTTGGAAGGACGGCCAAAGTATCGTATCATGGCAGACGTAGTGGTGGGAGTGGTTTAGTGGAATATTCAGTTAGTGTGCACAGATTGAGTGCACAGATTGTGTGCACCGATTGAGTGCGTAGAGAGATGGAGCTGAGTAGAGATTAGTGAATCAGAATGGTGTTGGTGAGCGTAAATGGAGTGTATAGATCTCAGGGAAAAGACTAGATGGTGAAAGGTTGTTAAGTATAGTTATTGGTGATTTTTGGAGAAAAATCAAGCTCTTGGTTGGAAAGCTGTATTTGGCATACTGTGAGTTTCCAGCTCCCCGGAATTAATTTATTATAGAATAGGGACTCATAGCTCTTGGTTGGAATATCGTATTTTGCATACTGTGTGTTTCCAGCTCCCCATATTTAATTTATTATAGAACAAAAATTCATGGTCACTTCCTGACTAGAAGATGGTCACTTACTAGAATGAAGAATATGGTGACTGGAAGTGTTCAAAAAACAGTAGAAATTCTTTGAAACTCAATAGAATTGTAGATAATGTGTTTCCTACAGAAATTCACGTTTTCATTAATCAAGAACGAACTAAGGGGTAAATTATCAGATACAGTCGTAGTCATAACCATAAACTATACCAAACAGGGATCAGGGGTACTTCTAAGCTTCAAAATCTATGGGTCTCAAAGATCGAAACCGCCAAGATCATTGAACTAGGGGTCTTTGCTTTTTCAATTATAGCAGATCACTAATAAAAATACTTCTCGATCGGATGGTAATTTTTGGACCCTCTAGAGAAGTTAACCTTGAGAAGTTCCCTACCTAAAATCATTGTAGCGGCATGAACTAAAATTTAGAACGGAATAAAAAGTTATCAGCCCTTGATATTTATTGTTGCAATTTTGATAATTTTGCAACTATGAAATTTCCAAAGTGTTTGGGGATTTCTTTAGCGTACTGCTCCCAGTTTTTACAAATTACAGGATCCATGGAAGTACATGAATTTCTTCTGGTAACTCAACTTATTGGTTTATCTTACCGACGGAAAGAAGCACGACGGGAACGCAGGACGCAGGGCGGGGCCGCATACCGAAACAAAAGGGGCCCGGAAAGACTATAGTTTGCTTCGCCTAAGGCACTTGGTCGTGTACAACGATAAGCTGGCTTCGGACCACTAAACATTAATAGCTTCTGTAGAATGCCCTGTCCTATTGTTGAACAATAGTAATAATTTATGAAAATACCTGATTCAATAGAAAAAAATTATTTCCAATACCGACATGCTCCTTGCAGATGAGCTTGGAGCATTACGAAGCCGCTTAATCACGGCTCTATACACCATTTGCATTCCAGCCCCCCTTCTTTCAGTTAAATGAAATCTGGGTGTTGCTGCTTGGTAGCTTGGTTCCGGCTATTTGCGTTTGATTTCGGTCTTAACGTCCAATCCAGGGGTTTCCCGAGGTGTTCAAGATAAGCTCAAACAGGAAACTGTATGGAACTTGGCTCTGCCGGCCAAACATTATTCTGCCGGCCAGACATTATTAATGCAAGATGGACTCTAAATACTAATTGAGAATATTATTGTCTGGCTTCCTTACGGAGTTCTTTCTTATTCCCATCTCCTACGGTACTTCTTATTTCCGTGCTTGTAAGTGCATAAACTACATTCAATTGTCTTTATTATGTTTGAAAATTTTTAACCGGCCCTTGATATCGATGCTTCGGAACTTGCGCATAAAATTGCATTTCCGGGAAATGTTGGGCTATTGTTTTCGGCAATGAAACTAAAAATATTTGAGACCTGAATCAAGTGCTTTAGGGATACCTTCAGAAATGAAAGCCGAAATTTTAAAGTGATACGTTCAGAAAATAACGAGTTTGGAGAATAACTTCTCCAAAAAAGTCGCTTTCAGAAAATAAAGAGTTAGGTTAATAACCTCTCCAAAAAGTCACATTCAGAAAATAAAGAGTTTGGTTAATAACCTCTCCAAAAAAAGTCCCCCTCAGAAAATAAACTGTATGGCGAATAACCTCTCCAAAAAAGTCACATTCAGAAAATAAACAGGTACTGGAGATATCGACACTATTTTACACTAGTGGAAATTTGGGCAAGTCATATAGGATTCTATCATTTTAATTCTTCATAGCCATTCTACATCCTATTAATTTTTTCAAAGGTTCTACTCTTTGATTTAAATATTTGCTACCGTATTCCGTCTAATGTATATTATGTAATTCAATATTAATTCATAGTGCCCAGGGTATTCAATATGTATCCTAAGGCTCTTGATACAACTTCTCACGAGATGTGAATAATAAGCACTGAATAAGCCAATGCTTATAGGCATGTCCATGATATTCACAACAATTTCAATTGTAACCAGTATCCAACTTCTTTCAATTCCCTCATATAACTCTTGAGTATGTGTTTGGTATTTGGTTCATTAAAAGGCATACTTGGATTTGCTTCTATACTGCTTACCATATTTGTAAAAATAGAATGGGACTGGAATCATTATTGCGGCCAAACACCCAACCAAGGTCATACCCCAATTAATATGCAATTTGTTAAACATTTGTCTGGCAAATAATGGGAAAACGGCACCAAAGGCAGATCTGATAAAGGTATTACCAGCCAAGGCAGAGGCAGCCAAACTAAGGTAACAATCAATGATATAGGTCAAACATGGCAAGAATACTAAGACCAAACCAAATCCAATAAACGCAGTACCGATGGTAGGAACAATCCAGTGAACCTTGTCTCCATAGTTACCAGACCATCCCATCCAGAACAAACCACCACAGAAGAAAAATGCACCAATCATCATAGGAGGTAATCTTTCTTCGGGAATGGGTTTGCCTCCATTATTATCCATTGCAATACAATACCTCCATTCGAAATAAATAATCAATACCACACCGAAAAGAATACCAATGAACATGGCAAGATATGGCAATTCAGCAATACCCGCCTGCCAGTG
This sequence comes from Suhomyces canberraensis, assembly GCA_003706525.2. Lineage (NCBI taxonomy): Eukaryota > Fungi > Ascomycota > Pichiomycetes > Serinales > Debaryomycetaceae > Suhomyces > Suhomyces canberraensis. The sequence goes on from PPLP02000015.1 coordinate 310,111, forward strand.
ATATTTACCACCAAACACTAAAGGAATGGCAGTCAAGAAAAGGTACAACATACCATAGATGAAGGCATTGTAAAGAGAAACCAATAATAAAATTGGCTCAGTCAACAACATGTAAATTGGTCTGGTGACATTTTTTTCAGCAATTTCCTTCAAGTTCATCTTGACTTCTTCGTGAGGAGCAAAAATACCCCAATTCCCTGTTCTTCTTCTCAAAGTTTCAGCCTTGTTGACCAAAATCAATGGATGATGAGTTTCTTGTAATACAAAAATGTTAGTAAGAACAGAAGCACCACCAATAATTCCACAGAAGTAGGAAGTCCATCTCCAACCCAAAGACGAATTTTTCACCGTGAAAGCACCCAAAATTGGGGCAACCATAGGACCACCAAATAAAACCACTGCAAAAAAGACAATGGCCGTACCTCTGGTTCTTGCGCCAAATAAATCTGCCATGACCGCAGGAGCCACCACAAGAGGAGCAGAACCAACGAAACCAGCAAAGAAACGACAAATCATGATTGTCTGAATATCCTTAGCAGTAGCAACAGCGAAACAGAATAAGGTGTAACCAAACGAAGAAGGTATGAGAATGGCCTTGCGACCGTACAATTCAGATAATGGACCATAAATAATAGGGCCTGAAGCGAAACCAAGCACAAAAAGCGATGTTGAAAGGGTTGCCGTAGTGGCACCAATGTGGTAAATACGCATTAAATCATGGGCAGCTTGGGAGAACATGGCAGATCCAATCGTTAAACAAAGGGCAGCGTATGCAACGGTCAAGGTGTAAATGACCTTTTTGTACACTGGGTAATTGTGAGGAAATTCTGGATCATTGGGGCCGTCAAAACTCACAGCATACGCAGCACGTTCAGGAAGAGCTGGTGGGTATGGTTTTCCACCTCCCATGGTAGGCAATGGCTCATCTGTGTCGTTAGCTTTTTCAAGCAAATGGTCGGCCCCAGTCAATCTTCTGCTCACGGTACGTGAAGCTTCGTAATCCAGTTCATATCTGGCCGACAAGGCATCCCCATCATCTTCAGGAGGAGTGTTCTTCTCAAGGTCTGCTCCGGTGAAAGTCTGGGGTTCCCCACTACCATTGTAGGATTCGGTTGCATAATCCTTCTGGATCTGAGGACTGCTACCAGAATGGTTTGATGATAAAGAGCCAGTTGGCTCAAAAGGAGCTGAAAGAGACATGGTTATTAGGCTGAAGTTCCAGGCTTGGAGTATTGCTGATATTTATAATTGCACCCAGGGCTGACATTCGGGGTTACTGCATTGGGGACAAATGCAGTTCCCGCATACCCCTCCCGCAGCTTCCGTAAATAACTACAGGGAACCCAGTTCATCCTGCCGTTTTAGGAACGGGGTAGCACTGGGGTAGAAATATACGGAACACGGTAGAAAACAGCTGTGGTTGCCTTCCAAAACGATAAGAGGCCTGTGGTGTGTGGATGGGTAGCCAAAAGTGTTTCCTCAGGGTCCTGCTTTCTCAGGGTCCTTATGCGGGATTTACGCCTCGCATGCTGGGGTCTCGGCCGAAGCGCTTCGCTCTCTGAATACAAATAATACGTGCTAGACGGTATACATTATGCATCTATTATTTAATGTTTAAACATTTGCCACTGTCTCGGAATATTTCGAGTCATTGGGGCTTTGAGGCCTAGATTTTAAAGTCTCTTGGCGTGGGGTTATCATACACCCGTGGGGCTGAATCCTCCAGCCGTTTACCCCCTCGCCAAATTTGTCAACTCTGGCTGAACGTTTCAGCAAAGACGAAGGAACTGCAACAAGTGCACTATGTAACAACTGCACTATGTAATAAATTGCCTTACCTTTGCTATCATTCCGGTATGTTTAAACCCCTGTCTTGAGGAGATCCCGTGGGGCTGGTTTAGTGTTTGTATAGTGTCTGTATTGTTTAGGAATCGATATTTTCCGGGGGTCCGAGCGAGCCGAATTGGGGAAAATAGTCAAACAAGGTCATCGTGCCAATTTGGCAAGAGATTGACTAAAGTCTATAAGTATTCCATAGAAGACGGTGTTTGGGATTAGAATTGGGGAATGTGGATTCCGTTTCGTGGAGTTCATGGTGACTTTAAAGCAGAGGACCCTTGATTAGCACCACAGTAACGAGAATGCACCGAAGAAACGATTATGCAAGGGCCCTTGTTGGCACATTTTTCACATGACAAGGAACCGTTCGGAATGAAATGTTCCGTTTTGGAAGTAAACAAAGGCCACCAAGTTGGTCGAAAACACTTGAGGAAAATTATCAAAGGTATTGGACTTCTAATTGAAAGGAGATATAAGGCCAAATTGTGAGTCAATGGTATCGATATTTAATACATTGTGCAGCTCTCATTGATAAACACCCATACTTCAATTAGTGTGTGTAGATCTCATTGAAAGTATTGGTAAAAAGCCTTAAACCAGGTACATTTGAGTAACAATTTCATTGCCCTAATTCCCAATTTTTTTCAGTTAGTCTATCTTCCATGACCAAAGAAAATTTGCTGAAAATCGACATTGCCATAAGGCCAAAAAAGCACAGCCTGGAGCTTGGTGGGATCCTAGTAGGATAATTTCTCTCTGGTGATTAGATTTATAGAACAATTTTAAGATTGGATTTCCATGTTAATGGAAGAGAACGTCCAAGTTACCAGTACTGGTGACGCTTTTCATGTTTTCGAGATCCAAATTAGTTTCTTCTGCACCCATATTGTTTCAAGTTAACTGATTAATTAGTGTCAGACGTATTATTATGGATTTCTAGATGGAATTGAAGACATAGATAAATATTGGGCTTTGTTAACTTCTAGGTATACTGTAGTAAGTGTTATCAACTGGGATGTAGTTCTATAAAAAACCTAGAGCTCATGCTTGCTCAAAAGAGTCTAGGCAATTTTTTCACTCAAAAAATAAACATACAGACAATCAGAAGTATGTAACAAATCAGGCATAATAATTCTGGCGGAAATAAATCGTTGGATACAATTCCGTCTAAGCAATGCAAAGCAAATAATGTACCACATGATATTCCCACCTACGAATCCAAAAAAACTTTCAGCATCAGTGGATCTTGTTGATTAAGCATTCTTTAATGATACTTTTTTATTTTTAAGAATCGGAACCTATCTACTAAAACAACTCTTAAAAGATTTGGTCTGGGTGAGTTCTAAAAGAATGGATATACACTGAAAAATCACACAATATTTCTCTACGCAAATATCAAAACTTCCTAAAAAGGATCTAATTAGATAGTTCTTCACCCAAATTTGGTAAAGTTGCGGCGAGATTCATGCTAGACGATTCTTTTTTCAAATCTTGTTTCAACTCTCGGAACTATAATCGCATCCCCTACTTAGATAATAAGTAGTTAGAGTTTAGCAAAATAAAGATTAATGCAAATCCTAAAAATTTTGATATTTTGGTTCCCTTTATTTTGAACGATTTAATATACAGCTTAAATATTTCAAACCATACTCTCTTTTGAAAGTGGGGAGAATAATTAACCTTTCAAACCCTAATCTCTCTATTTCTGAACGTGGGGGACCAGTTTAAGTGGGGGATTCACATTCAAAGACACCTTTGAATAATTTTCCGATCAGATGGAACAAACATTATACCAGATGTGTTAAATTTAAGTTCGGACTCCAACAATGCAACATTGCCCACCGGAATACTGATTGTTTATCTTTCGAAACATTCTAGAAACGATCAATATTTCAACGGAATAACAGTACTATTGGGAGCATACTGCTTTTCCCAATCAGACTTTGGTCATCTTGAAATTTCAAGATCCTGGAATCTCCTACTGAATTTGTTTATGACATATGCGGAAAACAGGTACATGAGTGCATTCGGAACAGTTCAGGAATCAATTTATCCGAGGACCTAACACTCGTCTCCCTCATAACCCCACATATCATGTACTGAGATCCCTGAACTTCCACATTTTAATGATAAGCGGAACCCCACACAAATTTCAAGCAGGTATTAATCCGTTGTCAAGAGATGCAGTGACGTAGAAGTGTGCCTGACAACAAGATGCCTACCGTTGGATCATGGGCTCTGGGTTACTAGACCCTCAATGTGGTGAATCTTGTGTAAAAGGTTGCTATCGTTGACAAGATTGTTTGATACTAGTGCTCTGTAAAGGGTTATGCGCTGCATAGATTAGATATATTTTCTGTGTCCCCTATCTGCCAATAAAGTGGCGTTTCCATACGCTGTTTAGCGGATTGAATTTTGAAAATTAAACATCTCCGCCTTCAAGGCACTAAATGGACCCTGAAATTCCGTTGATAGATTAACAACGCGCTGTTTAGCGGAATTGATCTTTTGAGCGAGATTTGCACAGTTCCGTCTATCAGGCACTGAAATGGACCCTGAAAATCCGTTGATGGATTTGTCACAACACCTTTTTCATAAAAAGGCGGTTTTCAGGTATGGAAACGAAAGTGGTGGTCTCAAACTTTGGATTATCATTCGTGTCAGTATGTGGCACAAACTCTGCAATCTGTACAACTCCGAGAGGTGGTGATATGACTTGAGTTTCAGAACTTCCATTGGATCACTATTTTTATCTAGCATAATATGCTAAACCTAAACGTGAAAAATAACGTGGCCCAACCCCAACTTTTGCAAATATTATGGAAACTCGTAAAGATTGAACTGATTATTTGTAGTTTTGTGATATTTTCATGACAATTTAATAATCTAAAAAGCTTGCTTGAACATGTGTATGAGCAAATTTTGAGCACTTTTAATGCGGACGGAAATGAAAAATGAGGCTATGACATCTGAAGTCCCATACGTCAAAACGATCTATAGTTGTGTTGTGACCCATCGCTCATATATAATACATCAGTATCATGAAAGCACCCACTTCGTTCAATAATGTGAAATGAAAGTGATATTGCTCCTCTATCCTTAACATTAATAATCATCTGGTCGTAATTCCGTGCGTGTCAAAGCATTGAAAAGATGGCTTTGAAACTTGGTGCATTTCCGTAGAAGATGCATTTCCGTCGTTCAGTTTAAAAAGTTAATACTTTATACCTCCAAGGAACGAGATACTCCAGTTTCAAAGAGTCAGGGCCACGTAACACAGTTATGAAAATAGGTCATGAGTGGGAAAAGGGTGAGATACCAACCACAAATTGGCTATCTCTTGTAGATGGTGACATATTTGACTGAACTGAGTTATGACTGGATATACGGCTCATTTTGAGGCTTTGAATGCTGAAACGTCGGCTGCAGACTTTAGTATTGCATCCCAACATTTCAAAATCGAGGCGGCATTTGAATTGTTCTCCACGTCATGTTTTTATTTTCGGGTCAAACCACTACTTCTGGGTTCCCTACCGACGCCTATTCCAGTTTCAATTCTCTAAAGTATCCAATTTTAGCCATTTTCTCTAGAGTATACATTTCTCCATGATAATATTTTTCAGGTCTGGACGTACTACATATCTCGGTCTATTCTTTTGGTACTCAAGGCCAATTTCTTTTTAAATTTCTTGGTCAGACTCCACAGGTTTTTCGAAAACCTTTTGTTAGCGTACTTTGTTAAGTTTCTGGCTATGGAGCCATTAAAGCTAAACAGTTTCTCTACACCATTGATGGACGGAACTACTTGTGACGTCAATTGTTCCACTTCGATTGTAAGTCCGAGTTATAATCAGCAATCTAGAAACGGCAAGTGTCCTACTCGAGCAACAGGTCCAAAAGTGGCACCAATCTGTTTCTAGGCAAATTCTACTGAAGTACTGCCGTACGGATATTTGGCCCCACTATACTGCGGCACAGGTTTACGTCCCTTTCCAGAAGTTAATATTGATGCCGCAGCTTTTATCAAACTTTACCAAAACAGTGTCATGAAGGATGGTTTCATATATGGTGCATTGAGCAGTCGAAAGGGTTCATATTCATGGCTTTACTGAGAAAAGCCAGTTTGCGATGTTGATGTAGTTTCTAACATGTGTTTTCTTGGAAATTCACAGAAGTACATATTGTTTTGGTGCATGGTGCATGAGATGCTTGCATGCGTGCTCATGTTTGATATGAAATCCTATCACGACGGAACCAACAGATATCGTAAAATTAGTTGCCAAGTTCAATTCTTAATAAACAAGACTGCCAAGCTAAATCGTGAGCTTGAGCATAAAAGTGAAATACAGAAAGGTCCCAACTAAAGTTGGCACCTTACATACGCTTGGTCCCTTGCCCCAAAGGGTCTAATAATACTCGCCATGTTGTGCTTGATGCATATGTCGTCTCCACATCTTGCCAAGCGGGCCGTGTTCTGGATAATTATAATCACGGCGATAGCCCTCAGTGGATATGCCAAATGAGTATAACACACCCGGTTGTGCTATTATACGAACTGCACAGGGTTCATAAGAGAAAACCTTATTGCTACGTTAGTAATAATTGCCCCGACAAGTCGTCAGATAATTATGTTCCTGATGGTGCTATAATGTATATCATGTAGGTCTTTAAATAATTTGCGTAACGTACATGTGTATTACATTAATGCCGATCGTTTTACAGTTTTTTTTGGATCCCGTATTGCCCCAGAAAAGATCTGAAATGATTCAACATGCGCATAGCGCATGGCCCAGATCTGCTGCACCACGGCGCATGTCTGCAGAGATGGCCCAGCGTTATTTTTTGTCCGAATCTCGAATCGTAAGACCCTGTTACAACAAGCAGTGATCGTTTATGCTGCTGAGAAGAGCCCACATCGATTTGGATCGTCACAACTACGAGGATTGGGAGAATGGATCGGTGGCATGTTGCACCTAAAAGTGGTCACTTGAATAGTTTTGTGTCTGCTTCTCAAATCTGAACTTCTATCTTATTCCAATCCTGTACAATATGCACTATGCCTACATTGAGGGTCCATATTTTGAATTCCCGGTCTGTGGGATTTACGTGATGTACCTAGATACCTGCATAAAGAACAATAGGATTGGTGGGACAGAGGGGAAGTAAAAAAAGGGATGCATCTCGGGTCGTGCAGCGCGCGTTTTAGTAAGGATTACTAAAATGATGGAAAATGCTGCAGCAATTTGACCTCCGATTGAGGCTGATTACATTTACTGCAAGAATACGGGACAATTACTCAATTTTCCCGTTCCCCTTTAAATTCATCTTAGCCTCTTACCCACACGCAAGAGACAGAACAATAAACGTTTTAGTTGCCAACGTTAGGTAGGATGTTCCTAATTGAGCATTGGCAGTAGGGTCTTGTGTGCAGATTGCAAGAGTTGCTGATGCATTGCGTTTCGTACCTGTATAGCCAAATAATACGTACCAAGGCTCGAATAATAGTGGCTACCTACTTGCGTTACATGGGGTCCCTATGGTTTATGTACTGGATCTCCAGGGTCTCCATGCAGATTACTGAGTTGAGGAATGAATGCATTGGGACTGAAGATCATGTACTCTGGGCATGGTGCTGGTGCAGGGTACAGTATCACAGGATCGGTGATGCTTGCATGTGTAGCCGGGTGTGGAAAGGAGCTGGAGACGAGGAGATGTAGCTAGGACAAAGGCGTAGAAAGATAAAGTCCGTTTAAGTCCATTTACCGCATCTGAAATTAATAATCTTACGAATGTATATCTAGAACTATTCATGATCCGAGAGGTTTGGAGCCGGGGCAAGTACCGACATATTGGACTGGAGAAGATGAAGACGTTGAGTTTTAGAGTTTGCGCATAGTGCATGAGATTACGGGACCCAGGCCACCCATTTAGACTTGGTGCAGGGTGCAGGGTGCATGGTGCAGGGTACATGGTCGCAGCGGTTGGTGCATGGTGCAGAGACTGCATATATATTTTATAATTTTTCCCTGCTTTCAATTTTTAAATGATTTTTAAATTTTCTATATATTTCTCATAATCTTGAATACTAGTGTACGATGTACAAAAGACTGTTTGTTACAGGGCAATGATATATCCTATCGGCTCAAGTTGTGATCGCAAGTTGTGCATAATACAATTCCTTACCAAACCATGGTATTTATCACTTTCTCAAGGACTGTTCTAACATGCGTATTATTTAAGCGCATCCCGCGCCATGTATTTTTAGGAACATTTTTAACCGTCATAATATTTATATTATCTGCTCACAGTACATTTACGTAGACGCATAGTGCTACCCTCACTGCCGGAACCCTGTGTATTGTCAAATTGACGCATCTACAATCTCCGCTCCCAGCATTCTGGAATGTGATCCTAGTACTTTTGGCACTTGTGCTTGGTCCTTTTAACTCCCATCATGAACGCCGCATCATTACAGGTTCAAGTGACCCCGGTAACTCCTGGTTGCTCCAAGAAGCTAGTGGAGAACAATAGCTCGCCGCAAATCCGCCGGTTGAACATATATTATTACTTTAGCAAGAATGCCTGCAGTTGGAAGATGCATAGCACATCAGCTTGGAAGCTGAGAGGAATATAAGAGAACCCAACCAAACCAAAAAGAGATGGGGGAAAGGAGTGTCTTACTATTTCACCCCTAGTACTTTTTCCATTTTTCTGTTCCTGGAATTTGTAGTCATTGGAAAATAGTGGCTGGTTGTTGATATAGCTCCTGAGTGATTTGTGCTCAATGCATGAATAGTATGGAGAGCCAACCCGAATAAGTGTTTCCGGGCTCGTGATCTCTACTGCATTAGATGGGGAGACGCATGCATCGAATGTGAACCCGCATGCTTCTAGAAAAGCAACTTTATTTCCGAAAAGACCCTGAGCACCAATACGGCCAAAATGGGCGATAAGCATTTTGGGTTTTAAAACCGGCTATTTCACGTTTGACGTGCTGTCAATATGCCCGGTTATTTCCGATTATCATGGACCAACATGGACAATAGACATCGTGGCCTTATCAAGCTGAATTTTTGCTTTGCTTGCTTCGTGTACTCTTGTAGAAATGGGTATTTGGGTATGATCCATGTATGCGATGTCGGTTACATAATTTTCTAGTGCATTACGCAAATCTTACTAAGCTCTGCAAACATTTCTGGCCCAGTGCCAGAGTTATTGTTGGGTGCTGTAACCTAATAAGCATACAGTCTCGTCTAGCTCCTATATGTTTCGTCATTTCGGACAGGGCACAATGTTTAATGAGACACTTTAACCGAGCCCACGCTTCAGGGTTCCTCGCAGATTATAAGGGTCTGTGCATGTTTCTAGAATCCGGCACAGCCACTGAGAAAGGTTTAAGGATATCCGAAAGGATATCCGACAGAATCCAAGCGTCTGATAGGCTGATACGCCGATAGTGTGGCAGAGCCTGCGAGACGTAGCACTCAAGAGTCGAGTTCGAGTTGTATGAAGGACTTGCCCTTTTGTAGCACATGTATAGTCTACTGTCCATTTTACGTTTCCCAATCGTTGTTGATCTAAAAGGGAACCCAGTCCAGAATTGATCTACAAGGAACCCACTCCAGAATTGATCTACAAGGGGACTCGGTCAGAATTGATCTACAAGGAAACTCGGTCCAGAATTGATCTAGAAGGTTTGGGTCTTCGGGCTAATCGGCTTGATGGCAGCAACACTTATATGTGAAAATCACATACTTACATGTTGCGACTCCAACAAAGCCCAAGCAATACAAACAGTACGTTAGCAGGATCAGAACAAAAGTATGAAAGAATAAACAGTATAGTAACGCATGTACGCTGATCTAAGAGAATCAGAATTGTCGGTGCATATGGCTGCTTTCACAAGATGATCCAGAATATCGATCCACTACAAGAGCAGCGGCGGGTTCGGTGCAAAGTCCTCGCTCTAAACCACAACTTATCGAAACCAATTAATCGAAACCTTAATTGCTATCAAAAATATTCTTGTTCTGAGTGATTAAGATACGACCAAAAGGAGATGTGCTGTTTCAGTCAATTAACTACGGTACTTGAATTTAGAGGAGTAAGGTAATATCAGAGCGTAATTTACTCGGAATCCACGCAAAGATGCAAAGGTGCAAATAATCAGGAAAAGTGGCTTGAAGCGGGGTCAGGGTGTGAAAGGTGGCTTGAGGGAATGTAAAATGGGATTTGGGGTTGGCACGGGAAAACTTGGCTTATGCTATTTTACCGTAGGCTGAGGAACTGCGCCCAGCACCGCCACAACTCAATTTCTCCAACTCAGCATCCAATAAGAAACACTAAACAGTTTCAGAAACTCAGCCCTGGGACTGTGTTGTATAGTCGAGAATAGGTATATGATATTTTAGGTACTTTGCTTTTTTGCACAATAATGGAAATATTGTGCTGGGTATTTTTTTTTGTTTCGTGATAGACACTGCTATTGAACAGACGTAAATTTTAAGCGAAGATCTTCAACGTGAGTGGAAATCATGCCTCAACGGATAAATAAATGGTAATTTTGCATAGAAGAACTGGTGATTGGGTTGACTAAGAGATTACACAAACGTAGCGTACAATCAGTTGTATGTAAACCAGGATCAATACGTCCGTCTTTGTGATTTGGTATGTAATAGGGCGTACCATGAGTTTTTTCATCGTTTTCTGGACTTGCTCTACAGCACTTTTTTGTAGGCACTTTGGAAGCGTTTCCTGGTAGCACTCTGTGACGGAGCCTTAACAGAGCCTATTGATTAACAAAAAGTTACAAAAATTGAGAAAATTTTGAAAAATCATGGTTTTACTATTTCTCGTTTCCTAGCGAACGGGTAATTTCCCCAGGTCGCTTAAAACCACTTTGTTCTTTTGCCCTGCACCATTGAACAATCGTGATGTGTGGTAGATCTTATAATTGAATAACTTCTTAACGGAATTTGCCATAAACGATCTCTTAGTATTGTAGGCTGATTAATGAATAACCTCTGAAATCACACAAATCACAGGAAAGAAAATAATAAAGGAAATATCTCAACCATAAATCCGTATATACGGAATAGTCAATTATTGGTTAGATACATTTTCCACAACTGCTACAACAAACAAACGATAAATGAAAAAGATTAACTAGTGAATAGTGAAAATTATGCAGTTGCTTCTTTCAACAATGTTCAATTGCCAACCCAATTCTCTACTATTTTTTATCTTGTTGAAATACCAAGATCTACACCCTTTATTAATATAGCTATACTACTTCACTAAAAATAACAGAATATCTTCAATAAAAAGATCCCTCTCTATTTGTTCTAATTTAATTCATTGTTCACAGCATGCGACGCCAGGCAATTGACGTCCCAGAAATACATTAGCCACGATTAACACACAATAAACTAGACTACTACACAACGAATCTGGTACGAACCAAACTATACTACACAACGAATCTGGAACGAACCAAACTAGTATAGGAATCAGACAAAGTCGCAAAGAATCATAGTATTATACAAAACCTGTATTCCAGTTGAATTGTTATATTTAGTTCTTCCTCTCACTGTTCTACGACTGATAAATGGCTAAATATTAATTCACTAGAGTATACATTTACAGAGCTGAAAAATTCGATAAATTGCTAAAACTCGTCTATCAAGTAAGTAATATCTCTTGCTTCTTCACACTGTATTATCCCAATATCCAATCTACTCTCAAATACCCATTCTCGCGTTATTTGGGCTAGTACCAACATAATCTAACACTCACACCATTTGTTGGGTCTCGCGCCAATTTATTCTCCGATCGTGGAACCAAAGTGATCACCACATTATGCTAAACAACGTTCCTGATGCCGTACTAAAGAGCATTCTTGCTTTACTCCCTCAGCAATCGCTTCTTAATCTTTCCTTTACCAACTTTCGTTTTTACGCGCCGTGTTTAGAGCAATTATACGCCAATTTATCGATCCAATGCGTTCCCGTGCTTCAGTCACCAGACCCCCACAAATCACCAGAATTGCACAGAAAGACCGATTTCTTGGAATCCACAGAAACCGTGATCTATGGAATACGGCACGATCTAGCGCATGGCAAAATTTACTCGGAATCAGTTCAGTTGAAGATGTTGGGTGTTCGATTGGCCATTTTGGTCAACTCTCTACAAGTTAATCCGCAATTGATTACGTATATCAAAACAATTCGAGTGGATTGTGGTTCCAGTGAGATCTCCAAAGACTTGTTTCGTTCAAATCAGACAGTTGTACGTCTTCTAGAACAATTATTGGACCTTTTAAATGGTCACACAGTGACGAGTATATACGTGACGGACCCTGTTTTGCGCAAAAAATTGAATATAAATCGTCGAGGAATTATGTTGAAATCTGTCGTGATAGACCAGGCCGAGGAATTGGAATTGGGCGCTCAATTGGTGCAAGAAGTAATTTTAAACTGTCCAGTACAATCCAACTCTTTCAAATATGAGAGTTTGAAATCATTAATTTTACCTCTGTCTGAAAATGAATATTGGAAATACATCAACCCCATTATAAAGAGAAAGAAAGTGTTTGAAAATCTTGAAACCTTCAAATTTGTATTCAATTCAAACCCTCATGAACAATATTCCAATGAATTGCTTAGTTCAGTGATCAGCTGGAAAAAAATTAAGCAGTTAGAGATTGTGGTGGGGACTCAGAACGAAGATGATGACTTCGTGCTTGATTGCTTGAATCTTATACCTTTACAAGAATTGGTGAATGTTCAGAGACTTTCGATTGTTCAACAATATGAATACAATACTCATAAAAAGAACGAAGTTTTTGATTATAATGTTTTGTGTTTTCTTCAGCAAATCATCAGGAATGAAAGTTCTCAATTGAGATACTTTTGTTTGACTCACAATCTTCCTGAATTGGCCAACTTTTCCGATGGATTTGAAGGTAACTACCTCCGCAGGTACAAATTATATTCACAGGTATTACCCCGAATTCTTAACCAGTCACAGACAAAAATTGAAGTTGTGTTGCCCAATTTTTTCCAGACTTTATCATGTTATGATCAACCAATGAACACCATGCTTTGGAATGGGTGCAAATGTTCCCATTGTCAGAAGTATCTTGGAAAGTTGGACAATTATTTGCTTTATCATAAATACTATAATAAGGAAATCGGTTCTTGGAAAGATATTAATTCGAGCTTGATTATGTTTACTTTGGGAGTGGCATTAGCTACAAGGATGGACTCTTCAGGGCCCACCAATTTGTCCCATGGCCAAATTCCTTTTAAGGATTCGATTTGGAACTTTCATGATAGCACATCGAATATTCCATATCGATGCTATGATGTTCAGATGGTGGATCAGGGGGAATACGACGATGAAAATGAAGAGTTCTTCGATACCAGGGACGAAATTGAGCCTTGTAAATATAATGAGGCAGTATATCACAGAAATATGGCAATTTGCGTTTCCCACTACTTGAACAATTTTATCATGAGAATGATTAATTTGAATAGAGGAGATGCTGAAGAGTTGGTGATTGGAAAGGAGTTGAGAGATGGAGGGGATTATGATAATGATAGAGGGTTGATGATATCCAGAGTGGTATTAAATGGTGTGGGTTATTGGTTGGATAAAGAGTTAAATGGAACACATTATTATGAATGCAGTGAGTTATACTGATCATAATTTCAATGTACAAAATGTTTATGTAAATAGAATATGTGAGAGAAAAGGAATTGATCCACCATAATAAAAGTTTAATGAGACAATATCAGTACCGTAGAAACACTAACTCTTATTAACATTAGTAGATAGTCCACAACCTAGTTCAGTAAAGTAAAGTAAATTGGCAGCTCAAGGTAAACGATATTAAGATATTTACTTGAGTAATGTAGAGTAAATTGGCAACTCAAAGAAGACGATATTAAGATATTTACTTGAGTAATGTAGAGTAAATTGGCAACCGAAAGAAGGCGATATTGAGGATATTGACTCGAGGAACTTAAAGTGAATTGGCAACTCAAAATTAAAGATATTGACTCCAGATATTGGTTCTGAACCTCAAAACTTCTAAATTTGTAACCCTGGTAAACCCTATGTCTAGTTCAATGAAGGTAATTTGAAATTTGGAGCAGGGAAAGAGAGATGTCATTCCGAACTGAATTGTGAAGCTCCAAAAGAGCTAACAGCACATTTCAAAGAAAGTAAAATCATTCAAAGCACTAACAATGGATTTCGAAGAAAGTAAAATATTTATAGTGGAGGAAATCGACAAAATAAAATAACTAATGAAAGAATCATCACCAAATAGCACAGTTCAAATATTTTGGGTAGACCATGCACTCTTCAAGGCATACCTACTAACCAAACCTATTCGGAACAATTGAGCTAAAATTGAGTCCACTTCTCTTTGACCGATAATTCCGATAAAAATTATAACGACAAGGAAGAAATATTTGGCTCATCGACTAATCAAAACCTATAAAATAATGCCAAAATGTGTGGTGCAGCCAACTAAATAAAATATCAACTCTAAGGAATCTATGGTTAGAATGTACTCCTAGAATATTGAGTGAAACTTGGAGAAGAAAAAGAACAATTACGAGTAGGTGGTGTACATGCGTGGGGTCAAGCAATTCCGCCGAAAAGCTGAATCCAGATTAAACTTTTAAGAAGTAACTTAAATCTGAAGAACCTTAATATAACCTCTGGGCGTGCACAGAGAGATTCATAACCGTGCACTTTTAGAATTATAAATTAGTTTGTCAGCTTACCAATGCTGAAAAATCCACCTGACTAACCGTAACGCATTGGTAGAATTCCAGACCTGCCAGTTTTGGAAGCTTAGTAGTTCTAGTTCTGCAGCACTGTCTATAACCGCAAAAACATCCTAACCGCAAAAACATCCTAACCGCAGAAACATCCGAACACCAACAATACACCTGGACATCCTAACACCAACAACACTAGTTGCAACCAACTGGTGTCCTGTATGTACCTCATCTCTTCACATCGTCCCCACCACCCCTCTCGTGTAATCGTCTTTATCGTCCATTCCCTCTTCCTATTGGTGGCTTTATCTTTTACTCTCGGTAGCTTAATTTTCGATTTAAAGTTAAAGTTTCATCTTCTTCAAGGTGGCTTTGCCATTTAAACTTTATGCTTTCATCTGGCATTTTCGGTATTTCATTTTTTTGACAGAGTAAACGGCGAAGTCGAATTTATCGGGAAACACATGAGATGCAGGTGGATACGGATGGTTAAGGAGGTGAAACTAGTGGGACTTACGCTGGGGAGATAAGCGGAAAAAAAGAACAAGAGACTGAAATATGAACAACTGAAATGATTATGGTTATGGATTGTCTGATCTCGTCTGATTTACGTTGATCGTACTGTCTGGTTTTGTCTGATCTTGTAGGAAGAACATGGTTTGATATTATCTGGTGCGTTTTATAATATTATTATTTGGTGATGTGAATAAGCGTTTGAAACAAACAACCACAATCGTGCCTATTCTATTCAGCCGACTAGGTAACCTTTCTTCAGCTACACCAACAAGTCGATCAGGCAGATCTTGGGCGTTTCGTAAATGTGCCAGAGTCCAAAGTCACTCTCTTTCAGATCATTTTGGTGTATACACAATCCTAGAGCGAAAAATCCGCATTGTCCCAAAGAGAGCCCTTGCTGCCTGCAGGCTGCACACAAAGCAGTGCAGAGAGGTTTGGGGTGTTTGGCGATGTTTCAATAGTGGATCTTCGGCATTTGTTTAGGCAACACAGAACAAGAGACCATCGATGTTGCATCGAGAAGTCGCTCGTGGCAAGTGTGGTGAGGTCATGAGGATGGATGGAACAACCGGATCTCCGTGATTGTCTTTCCAGGGTACTCATGAGAAGAGGGTGCATAAGAATGTCAAAACTTGCAGATAAGAAGAAAGGAGGGGGACCTTAGGTTTGATAAGCTGGAGCAGGTGCATGAGAGTTTGCAGAACCATGCATGGATAATAGGAAATTAGCCGCGCGTTTTGCTACTCAAGAACTATTTTGTTTGAGGAGGGTGAGGGGCTGCATATACTGACAAGTTAGAGCAAATTGCATGGTGCTGCCACTGCTGGTCCCAATACTGCCCACTGCGCATGACGCATGGCGCCTGCGTCCTGCATCATGACACAAAACATCAGCCAAGCTCGCCGCATGCTGTCACGCCTACAGTATTTTTTTATGTTCAGGGCCAGGGCTCGTGGCCGAGACGAACTGGGATACCATGCCTGCACTCAGCCGTACCCAACCTTCCAGGCCCTAACCTGACCACCATTGGGCCACTAACAAAACAATTTGTCGAGATGAGGCCAGAAAATATTGGGCGCCTACAATTTTAGGGTCCTGTACGGCCCTCTCGCTGACGATGTACCTGTGCCGCATGGCACCAGCACCGCAGATGTGTGCGTCCTATTTCATCCCTCTTCATCGTTCTACAGCTCACTGCATCCCACCACATGAAAGACTGCCGCGTGGGCAGGGATCGCATCTGGGATCTGATAAGGGGGCCAGCAACCAATCCAATCTTTCCTGATACGATAGCAGGTCTACAGGAGGTCTGGGTGTGTCGGCGCCGAGTCGGCGCCGGGCCAACACTCCTAACCTCGGCTCGGCCCTGCCCAAAACGGAGATTCATCTGGGACAATGCGATGGACCGTTACTAAACCTTATATTTAGCAGCATGTATTATTTCGGCGATACTGAGCCGACATAATTCACACTCAGGGATTGCAGGCAGACATTAACACCCATGCACCAAAAGCAATCAGACAGTCCATAAGCAATCCAACAGAGTCTATAAGCACTCCAACAGTCTCCGAAATTGTTTGTCCAACTCGTTGATACGACGGCAGCCGTGGTGGATGGACTCCCTCCACCATCCAGTGCTTCCCGTGGCTCGTGACGTGGTCCACACGTGTCGGCACTTTGCCAAATGTGCCGATCGTGTCAGACGCAAATCGATCTGGCTGATCCCTGCATGATTTTTGAGCTGGATCTCCACACGAACGAAAAGGGTAACGACGGGGTGGCACCCCGTGATTACAGGGGCAAACTGACCAATCGAGCTCGTTCAGTTTTGGATCTTTTTCTGTTTTGTTGTGTTCATCTGCCTGCTTATCGTGTTGGTTTCCGCATCTGTTCGTTTGTGTTTGCCAAGTTAGACGTTTTCTGTTTAAGCTTTAAGCTTGGCAACGGTGCGGATTTGCGATGCAGTAATACGAGGGTCGTGCGCGGGCGTACCCCGGATTCGCACCCCCGTCTCGTCACATGAATCCGTAGGAGGGTGTAGTGGCAATCCAGTAGTGGCAATCGGCAATCCATGGATTGCCACTCTACTGGGGAGTAAGGGGTGGGTCCCTGACAATCAGACAACGAAGGAAGATTCAAAGACATAAGGGTGGTGGGTTTAATGGGTTAGAATAAGAAGGTACAGCAGGTGCATAATAAGAAGGCCATGCATGAGATGAGGTATCGGAATTATCGCAATAACTCCGGCATCAATTACATTAATGGTGAAGTGTATGGCACGTATGTGCAACTGTGGGTATTGGGAATGTTTCCTAGCAAATGGAGCACATACACAACTGAAAGACTTATGAACTGTTCACTAATAGTATATAACGGACAGTCCTACTGAAAGACGAGGCTGCAAAGCGAATAATGAATTAGAATAAACAAAATGACATAATTGGTCAATAAACTGAGAAGAAGTGGAGGAAAATCGAACGAAAATGATGGACTTCAGCAGGGTAATGGGGTTTCGATGGCTTTTTGAAATGCTTATTCGAAAAGGCGTAGAGGCTAGAAGAAATCGAATGTACAGTGTAATTTCATAGTTCAAGGTCAAATACAAAGTCTGGTAGAATATATACTAAGTATAGTAGAGCGTAGAGGGATAGAGCGGAAAGATCTGTGAAACATTGGACTGAATGTTGGATCCTTAGTGTGACCCAGGAGACTACGTGTCAGTCCAATCTGGCCCAATTTTCCATTACTAATTTTCTACTAACTATTCTACACTATTTATTATTACTATTCTGAGATTGAACACCAATTACTAATTATTCAGTGAAGCTCTCTTCTCTAGATTATATTCCTAGTATGAATCGTAGTATTACCCAGGAGACTATGTGTCAGGCCAATTTTCCATTACTAATATTCTACACCAACTATTCTCATATTCTCTAAACTAATTACTAATATTCAACGAACTATTGTACCCTAATTTTTTACAGTACGTATGCAACTATTCTCTACACTAAACACTAATTTTTATGCTAAATATTGTACCGTAATTTCTCTATTCTCATATTCACTATACCAATTACTAATATTCAACACTCTATTGTACCCTAATTTTTATATTGTAATATTCAACCCTAATTATTCTATTATTCTATTCTAATAGTTATCACTGATTAAGTTTCACTCTCTCTTCTGCTATAGTGAGCTAGTATGGTAGATGGGCTAGTATGGCTTTAGATGAACTCCAACTATGGGTATTCTACGAACACCCATAGACCCATACTTATATGATACAATCATGGGTATTCTACGAATACCCATTTACAAACCTGTCGTGACATCCTACCATTTATTACCTAAAACCAGAATTGAATAACAACGTCTCTATGAATTGAAATGCTACCGAGTAGCGTGCTCTCACCATAAGGCGATGGCAATTATATTGTGCTTCGTGAAGCGAGCCGGATTGTAGCTTCCAGCGGTGACCAGGAACCTTAGCGTAGCCACTCATACTGCAAACTGAATCCCAAAAAGCGAAAAGCGAAAAGCGAAGCGATGGTTTGTTGGCCATGTAGAAACTTGAACCAGTCTCAGTTCGCATTGTCGCTGGACACTTTTGTTGATCGGTCGAGGCGTTTGGTTACACCCAGTCTTCGCATGGTTGCCAACACGGTTCTCTTCTCTTTGTATCATACCTCGCACACTTCGCATGCCCAGGAGCTTCTTCTCTTCTTCCCCTTTGTATCATACTTCGCATGCTCAGTAAACAGCTCAGTGACTTCGCATGCTTCGCACGCAAAGTAACTACGAGCTCCTCCTCTTCTTCCCCTTCGTATGGGTCTTATAATGCTGCATACAATTATCCTGTCTAGCAAACCTCGCGTCACACGTAGGCCATGGACACACATGTTTCCTCTCTCCAGTATGCACTCTATTATGTCTGGCCAAATGGCCAGACGTGGTGAACGACCGTGTGCAAACCTTACACACATGCTTCCTCTTTCCCTCCTTAAGTTCGGGCGACTCCGGCTGGAGCGGCGACGCCGACGAACTTCGGCTGTGGATCGGAGAGGTACCGGATCTTCGTATCAAAGCTGGGGCACCACTGGTCACAACCGCCGCAGAGCCGCCAGGAACAACACCACACACCACGCCGTTGGCAGCGTACCCGTAACTTTGGTACTGGTACCCGGGACCGGCTCGGTAGTTCTGTTGGGGATAATTGGGTTGGGTGTAGTAGTTACTGGGACTGGACGAAGCCAGAGAGACTCCGCTTAGTGGCAGCCCCGAAGTAGAGGGCGTGGAAAAGTCATGTTTCAATGGAATGGACCCAAGTAACTCGTTGAACGATGGTAGCGAGGTGGAACTGGAACTGGTAATGGAACTGGTACTGGAACTGGTGGGTTGGTGGTGGGAATTACCGCCAATGGGCGGACGTTCGTTGTGGTGGGAATGATTGTGATTGTGAGTATTTTGCGACGAGCCGCCATGGGAATTGTGGGTATTGTGGGTATTGTGATTATTCATGGCCAACACTTGGGCGTTTGGTTTGGGATTGGTGCCTTGGGAATAGAACATCCTGCTGACGAGTAGCTCTACCCAAAAGAGCTGGGGAGCGAGGTGTATATATATGCGGTTTGAGGAGCGTATGGGCTGGAGATCATGTGTCGTGCGTTTAATGAGATACAGTTAGAGTAGACAAAGCAACTGAGAGATTGAGGCAGGGAATAATATTGTTGGAATCCTAACCATGACAAGGGTGGGCTGCATAACCTGGGAAAATAAAATAATAATAATAATAATGTGTGAGAAAATAAATGTGTGCGAAAATAAAAATCCATGCAAAAATAAAAGTTTCATAAAATGTATGTTGTTGGTCGGATGCGTCTGTACTATTTAAGTTGTGCAGCATATAATGCCTTCTCTTGTATGTAGGTCGGTGGGATCAGCAGGATTGGCACGGCCAATCAGCTACTCCTGCCGCCCAGCGAGACTAGATTGCCAGCGGTGGTGCATTGTTTGGCTGGTGCTTTAGAGCCTTCATCACAAAACCACCCACCCCGTCCAACTTCTAAAAACACCAAGAGACACCGCAGAGCCCTGCTCTTTGTGTCGCGGAAGAACCGAAAAATATTACCAGACGTGCTGAATTTAGAACTTGCGCATGATGCATGAAGAAAATATCCTCCACCAGCGTCAGATGACCCAATACGGCGGCCTTGATGTCCTCTCCTCGGCATTTGCTCCTGTCGGGATGTCAAAATAAGGTTTGGCGGTCCCCTCCACCCAAAACCTCCACCAGAACGCTGCATCTCAAACCGGGGTCGTCCCCTGACCATATTCCGCGCTGCCTCAACGATCGCATCCCCTCCTTGCTCCCTTACCTGACACCCACGCCAGGGCCGCGGGGTCCACCTGGTGCCGTTTCATCCACGCCAATCTCGTGTCCGGAATGTAGGGCTGAACGATTATCGCATTTTATTTCGACCATCTCGCTAGCGCGGGTACAGTCCTGTGTCGAGTGCAGTGTTTGCAAGCATGCAGACAGTGAGTGAGAGTGTGCGTAGATGTGTGCGTGCGTACTGCGTACTGCGTACGTGCTGCAGACAGTCCCTGCTTCGGATGATAAACCGGACCGGCTGCTCGTGGTCCCAATGCGGAATTAAGGCCCGTCATTGCTCATCGCGATCTGCACCTGCCGAGGAACACTGGAAGCCGTTCGGGCACCTGCACCTGCTCGACTTCTCAATCCGGCAGTAACCGGCGTGAAAGTTCCAGAATCGTTCCAGAATCACTGCACTGTAATTACGATGACACTTATCCGTTCTACCCCTCCTTTCCGTTTCAGATCACATCCATGCCCTTTTATCCCATTGCACACAGTTAGTCTAACCCACAACCTCCAACAACACAGGTGACATATGTACACCCCATTTATCATCTCCAAACTTAAACGTCCAGCGCCTCCAAGTACACCCCAGGGGTGTACTTTGGGCGTACCCCCTGACCCCTCTATCTTCCCCGGACCCACCGATTCTTTGGTAACCCCTCCAATCCACAAAATCTCGGCGATCTCTCGGTGCTTTGGCTCATTCCGCCGACCTTCTCCCCACTGGCATGTATTTATTGTCGTAGAATTGGATTTGAGTTCACGTGGAGTTTGTAATGGCTTAGGTAATATAGTCCTATAACCACTATAACCACTATGAACGTCCCCATTTCTCCAAATATTGACCAACCAGCAAAAAGAATGTTAAGTATGAATTCAAGTACCTAGCCGTACAATAAGAGATCAAAATAGACTAGCATAACGTTCTTTTAGCCAGCTACCACACTGTAGCTTTTCGTTTCGCTTTCGGAATGATTCCCCCCCTGCTCTTCGTCCCAGTTACGGAACATATCGGAGATCCCTTCCTGTTATTAATTGACAGGTGCCGCCTTGTGTTGTTTGTCTTTTTTTTTTTTGATCATGACCTGCATGTCTAAGATCTCACATTATCTGCAATGGTGTCAGATCTGCCCCGATTATCTCGGATTGTCACAGATTGTGGGTGATTGTTTCACTCGGCCGATGTCAAATAGGAATGCCGAAACTGCTGCGTGGTATCGTGCCGTTCTTGGACCGACGCGTACCTCGTATGCTGTAGCTTTGATATCTAACGCCCTTTCGTTCCGTTCCATACATACATCCCTGGTACTCCGTATTATTGACTTAGCTAATGCAGACGCCCGGGCTCCTGGAGATCTATCAATTTTTCACTCAATGCTTGCAGTTCATGACGATTATACGAGCCCAGAAAATCACCATAATTTCCAGAGTTAGTCCTCTGTTATTGGCCCAATTTCCAGAGTTAGTCCGCTGTTATTGGCCCACTTTCCCCGCGTTCTTCCTGATATTAGATGGTTGGAATTTGTTGCTTCTGCCTAATTCAAAGTGTGGTTAATTCAAATGAAATAATTGGAAATGGCTGGAAATGGCTGGAGATGACTGTATCTCCAAAAAATATAATTACATTTATCCGAGATTGATTCAACTTGTCAGCACCAAAATGCAGGTAGTTTTGTAACCTTTTCACCTATATTAAGATTTATTTATCGTGTGTCTCGTATTTGCTCACGGATTCGATTGACACTTTTACAATCGTGGATTATTCGGTCTCAGACGCAATCCAGGATCCTTACCAAGGATCCTCAGATTTCCAATTATTTCCAATTATTTCTACGTGTGGAAATAATTCCGACTTTCTGGAAATCTCTGGATCACTTGACCTCATTGGCATGTAGGTCCCTGGGTATATGGGACGCCAATCGTGGTACCCTTTCCCGTAAGTTACACTTTATTCTGTTTAATTTGCTGGTGAAATTCCCCATTTGTCCCAATCTTGAGATTTCTCTTGCCGATATTTTCTGTACCGCTCTGATGCTCTACTAATTTGTCGTAATACACCTAGCACGCTACAATTCCATGGCTATCGGTATCATATGGGTCACGTGCCCGGTCACGTGACTACGTCACGTGACTGGATCCACGTGAAATCACATACATTTGCAATCAACGTCTCCAACCCTCCCATGTCCAAACTTCTTTCCTTTGTCAGGGCCATATCCATCACGGCCAATGCGCCCTTCAGGCCCCCCTTCATTCCGCTCGTCTCCGAAAACGGAGTTCCCTCCGCCATTGGAAATACGCCGCTTCTCAGACTCCCACGAATCTCCGCCTCGGTAGGCAGAAACATCTACGCCAAAGCCGAGTTTATGAACCCAGGAGGCTCAATTAAAGACCGTGCTGCTTTGTTTATCGTCAATGATGCCGAAAAGAAAGGTTTGATCAGTCCCGGAGGAACCATTGTGGAAGGAACCGCTGGAAACACCGGAATTGGTCTTGCTCATGTTTGTCGTGCCAAGGGCTATAAGTTGGTGATCTACATGCCTAATACCCAGGCCCAGAGCAAGATAGATACCTTGAGGTTGTTGGGAGCCGAAGTTTATCCGGTTCCAGCTGTAGCGTTTACTGATCCACAGAACTATAATCACCAAGCCAAAAGACACGCGGAAAGACTTGATAATGCTGTTTGGACGAACCAATTCGATAATGTTGTGAATCGTCAGGCACACATTGAGACCACTGGTCCGGAAATCTGGGCCCAACTTGATGGAAAAGTCGATGCTTTCACTTGTTCCACCGGAACCGGTGGAACCTTTGCTGGTACCACCAGATACTTGAAAGAAATTTCCAATAACAAAGTCAAGGCTGTCTTGGCTGATCCTCCAGGAAGTGTTTTGTACTCGTACATCAAGACTGGAACCATGGAAAGAGGCGGTTCTTCTTTTACCGAAGGTATTGGTCAAGGTAGAGTGACCGATAATTTGCAGCCTGATTTGGAACTTATTGATGATGCGCTCAAGATTCCAGACGAAGAGTCTATTGCCATGTTGTACCGTCTTTTGGATGAAGAAGGACTCTATCTCGGAGGCACTGGTGCTCTTAACGTTGTTGCTGCGGTGAAGGTTGCAGAAACTTTACCTGAAGGAAGTAACGTGGTCACTATTTTGGCCGATTCCGCCCATAAGTATAGTGACCGTATCTTTTCCAGAAAATGGTTGGAGAACAAGGGATTGTGGGAAGGAATTCCAGAGCATTTGAAGAAATATGCCATTTTGGATTAAACGGGCAACTGGACAGTTTAAAGGGAAGAGCGATGTTACTGAACCATCCTTTTCTTCGTCCAGATCTGCTTTTATGCTGATAATGTATCTAAAAAATCACCCGTGAAATTCACAAAAGCCAAAATGTTAAATAGTCAATCTAATAAGAATATTCTAGTCCCCGGACTGGTCAATCTGATAAGAAGATCCTGGTCTTTGGACTGGTCAATCTAATAAGAATTATCTAGTCCCCGGACTGGTCAATGTAATAAGAATAATTTAGTCCCCGGACTGGTTAATAATTAATCACTGTACTCAGAAAGAACATATCATAATTGATATGCCCATATTAAGAAAATTCCCTAGCCACTAAATTCACTATCCACTAAATTCACTATCCACTAAATTAACCATCCACTAAATTCACTATCCACTAAATTCACTATCCACTAAATTAACTATCCACTAAATTAACTAGCCGGTAGCCAAGGTGATCATTTACCAACAACTTCACATTTGACCAATCCCAACCTTTTTCTTCAGAGGCTCCGAAATCACCATATACTGGTACACTGGAAAATCACGTATTTCCGTAATTTTCCGTAACAAAACCCTGCTTCTTAAATTATCCGACTCTAATTCGCCCAACCCATCTAATAATTGTTCAGCCGGTAATTACAATACATTTACAGGCTTTGACAGATATTAACACATTTTGACAGCTTTTAACAGCTTCTAACAGGTTTTGACAGATAGATACAATTACTCCCAGCGCAAAGTGATCAGAAAAATGATCCAAGTGGAGAAATGGAAATTACCTTAAATCCCGTGGAATTCGATGTTACATTAAACCAAATTGACTTTAATCCCATAGCAATTGCGTTCCAACGGCAAACGTGGATTGTGACAGAAACGAGATGTTCGCTGTTGGAATAAATGATAAGATCCACAAAAAAAAAAAAAAAAAGAAAGATAACAACATCAAGACCGAGTTCAAAGTTCAAAGCCCCCCATCGAGGTTGTTCCAGGATTAAACGTCAAAGATCGATCGATCTGTCAGGAATTTTCCGACGCTGCTTTAGGAACTCACATAGCAGTACATTTTTAATTTTATATTTTTTTTTTGATTCCAGGATACACGGCTTTCCTCAACAATGCAATCAAAGACCCCATGATCTGCAGTTTCACCCTCCTCCACATCTTCTCGGACTGTAGTCAATGCATTACGTATCGGTATTGTGACATAATTATTCTAATGCACCCGTTTTCACATATTATATTATTATCGAAGATTGTCCTTCAATTTTATGTGGAAGTGCACAATTATTATTATTATTCCCTTTCACCAAAAAATTCGTTAATGACACTTTGACACACTATAAACGCCCCTCGGTTTTAAGCCTTTTGTGGTACGTTGACACTAACGATCGATCGCTAAGCTGCATATACGATGACCTACGCATATTTAACTCATTTGTCGAGAATCTAAATGTCAGCCGGAATTCGCCGACTTGTTCGATTGTCACCTGGCCCCTTCCCGTACTGCCCTTTCAGGCATTTTTCCGTAGCCAGCTTCAGGGTGTGCTGTCACTCTATTATTGCAAATGATCTTCGGTACTATACTTCCCTGAATCAATGACGATCTTGCCAAAATGTTGGCAAAACCAACGGATTGTTGGGTTGCACGGTGCTGCAGACGCAGAGGGTACAGTAGGGCCTTGCTGTTCGAGAGCATCCATTTTTAACGGGATATACTTCTAGAAAATGCTCCAAGAATCATGCATGTGTCACGTGCGGTATAACATGTGACCTCGTCATTCGGAAAAACTGCCTGAATAGGCAATGATCAAAAAGCCCACGAAGAGCAGCAGATGAATCCAGGCATTCCGACTTCATTCTCGTAAAATATACTGAATTGAGCCAATTTTGCCAAACGTTTGATTAGAGGTAATTTTGCTAAATCATCCCATTTTTTTTAAATTTGAATCGTACTGCGTTGCTATCACAATTGGACCCATTGTTGTAAAGAACATCGCTATATGACCTGTTTTCACGATACTGAAGTCAAATTAAGAGCGATTTTCGCAAAGCCTCAACCATTAATTAGAACAAAAATTATCATTGGCTCCCACCATCCACATGATACATCCACCCGCTTTACGAATGCACCATAATGCAAATCTCCAAGGTAAGCAGAATGGAATTTAACGCACAATAGCCTCCCCTTGTAGAATTATTACAGGGACCTAATCAGGTCATATTTTCAACCCTCTGCCCCAATTCCGGTCCCTGTGTATTTTGGAAGCCAATTCCGTGCCTTGAGCACAATTCCCCCGAAAATGTGTCAAAGACAAAAATATGTGTTTGGTTTTCTACAAACCATACAACGCAGATCCATAATTCTCCACGAGACCCCTTGTTGCAAGTCTTTAAAAGGGGTTTCTTTATCAGTGCCTTGGCCCACATAAACTAGCATCCAGCCGGACAGACAGACACCGAAACGGCCTAACGGTCAAACGGTCAAACAGCCCACTCATCGTGTGCTTCCCAAAAGCAGATCGAATTGATTTTGTGAATCTGGTGATTTTGTGGTCGATTCGTTTATCCTCAGGTAAACCCTCGATTACCAATTCAGCCACCAACGCCCCGTTCCTCAATTTTGTTACACAATTGTTCAATTTCGTTCAATTTTGTTCCTCTTGCTTTCTTTCGTTTCAATTCCTCTCCTTTCAATTCATTTCCCTATTCTTTCATTTCCTTCCCCATTTCTTCCTTTCCCATTTTTTTACTTTCAATTCGTTTCATTTCCTTTCATTTCCCATTTATTTCCTTTCAAATCCTTTTATTTCATTTCCTTTCAATTCCTTCCCTTTCCTTTCCTTTCCTTTCCTTTCGCACTGCTTGGCTCGCATAATGCACATACCTCCTTTCTATCCATTGCTGATAACTATCCCGACCGCAAGCTTCTCCAGAAGAAGCTCCTCCAGAAGAAACTCCTCCGGAGTTCCTGTCCTTCCCTTTCCTAACCTCCTTATCCACTAAATCTCAGAAACCAGCCCATTTCTCTCGCCCTGGGCGCACCAAACCCTCTCCCCATGTTCAATAAATTGTAAATTTTGATACGGAGCCTTTGAGTCCTAAACTGTTCACTACCTAGCTAGCTAGCTAATGTTCATATGTAACCGTATTCCCTCCATCATCCACGTTCTCTCTATGCCCTTATTCATACTACTTAAGCAGATGTAAAATGAAACTAGGCACTAACCTTATCTATAGTTATAAACTTTGGATTCAGTATTAACTAGTGTCAACCATTTCAACCGTCCAGATGTTTGTAAATAACTACGGTTACACCGTAGTCATTAAGGCCTCACTGACCGCTACCATCCATTCCTGCTCAGTAATTTTGTGCGCTCTCATTTTTAACAGCCAAATCTCCAAATATTCACAACCGTTTTCTCCACAAAAAGCGCCAAAAGTCCGCCAAAACGGCCAAAAAGACCAAAAAAAAACGAACTTCTTCACCAAAAACCTTCCTACCACATACCCACAAGTCTGACCAAGTCGTATCCCCAAGTTTCTGCTAAAAAGTCCGCCAAAGAGCTTGTTGGGTCCCTTTTTCAACCGCTATTGTTCGCGGTGGCACAACATTTGCAACAACAAGCCAAACAAACTCGTCACAGTGTTACCGCCAGAATCCAGGTACTTTTACGCTCAAATTGGCTTCATTTTATCCAACTACCGCCAAAGACCAGAAAGGCTCCAAATTCGGGTATTTTGACCAGTTTCACTCTCCTACAACTCAACTAGTCAAAACCGCCTCCATTAAGCGGTGCGAGGGTATAACAGACCACCGATTGTACCAGCTCGTTATATCGAACCTGTCGTGTGAGGCTAAAAAAATTTTACCAACACCCAACACCAGACGACTATGGAACAACAGATCCACCAGGCGGTGGAGATCGCCTTGAGCGCTACCAGTAGCCAGGAGTTGAAGAACCAAGCCATCGAGTTTGTCAACCAGATCAAATCCACCGAGGAAGGGTACAAATCGTGTCTTGAGATCTTGACCAAGTCCCCCACCCAACCCATTAATGAGAGCCTCAAGTTCTTCATTTACCAGGTCATTGACGAAAACATAGACAAGTTGAACGAGCAGCAGCTCTTTGACTTGAACACCTTGGTCTTCAAGGTTTTACTGCAGTACTTGGCCAATAACGTATCCGATCCCGTCTACTTGAGAAATAAGTTTGCCTCGATCTTGGGAAAAGTGTATAGTTTCGTATACCTTTCGATCTACCCAGCCTTTTTCAAGGACTTGTTCAACTTGATTAATCCTCCTGTCCAATTATCCGTGGACTATTACACCAGAATCATCATAGCCATTCATTATGAAATCGGTGACAAATTCATCACAAGAACAAAAGCAGTTCAGGATAGAAACACCTTACTCAAGGATGCCATCAGAATCAACGATATGACTGAACTCGTGGCTTCTTGGTTTAAAATCTTGCAAAACCCATCAAATTCGGATGAAATCTTAAACAATGCCCTTATTATTGTGGGTCAATACATCAATTGGATGGAAATTAGCTTGTTTGTATCAGGAGAATGTGTAACCACTATACTTCAATACTTGGACAAGTCAGAACAAAGAAATGAGACATGCAGCACAATCATCGAGATCATCTCCAAGAAGATGAAGCCAGCAAATAAGTTGGAACTCCTCACTCTTTTCAACCTAACTTCTATCATTGGAAATATTAATTTCAGCAACGAGGATGATATCGAGTTCTTGGAAAATACTTCGAAGTTATTGGGTCAAATTGGTGGAGAGTTATTGGTTATTCTTGAATCTGAACCTTCGTTGGTCGTTCAAGTTAATGAGCATTTCTTCAAATTGTGGCCATTAATCTTCGCAGTATTGAGTCATGAATACGATGATGTTTCTCAACAAGTATTCCCTTTCATCCAACAATACTTGTTGTTAAGTAAAAAGATTGGTGAATTGAACTCCCCTGATTTGATTTCCACCCTCTTGAATAAAATCATATTGAAAATGAAATTTGATGATGACACCGATGGATTGAATGATGAAGAAAATGAACAATTTGATGAAATAAGATCAAGATTAAAGGTTTTCCAAGAAACCATTTCCAACTTGAACCCTTCTTTATATGTTAAGGCCTTACCTATGATTATCGAAGAATCCTTAAGATCCATTAATGACGAAAAAATAGACTGGAGAAAATTGGAGTTGGGATTGTTTGAATTGAACAATTATAGTGAAAGTTTGAGAAATGGATTTTTAAACAAGGCAGAAGTGGTTGAGCAAAACAAGTTGATTCTGGAATTCTTAGTTAATTTGATCAATTCCGATTTCATTGTTAAAGTGGATCACCCAAAAATTCAAATAGACTTCTTTGAAATTATTGTTCGTAACATCAATCTCTTCCTGAAACATTCTCATTCAGGAACTGGTCCAGGTCCAGTTATTATCAAATTGATTAACATTTTTACCAGTCAAATTGGTTTATTGAACCAAGTGGAAAAAGTTAGATTGAGAAGTTGGTACTTGTTCTTTAGATTCATCAAATTAACGA
The DNA here is from genome assembly GCA_003706525.2 of Suhomyces canberraensis. Lineage (NCBI taxonomy): Eukaryota > Fungi > Ascomycota > Pichiomycetes > Serinales > Debaryomycetaceae > Suhomyces > Suhomyces canberraensis. Next base: position 339,506 of record PPLP02000015.1, read on the forward strand.
AGCCTTCTTTGAGTGATGAAACATTTATTGAATCTGTTTTGATTAAATTACAACCATTATTGGAAATCAAGGCTGAATTACCAGTCAAGGACGAGGACGATAATTTAATTGAAGAAGAGAATTTTTCTAATCAACTTTACCTTTACGAGACCATTGGATTAATTATCTCATTGATCTCTAACGATTTGTTAAGTCATAAGCTCAAGCTTATTGACTTGATTTTCCAACCTTTGTTCAACAGCTTGGAAACCTGCATTAAAAACTCTAATCATCAAAATCAGCCATTGATTACTTTACAAGTACACCATTCATTGATGGCCATTGGAACTTTTGTGAGGGGTTTCGAAGATAATTCTTCTCTGATTCGGGAAGAAATTATCAGCAAAATTAATAACGCATCTCAAGTGGTTGTGATTTCTCTTGAAAACTTTCCTAAATCGGAAATCATTCGTGACGCCTCCAGATTCTCATTTTCCAGATTTATTCCTGTTTTGAAGAATCATATTAACGTACATTTGGCCAAATTAATCACCCTCATTTTGGCAGCACCCAATCTTAAAATGAGTGAACTTTGTGACTTTTTAAGTTTCTTGGGGCAGATTGTCCATAACTTCAAGTCTGATGATAACATTTACCAGCTTCTCAATAATCTCATGAGCCCATTATTTTCCAAGGTGTTTGAAATGTTGGAAACTACCAAGGATGAACTGTACCCAGATTTGAAGAGAGAAAAGGATCTGTTGAAGAAGGCTATGATGACCTTCTTAAGTTCTATTCTTATCAACCATGTGACCAGTCTTTTGGTCACCGAAACCAACAAGCAAAAGTTCCCTGTCATTCTCAGCTCGTTATTTGAATATGCATACGATTTATCGGAAACATCGGTGTCCAAATTGGCCATCACCCAGTTGGTCAACATCGTGTCCGTTTTTGGAAATGGGGGCAAAATCAACGACCAAAACGACAAGTACAGTGAAAGCTTACCACCAGTGGAAGGTATCAGTGAATTTTTAATAGACAAAGTGACCCAGCTCTCTTTTGAATTGCCATTCAAGTATCAAGAATTCAACCTCAAGGACGCCCAATACAGATTGATTGCACAAGAGTTGTCACTCTTGTTGAAGACATTCCAACAAGTGGCCGGAGATGCGTATCTCAGCTATCTCCTGAGCTACTTGGTGAACATGGGCTTGTCACAAGAGTTGACCAATGATTTTGGAGCCAATCTTGTCAAGAGTGATGCCAGGGGCTTTAGAAAGTACTTTATAGAGTTTGTTGGTCAGTTGAAAAAGTAAGGGCCCATGCCCACAGCATTATAGATTTCATATATTGAGATTCCTGTATTTATACTAATATAGCATTGCATTTACCAGTGTAGAACAAGTAGAATAGGAGCAACAACACCACAACTAACTTAAGCTACCAACCTGATAATCAAAACTTTCAACGACGGATCTCTTGGTTCTCTCATCGATGAAGAACGCAGCAAAATGCGATAAGTAGTATGATTTGCAGCCTTTGTGAATCATCCAATCCTTGAACGCACATTGCGCCTTATGGAATTCCCCAAGGTATGCCTGTTTGAGCGTCATTCTCCCTCGAAGCTGATTTTATTAAAAATACTCGTCTTTGGGATCCATTGGCCAATAGACCAATAGGCCAATAGACCAATAGGCCAATAGGCCAATGATGCTAATAAATTTAATAATTCCAATAATTCCAATATAGCAAGTCAAATACTTCTAATACTTTAAATACTTTTAATACTTTTAATAATACTAATAATTCTAACAATGTTCAATAACTCTAAAAATTCTATTACTATCCAACAATTCTAATGATTCTAAAAATTCTAAAAATTCTGATAATTTCCATTAATTGCAATAATTACTATAACACCACTCCGAAGCCCCAACCTTTTCAATTGAAGACAAGGTAACCTCTCTTTCTCTTTATGGCGATTTCTCAGAAATCCTTAATCTAGCTCTTTTCAAAAATGTCTTGATCTAACTCTTTTCAGATTCTCTTGATCTAACTCTCTACTGTGCCTCTATACAGTTCTACGTACAATACGTACACTAATTCTACAACACTAATCTCCACCATTCTTCAACAATTTCCACGAATTTCCACCAATACTCCCCAACTATACTCTCCATTCTCCCTATATCCAATTACCCCCTCTTCTATGCATCCCACGCCCAACTTTTCACCCATATTTCTTGTTCCCATCACCACTTCTCCACTAGCCTGGATCTCATTTTTCTGTACATAAATTTTTAGCACAAAAAAACTATCTCATCTCATCTCAACACCATGCCCATCAACTTAGCTGGAGAAGACGTGACCCTTGCTCCTCCCGATGAGGAGGAGCTTCTTCTCGAGAAGCTTGTTTTCGGCGATGTCGAAGGATTCGAAAGTAACTTGAAAAAAGTCGACAATTTGTACGAGTACGATGAGGAAGAAGGTGACCGTTACGACGAACTGGACGATCAAGAAGCCAGTGACGATGATGAAGAAGTACAGGACGCAGACTTATTCTACATAGACGAAGGAGGAGACGATAATATGGAAATTGATGGAGATAATTCCGATAATAGCAGTGGTGAGAGCGAAGAGGAAAGCGATGAAGAATTGGCTTGGGAAGATAGTGACGATGAAAACTTCACGATCTCGCTTGCTTCCGACCGCTTGAAGAAGCTCAGAAGATCATACAACGAATCGTCGATCTCAGGAAACGCCTACGTCAAGAGATTGAGAGCGCAATATGAAAAAATATACCCACGTCCAGAATGGGTAGAAAAGATCGAAGAAGAAGGTGAAGGAGCTGACGAAGACACCGAAGAAGTGGCAGATGTCAATGAAAATGATACCAAGTCGATTTTGGCGATTTTGGCCAATACTCAAGGATTTATTTCAACACAAGCAAAACTTTTACCTGCTCATAGAATTGCGATTTCCAGACTCAAGGATGCCAATTACCAAAGACCTTCCAAGTCTGCCATCCAAGCCATATCATTCCACAAAACCCACCCACTTCTTGTGACTGGTGGATTTGACAAAACCCTCCGAATCTACAACATCGACGGAAAGAATAATAACTATGTCACGTCGCTCCATTTCAAAGATTCTCCCATCAGTATGTGTCAGTTTTCTCCTCTCGCCACCGACAGAATGGGCAATGCCACCAACTATATCTATGCAGCTGGTCGGAGACGGTATATGAACAAGTGGGATATTTCCAGTGGAGAGATTGAAAAGATATCCAGAATGTATGGACACGAAAACACCCAAAGATCGTTTGAAAAATTCAAGATCTCGTCCCAAGGATCGTATATTGGGTTGGTGGGGTCTTCTGGTTGGTGTAATATATTAAACGGAGTGACTGGCCAATGGGTCAAAGGATTCAAAATCGAAGGCACAATTGTGGATTTCGAATTTTCTCAGGACGATTCCTTTATTGTCATTATCAACAGTGGTGGAGAAGTCTGGGAATACGATATTTCCAGTCTGAATTTGATCAAAAGATGGCAAGATGAAGGAGGTGTGGGTATTACAAAAATTGCATTGGGTGGTACGAAAGATAGGTGGATGGCTGTCGGAACCAATAATGGGTATGTTTCGTTATACGACAGAAACCTGACTCTGTCCAAGGCTTTCAAGACTGTGGAGAATTTGGTGACTTCGATTTCTTCTCTTAAATTCGGTCCTGATGGCCAGGTTTTGGCTATTGCTTCAAGAGCCAAGAGAGATGCTCTTAGATTGGTGCATATGCCAAGCGGAAGTGTGTACTCCAACTGGCCAACAAGCGGAACACCTTTGGGAAAGGTGACAGCCGTCGAATTTTCGCCAGGAAGTGAAATGTTGGCTATAGGTAATGAAGGGGGTAAGGTGACATTATGGAGATTGGAGCATTATTAGTGGCCCCAGGCTAATAGACCGTAAACCAGCAGGCTTCATCTAAAATCAGAAGCACTAAATACTGCAGATTAAATATTATAGAATGGTCTGATACAATAGGACAATCTCGTACGTAAAAACCTTGTAAGTTACAACTTCGTAAGTAACAACTTCGTAAGTAACCAACTCCGTTATAAGAACAAACTGTAAACCAACATAAGTACCATATTGATGAAATTAAGTATTAGAAACGATCTAATATGGAGACAATCCTCGTTAGTAAGAATGACTAGGTATCATACTTTTAGATCATATGGTCTATATGATATGTTGTATTGAGGTATCGAATCCCATACCTTCCAAATACAAAACGGACGCCTAACCTATTCAGCTTATACAACAATATAATATAATTATAGATTATATATATAAGGGTGCTGTTTAATGGTTATATGATATTTATTATATATATATAGAGGTGCTTTTCAATGGTTATATGATATTTGTTATATCATACTTGCTAAAAAGTTGAGCTTACTCGATTGATAAATTATATAACGAAAGTCGAGGTAAAATAGGGTGAATGACAAGAAAATCTAAGGATATATTCTAAATTTCACTTTCAATTTCAACCAATTTGAACGAAGACTTCTACGCTGTTCCTACTTTTAAATTTTGCCGAAATCGATATTGGCTGCTCTTCTTGTGTTACTGATTGTATACTTTTTAATTGGGTTATTTATCAATAACCTTTATAAATCAGCTCTAATACTTCACAAGCAAACTACCAATATAAGTACCGTGATTATCACAATATAAGCAACTACTGAACCACTAGATATAGACCAAATTCCCAAATTTTTTTTAAGGAAATAAATTCAATTAAGAAGCAATATTTACTCTATAAAGGAGGGAATGCGGTTACGCACGAACAATGCGAGCACTGAACAATGTCTAATCCTACCAACTAAAATTCCCAAAGGTTAGCAAAAAAGTTAAAGAAAGAATAACCCTAAAAAATCATTAACCAAATAAATCCAAGAAAAAGGTAAGAGTATTAATAGATAGCAGCCGAAAAAAACAAGATTCAAAACACCCATACTTCAATACTAAAGAACATTTAACTAATCAATTTCACCACTGTGGACTTACCCACGATTACAAACCCATTACATAACTCGCATTTCTTGCACCACCATATACGTTCAGCTCATTCCAAATCATCCCACAACATCATGGGTAAAATCATCGGAGCCCCGTAAGTATTTCCCCGTTTTAACTTCTCCATCGAACACCACTAACCTCAGAAAGGGCCATGACCGTTACCGTGACCCTATCACTCACCAAATGACTCCTGCTCTCTACAGAGTCAGAGCTCCATACTTCTGGAGAAACATGATTGGTTTGGCTGTTTTCGGCTCTCTTCCAGTGGCTGTATATGCATACACCTGGTACACTTTGAGTGCCGACGACTTTGGTGACATTCCTATTCCACCAATTGCAGATGATGAGTTGGCCAAGTTGAAGAAGGAGTATGAACAAAAGAAGTAATGAGAACCAGTGTTGAAAAGAAGGTGAAAACCAGAATCAGGTGAGTTTTCGCTACTCGGAGATGCCATAGGTCTGTATATAGAAGTATATAGGAATGTATAAAGAACAAATGACTAGTGTGTTATGTAGATGTGCGTGAAAGAAATGTTTAGAAGATTGTTCAAATGAGAAAAAGAGAGTTTCTTTGGTGGATTATGACTGGTGAACCTCTGAGAATGAGATAGGGATGTTTGACCTATAGGTTGTATCCAAAATTGTACTAAATAAAGTTAATAACTCTAACATATTGATACCTTATCTGTAATTGAAGTAGTTCATTTGGTATGTGTAGTTGAATATACAATTAATTAAATATACAATTAGTTAAAGCTACTATACTTGGTGGTGAAGATTAGGATATCATTGGAGATTCATAAATTGTCCGAGTATTTTCTGTAATAAAATTGATACTTCTTATCTTGGTAATCATTTGTAATTGTAGTCAATAAATATTGAGCTTGTACTTTAAGGGAATGTTTGATCTAACGGGTTTAACTAATTATCCGGTGTTGTATTTAAATCGAAAAAAAGTAACAATCAAGGTATCCGTTTGTATACTTTTCTCATAATCGTCGTTTTTACAACTGCACTATTGTGTTGTGCTTTAATGTCTATCTTTACCCCTAAAGTTCGTTTCCTGAAATGCAATAAATAAGTTCAATTTTCTTTTACATCTGTGTATTTCCTGAAACACATTTTCAGAGAAAATTCGATCAAGGCAACTGAAAACTTAAACCGGGCACAATATAATTAAATTCGACACTAAATCTTTACACAACACTAACAAACTTGTCCAAGAATTATATTTTCCCTTAATATTCGAATAAACTCGTTTATAATCTCAAGTAATTCCAGAAATCTACCTTGAAACTTTATTACCATGAAATTGAAATTCTCGAACTTTATTCTCACTGGAAATTGCTACTTCTGCCTGCATTTAAACAGCCAAAATCTTCTTGTTTTTAGCTAATTATGTTCATTAAAGAATTGATACGTTCGGTAAACTGTGTAATCACACTCCCGTCACGTGCCCATGTGTTTCCACATTAAATATACCGACTACTTTTCACAAGTCAACAATTGGTTCTGTGGTCTAGTTGGTTATGGCATCTGCTTAACACGCAGAACGTCCCCAGTTCGATCCTGGGCAGAATCAGTTTTTTTTGCAGTTCTAACTAACTAATTGCTACAGTAACTGATTATGAAGATATTACTAATAAATGCATCAGAACCAAATAAACATTATTACACTGAATTGTATGAATTTCTATTACACAATATTATTATCCCAAGTAACCTATATATCTAACTACTTACCCTCCTAACCTATTACATATTAATCGTAAATCATTTTCTGAACTTATCCTGGACGTCCTTGCCGTACTTGTAATCTTCATCAAACATGGAAATGCCCCTTATTGGGTAGGGTGTAGATTCTGCTCCAGGGGGAGGTAGTATGGGATATGGGATGGGCACATCATCTTCTTGTTTATCGAGAAGTTCTCCTGTAGATCCAGATCTTTCACTCGCATTCGGAGGAACGTATTCTTGGATTACATATGGATCGTTACTATATTCTCTAGGAGGAGCTTTCCTATTGAGAGGAACATGTTCTTGGTGGTGCTCTGCTCCGTTGGTTTGAGCAAATCCATTTTGGCTGCCGAAAGAGTCATTTCGGCCATAATCTCCATTACTATGATAATCGAAAGTGTCTATATCCGTGGGTGATTGGCTTGAATGATATTGGCTATGTTGTTCTCTGCTGATTTCAGAATTGGCATAGTTTCTATGGTGTTCTTCATTTGTGAATTGACTATTATTATCATTAATTCCGTAGGTATTTCCTTGGAAATTGTTTGGATCATTAAATTGGTTATTGTATTGGTCATTTTCCAGCATGTAATTATTCTTCTTGTTATGATCTGGTCGTTTGGCTTTTTGTTCACGTATCTCGTGAGTTTGTTCTCTTAACGACAGTTTGGATGTTTTCGTACTCATAGAGTATTGTGAAAATGGAGAAGCATGAGCCAGGGAGTTTTGAGAAGCTCCTCTAGGAGGAAATTTGACTCCGTTTGAAGACATCGTATCTTGTGTGTTGGATCTGGGAACTCGTTGTTGGTTAGGTAAACCTTGAGAATTAGACTTAGGAATAGTACCAGAATTAGGTACTGCAGAGTACGTTAAAGAACTGGAAGATCCAGACCTTGGAGGTGGTGATGGACGTCTTGGATCTTCAAATGGATCTTTATCTAGTAAAGAAGTTTGAGTGTCTGCATGGTCCTGGAATGGATTTTTCAAAGACTCAAACGAGCCTGAACCGTGAACCAAGTTGTACAACTTGTTGTTATCATTAAATGGACCAAAGCTAGACATGTCATGACTAAGGGAACTATTGCTTGTGGTTTTGTGGATGCTAAACGAGCCATTTTTGTCTTTCTTTGATCCTTTAGTATCATAATTTCTTACTGGAGGAGGTCTTGTCAAGTTATTCAAAGGCTTAATATCAGGCAAACTATCGGTACTGAAGTTGACGGTTGAAGAATTCAACAATGGATTCATTTCAATGTCTCTTCTATCCAAAATCCCTTTATCCAATAATTCTTGCTTTGATTTGTGGTGCTTCAAAACCATCAATTTAACTGTATCATTAACCACCAGACAACAGTATTTCTTTATGCTTTTGAATCCTCTCTTTCTCAACTTCACTTTCAAAGGAACGAAAAGAATTAATCCAAAGATAAATTTGATCAAGAAAAACATGAAAATCACCACCGAAATGCACATAAACGATAAAATCACAGAAAGCATCAAGTTGGTGGTGGCCAAATCCTCGATATTGGCGATGATATTATTACTGGTTCCACCATTGGTTGCGTAGTATCTCAAAGTAAGAAAATTGATAACTTGTCTGGGAGCATCTGCACCAATGATTTGAAGCGATTGGTGCATTTGTTCAAGACAGTAGAAGCAGGACCAGTCAAAGAAATCCTTTTTGCTAATCAGATTGAATAAGCAGAAATAATTATATGATTTGACGGTGTATAGGGTTCTTGCAATTGGATTAACGTACGCCAACGCTATGTTCTTGGTACGACACACGTAAATGGCCACTATCCAATGAAATACAAGTAGACAGAATTCGAATATGATACAACCTGTGAAGATCCACTTGGCAACAGCATATTCGTATGGCTGGTACTCGTTTGACGACCAATGGTGATAAACAAGAATGCTTAGACAGGTATACATATCTGCACCCAAAAGGGCCCAGGATAAGAACATGAAAAGCCACGAACCCAAGTAGGCCATCACCGTTTTGAAGCGAGTATTGTGGAACGAATCCACATCCACAATATCAAACGTGGACTCGTTAAGTTTATACTTGTTGATCTGAGTCTGGGCATTAAAGGCCGTTTCGATCATTGTAGGGGGAATCTAATCAACTTAAAAAATATTTCACGGGGGTTCAACTTGAACGTTTGATTCTTGAAGATACTGCCAATTATTAAAGGGATTCACTTAAAAATCGTAAAAATCCAATAGGCCTTCAAAAAGTATGAGATCAGAGCTGACAAACAGTCAAAAAAAACTCCCAACAAGTCAAGTGTGGATATTGGAGTTTTCACTAATGGAGTTCTGCTGGCGGCAAGCAGCGTATTAATATAGCGATGGAATAAACAGTTGGCGAAAAAGAATGAAAAATCGGGGGGTGGGGGTAAATTGGCAAGCGCTGCTGAAGAAGGAGTGATTCTTGGACGTAGAGAATGTGGTGATGCTGATCTGGGGTTCGATGAAGGGAGTTAACGTGTCAAGTGAATGATTTGATACGCGAAGCTTATGTAATGCATCGTGCATGCATAGTTATGTGAAACAAGCTGGCTATGCAAAATGACACAATTCTGGAGCCAGTTCTGGAGCCCATTCTGAGCCCAGCAAGGATATTAAGAGAAATTAATGTATCTCATTACATGTATTAGGTACGGTTTGGGGCATTTGGGCATTTGGGCATTTAGGCAATTTACGGATATTTGGAGTGAGATTCCGAATGTGGATGGAACTGGATGCATCTACGTAGTTAATTACCATACCCCAGGTTGCGACACTACGTGACTACAAAAGTACAAGCGCCGTGCCTTGCATTGGGAGGAGAGAATAATAGGTCTAGAAGAATCGGTGGTTAGCTTTTTAGTAGATCAGATCAATTTCGTTGCGAGGCTGCAGTGTTCCTATATATAAAGTACAATAAACAAAGAGATTTTTAACAGATCTGGTGGTGCTCACAATTATTGCGCTTAGGAGATGGTAGTGTGTGTTTGATAAACAGTAGATAATATAAATAGGATGAAATTGCCAGATATGGCCTAGGAGAGACTACTAAATAGAGGAGATATCATTACAGATTGGTGATCAATAGGCATCATAAATTGATGTAATAAACAATGTTTAATTTAGAGAGTAAATACAATGTTGTAAAAAATAGTTTAGTTGGTTTTGATTATAAGTGCAAGATTTTTGGAAGTTGATTTGTGAAAATTTTGAAAAATTGCAAAATTCCAACTTTAACTATGTACAATCTCTTCAGTACACTTAACTACGTTCTTTCTCCCTAGATACTATATGATCCAATCCACCATTTAATTTTTGTCCCATATTCTTTTAATTTTTCCCTTATTCTATTCTCTCATTCTCCAGGTCACTACAGAATCGCAATTTCACAAACCTGGTCCATTTCACTCACCACCAACACTGTAATACATTAAAATAAAATATACCCAACATATCACTTCAGCAGAGTGCTCTAATCAGTCTATCAGTCTATTAGTCTAATCACTCAAACTAGTCTAATTAGTCTAACCAACGCAATCAGTCTACTCCCACAAACACCCATACTGCAATACTCCATCCCTCACAACTGCTACGCACTTTTCCTCCCAAACAGGCCGGGTAACAAAACAGAACCATCATCACCGTATACCACCACTACAGTCACTACGTCACACCGTTGTACGTTTTCTACGTGAATCATGTCGTTCCTGCCTGATGAAATCATCACCCAGCTCGACCAGGCCAAAAACCTTGCGTTTTCCGATGCCTCCACCTATCCCCAAGTCCTCCGTCAAATCCTCAACTTTGTCACCAGTCCCGAACCCAAGATCCAAGAATGGTGTGTAGCCTTTCTTGATGAATCGTTCGTTGGAGGAAGAATCCAAAACCACAGCGATAAAGTCGAATTGGCCATGGACTCTTTGGATTCTCTCATCTACTTGTCCAATGTGCCCAAGCTTCAGGTCTTGAAACGAGTAATATCCATATCCAGCATTATTTATAGGCTAGTGTTCCGCTATGTGGCAGAGAACGATGGCTGTAATCCGATTTGGAGCAAATTGACCGAATTAAAAAACTCTTTGGTCAATAAGTTCCAGTCCAACTTTCCTTTGCCAGCTTCTGATAATGAAGAGTTTGACTACTTTAGAAATATCGATACCAAATTGGAATTGGTCAAGTTCATCATGTTGGTGATTGATTACCAGTCCAAAACCACCGTCATCAACGGTAACGGTTCCGTGAGTCCTCCACCTTCCACATTTAGTTTGAATAATGTCAGCACAAACCATTCTTTGATCAAATACAGCAATATGGAATACGAATCCGTCAACTTGTTGGAGTTGTTGTTGAAGCCGTTTGGAAATAGTGTGATTGTGGCCCCATTGATCACTGCTACCTTGAATCATTTCATTGTGATTTTGAAGAGAAAACCACAGTATGTCACCAAGATCTTGAACACCATTGAAACATATGAATCGAATTCCAAACTCCAATCCAACTATCAAAGCGTAGAAGAGTTTAAATTAGCAAAGAAGTACGTGGATAGAGTCATTCGTATTTTCCTCTTCCATATCTTGAGAAATAATTTGGTTCCCACAAATTATCAAAGTTCTTTGAATAAAAAGGTCAATTTGTTGCTGGAAAGAGGAAACGATATCCGTAAGAAAAACATTTTTGTGATAAACGAACCAAACATACGAAAGAGAAAGTTTGACGGGTTTTTGAATCCAACTAAAAAGATTAAGGTTTTGGATTATAAGCACCTCTTTTGTTTAAACGATATTACCAATGAATTAAATAACTTTGATTTAACTACTGTTCCTCAGCATATTTTGAGTCAAATGGTAATCACTGCTTTGAAAAGAGCCAGTGTAAGTAAAATCACAAAGGCATTGGAAATTATAGGAGAAAGATATACCAGTGTAATTACAGACCCTTCCATTGTTCAGCAAGTAAAGGCTGAAGAACTTACAAATGGTCAACAGCAACAACAACATTCACAACAGCCACAAGTTAAGAAGGAAGATGACGACGACGATGATGATGACGATGGGGAGAACTATAACCCAGAAGCTGTATATACATTGCCTCCACCTACAGACTTGTCATTCCAGGAAAAGAAAGAACATATTGGAATTATTATCAAAAATTTCTTCAAATTGGCCAACAATCCAAACGGAGTGACAGAAGAAGAAAAGGCCAATGACGCCGAAAGTGAATCGGTAAGTAAGGAGCTCACCAAAATCGCCATTCATTCGTGGAAAAAGGATAGTTGGGTAGTTCTATTGACCAGATTGGCTACTAGAGGTATGAGAGCCACTGTTTTCCAAGAAGATCAGGACAAGGAAGTAGCAAACAAGTCGCCAGATGCAAAGTTTAATGAAGAAATGAGTGATATGATCAGAACAGCAATTTTCGATTATTTCTTGGACAATATCCATTCAAGAATCGATTTGATTATTGAATGGTTAAACGAAGAATGGTACAGTGAAAGAGTCTTCAATGAAGAGATACAATTGAGGAAAAACAAAGAAGAGCAGGCCATTAAAAAAGAGGACTCCGACTCCATGGAAGATTCTCCTGCTCCTGCTTCTAGCATCACACCATCATCTCAAATTCACACACCTATTTATAATAAATGGGCAGGCAAAGTTCTTGATGCAATGATTCCGTTCCTTGAACCTAACGACAGAAAGATATTTATCAGATTATTGAGTGACTTGCCATATCTCAATGAGGACTTGGTGTCTCGAATCAAGTCTTTATGTCTTGATCCAGGAAGATCGAAAATTGGGTTTTTATCGCTTCAGTTTTTGATTATGTACCGTCCTCCAGTCAAAGAAGCATGTATTAATATTTTGAAGGAGTTGAGCGAAAGTGACCAAGAGGATTTAAGGGAAGAAGCAAAGAAGTTGGTGGAAAAGTACACTGCTTAATGGATTTATTGAAATATTCATCATTAGCTGTGTCTGAGGAAAAATATCACCGTATGGATGGATTTATTAAACTATTCATCTTTAGGTGGTCCGTATAAATAGTGTAGAACATATCGTTGCAATGAATATCACAGGGTGTCTATATGGCATTCTTTAATGATCATAAGAATAACAGAATACTTTCCAAAGATTATGGAATATAGCGATGATGTACAATAAAAAACACTACTATATGCGTAGGCATTAGCACAGCAGACAGATTCCAAAATTCCTAAACATGATCCCTTTCGAAGAAAGGTAATTAAACGATAAGATTAACAAGAGCCCTACTAAAAATACGTATTTAAATCAATTTATAAATTTATAATCTCAAGCCGTACCAACCTTATAAAAATAAACGATTCAATTAATCTAGACCTACTATTAAAATTGATTCAATTAATCTAGGCCTACTATTAAAAGTCATTATCTAGCCCCATCTTAATAGATAAACCATCAAATTGTACAATTCCTACTATTAAAATTAATTAGATTATATAGTCTAGTTCCATCTTAAATAGATATCAAATTGAATAATTCAAGACTGTAAAATTTATATCCCAAGCCTAAAACTGTCTAAAGCTAAGTTCTAACTAAATTGTTAAACATTAAAGTGTCTAAGCCTTAGTGCGTACTGGTGATTACAGCCCACTCCCCACTCTATCCCCTGACCAATTGTTAGCACAAACTAGCCAGATAACTCCGCCCCCGTCATCTCTCTTCTCTCTTCCTCTACTATTTCTTTCTATTTTTCTCTCTATTTCTCATTCTCGTTCTTATTCTCATTCTCTCTATTTCTCTCTCTATTTCTGTCTCTCTATCATTATAGTGCGTAGCTTCACTATACGATCCAATCCGCCATTCCACCTATCCACTCCATTTCTCCACCAATTTCTCCCAAACTCCCTATACAACCCATCCTGACCATCCACCTCCACTCTACCTCCCCAAAACCGCAAAACCCCCACTAAATTCCGCCCATTGGTCCTCCCTAATCCGATCATCTTCTATCACTTTTATCACTTTTATCACTTTTATCGCATTTTGCTCGTAATCGCACTCTATCTATCGTCAACACCATGTCCATTTACGATGACCCATGGGAAAACGGCTGGGCAACCACTCCATCCCAGCCCTCGTTCCCGCAAGCATTCCCCACGTCGTCCCAGCTTCTTCAGGAAGGTTCTACTTCCACAATCCCATCATTTGCGCAATCGGACTCCGCCGTGCCCTCCACCTTTAAACAGATCGAAACATCCATTGGATCCAAGCTTTTATCGCTAGATGACGTTGATTCGCTCATATTTACGCCGGCGGTTGGCCTGGGCCATATCAAACCACTTCAAAAGTCAAAAATCGTGGATATTATCTATGATCACGACTTGTTGACTCCCTCAGGCAATGTATTGAATCAAATCTTGGGACTCCTTTCTTTGGAGATAGATGCTCCGGGAACTGGTGACTACGTGACGCTACAGTTCAGAATGAACAACTTACCTGAATTACCGGAAGAATTGGTGAGTGAAATCGTGGGTGGGTCGTTACTGCATCAATTGGCAAATACTTCTATCAGCGAGGAATGGCAACCTCAAGTTCAAGATGTGCCCAATGAATCCGAACAGGCCGTTTTTGACGATCCTTTGAGAAGCCCATTGGTATCGGATCCATTGGTTTCAGATCCATTGGCCTCAGAGTCGTTGGGTCCAGACTTGAGAGAATATAATGAATCGTATGATAGTGGACAGCCCTATGATCGTGCAATTGCAAAGAATATCGAGGAAATCAGACAAATGTTCCTGCCGCAAGTCAACACAGAAGATGTGATCAAAATCAAGGAGGTTCCAGAGAAGGAGGGATTGTTGTTTAAGCATATCAATTATTTTATTAGTCATGAGTTGAAGTTGGGAATGAACGGCCATGCGGGGGTTAAGAAAGTGGTCAGAAGATACAGTGATTTCGTGTGGTATGTATAATGTGGATAAAAATGGATTGTGGACGTATTAAATGATATATGATGAACCATATTGCTTACTACTGTTCCAAATGAATTATAAATTGAATAATACTAACTTTAGGCTTCTTGATTTCTTACTACAAAAATATCCATTCAGAGTCATCCCAGGATTACCTCCAAAAAAATTCACTGGTACGTATAGCAGGAAACATTTCTGTATTTTTACTAACAATCAGTAGGCTCTTCACCCGATTCCCAATTTTTACAAAGAAGAAGAAGAGGACTTCACCGTTTCCTCAACCAGCTCATAAAGCACCCAGTCCTTAAGCAAGAACCTGTCGTCATAACCTTTTTAACCGTACCCACCGATATAACCACGTGGAAAAAACAAGCAAAAATCGATTATTCTATTGAATTCAAGGGCCAAAAGATCCAAACCAATTTCATCAATTCCACATGGCCTACAATTGGACAAGAATTCACCAATGACTGGAAGAAAGCAGAATCCACCATTGGCAAGCTAATTGAAATATGGACCAAGACCGTGCTTTTAGTAGAAAGATATGAAAAGAGACAACAACAAATCAGTTACGATAATGGTAAATTTGTGGAGATGATCAATGGATTCAGAGCATTAAACAGCAGCATTTACCCCGATGAAAAGGACACTTTGATCGGTGACAGTAATAAGGAAGACATGAACAGTATTAACGACTCATTAGGGTTAATTGGAGGATTTTTCAACAAGTCCAGCCAACTTTTAGTTGATGAAAGTTACTCTGTCAGTACTGGAATTTTGGAAAAGTTCAAAAATTATCTCGATTATTTATACTCACTTCAAGAATTGTTTGAAAGAACCAAAAGATTGTCTGCCAATAATATTGGGCAATTAGAGCTTAGAATCAAAGAAAATGAAGCCAAGTATAAGAAGTTGAGTAACGAAGAAGCCGAAGTGAAGGGCGCAGATTTGGCCAGATTGCGCCAGATCATCATCAATGATAAGCAAGAGATATTCCAACAATTGAACAGAGATTGGTTGATTAAGAGCTGTTGTTATGAGGAGTTTTTGATGTTTCAGGAAACTCAATACCTTGTGAGTGAATTATGGGTTGAATGGACCAAGGGAAGGGCCAGATTCCAGGAGAAATTTAACGAGGCGGCAGGAAGAGTGAACGGGGAAGTCGAACATAATATGCCGTTGAGCTGAACAGGAGATACGGTATGTAGCATTAAGAGAACCATTCTTTTTATCAAGAAAATACGTATCTTGTGACAACAATTGGACACTTGAGTTGGTCAATATCATTGGTTGTGCTGGCTAGGATGAATCTACCTCAGATAAATATACGGTTCCTTGTACCGATGCACCAAATACATGATAATCTAGCAAGAATGATGAGTAGTACGAAGCCAAGGCATTTTAACATTATCATTGGAATTCACACATAACTTATCACTTCCAGTAAACCAAGCATCCATTCTGCGATACTAGATTACCATTAATATTATCAACATATAGTATACCTTTTTCATTTTGTATTGATAAAAAACAACTTTATTCTTTCTTATTAATATTATGAACATTTCTATGTTTTAATAATTCAACTAATTTTTGTGCTAAATGTTTTAAAATGTTTATCTATATAATTAAATACTATGGTTATTAACGGATATCTAACTACCTGATGTAGATATTCTATAAGATGGTATTTAAATGGCCAACTATTCAGAATAACCGAATCTTCGTTCTGTTCATTTCTGTTCATTTCATTCCTTTCTCTCGCTTCTCTCGTTCTTTATGACCTTCCTACAATCCACCTCTTTAGTATTTATTCTATATAACGTCTATAAGATAACCTGGATCCTTTCCCCCTCTCTTCACAAACTCTTGACAATCCCCTTCCACTTTTCCACAACGTCGTTTTCCCCTGCCAATTCTAGGTCTTCATTGAAATACTTTCTGTTCAAGACCTTCTCGATGTTCAACTCCTTCTTTGCACTCTTAAACAACTCCGAATCGCCCGTACTTTTCACCAAGGCAAGGATTTGGCCTACAACTAACCCAATACTGCCTCCTTTGGGAAAAGCATCGTCAAATCCGTGTTGGAGGTTGGCTTCATTGGCCAGAGTGAGGCCATCCAAATAGCCCTGTTTCTCATGATTTCTCTTGATATCGGCGTGTGTTGATTCTAAAACTTCCTCATCTCCCCAGATATCGTCATCGGACTCCATACTAGCCGCAGGGGAAGCAGCAGGCTTGCATTGGCAACTTTCACTGGAACAACCCATTTGTAAGCTCATCTGTGACTCGAAAATCGCATGCGCACCGATAAAGAGAGATTTTAGTGGAGTTTGATGAATCAGCATAAACGTAGTGACTATGTAAAGGAGACTACTCTGAAGGTAGTACTATAAAAGTAGTACTATAAAAGTAGTACTATAAGATTAGTACCATAAGATTAGTACTATAAAACTAGTACTATAAAATTAGTACACTAAATTAGTACTCTAAATTAGTACTCTAAATTAGTTTTATTTAAAGAAATAAATTCAATTAAGAGGCGATATTTACTCTATAAAGGAGTGAATGCAATTACGCACGAACAATGCGAACACTGAAAGTGTGAGACTTATTAGAAAAAACTAATCCTACCCACTAGAACTCCCATAAGGTTAGCAGAAATTGTAAGAAAGAATAACCCTAAAAAGTCATTAACTAAATAAATGTAAGAAAAAGGTAAGAGTATTAGAAGATAGCAGTCAAATGAAGAAGATTCTGTGATGTGAGGAACTCTTCGTTTCGGTGTCCCCATAAATGGTTCACACATTTGAGGAATCTATCTACTATTAATAATAATTGGTCTGTCCGTGAGATTAATAATAATACTGGATAATTTAAATTGAAAAAGTTACAAACCACAAAACTGCTAAAGTTGTTTCGTGATAGAATTAATTATGTAGTTATGTAGTTAATTATTTTATTGGGTATGCTGATTTGGTGAATATTAGGTAATAAGTACGAGCAGACTCTCTAACTAATCTAGAAATACCATAGTTAGTATTTTAATAAAGTACCCCCAGTGTTAGCCCAAAATCAACCCTACCCCCACCAGTCCACTTAACTCTAAATCCAAACACTCCATACTCCATGGTCTACGTACTCCATTCTAGCCATGGTCATCGTTGTCGCATCACGTGCAGAAGCACGTGACGCACCATATGAGTCCGCGGCTCCCGCAAATATTCATCCAGCGTTTATCATCCCTATTATCGGTGCTGGCACCATGGCTGAACATTTAGTAACTCAAGTTAGCGAAGAGGGCTTCGCCCCCGCCTATGACGAACGTAACATCGACTATAACTCCAAAATCCATCTCAATATTCGCGGTACAAACTTCACCATCACCAGAGACGAATTGATGAGTCTTCCTGAAAGTATTTTGTTGTGTCTTTTCCCAAATGGAGTGTTTCTTGACGTGAATGGACAAGTGATCACCAACTTGACGGAAAATGACATTGTTTTTGTCAACTTTGAACCCCAGTGTTTCCAATATATCATGGACGTGTTTTCCGAAGCTCAGAGGGATCTTGTGGATATGCCCACATTATCTCCGCAGGTGTCTCTAAGTCCTGGCCGTCATAGCCAGGAGAACGTTTTGCACAACAAGCCGGCCATTATTGTGTTGAGAGAGGATTTGGACTACTATGTCATTCCTCCGGTTGCTGGTTTGGACGCGGACAAATTCAGACACTTGAAGTTGGGAGTTGCTGATAAGTTGTTGGAAATCAAAACCATTTTCAGTGGTTTGGGCTACGACACAAGCTTGCCTACTGCTCATCAAAAGGTTGGCCCTGCTGAGCAACATTTGTATGATATGTTGTGTTCTTCAGGGTTCAACTCCAAGGGTATCTGGGGAAGCCGGTCGTTGGAGCCATCCAAGTGTGTTATTCTGTCGTTGCTGTTGGTGAGATTGAACAACGGACATGAAACACCTCCCGAATCCCCAGCTTTGGATCCAGTGATGAGTAACGCCTCACAGCAATCCAGATCCAGACTGAGAATTTCGGTCTTAGCAAATAGTGCAAGAGCTGCGTCCAGATCGCTTACCAGAAAAAAGGGAGGCGAAAACCACACCAAGTTATTGTTATTCTGGAGAAAGCCCGCCAGAAAGTGTTGGTGGAGCAACCAAGAGATCGAGTTGCCCCTTAGTTGGAAAAAGGGAGAAGAAATGAAGGTCAAGGTGCATATCAGAAGAGTGTGGACATTGGAATTGAGTGTGATTGGTGTACAATAGAAGTGTCATTACGACTCGTGTCGGATTGAATGTAATAGATATCTTGAAGCTGTCTTCCCTGGATTGACTCGCTCGATCTGGTTCTGAATTATTTCATATTCTTAAAGCTTAATGGTAGTTTTACCATTCAAAGCTTTCCATGAATTCAATCCGTATGACGTTCAAATCATCCTTCCATTCATGCCTTTGCATTTTGCCTTTGCAATTTTGCCTTTGCAATCTTCAGTCTACTCTCTGCATTATAAAACCCAAATATCTTTCTGTCCCATCAGCACCCTTAATTGTACCATTCTGGTGCACACTATTCTGAAATAATCCACAGTGTACTAATTTTATAATATTAAACTTCAGATTACTTATTCTCTATATTTATACTATCAACGATAATCCAACCATGGTAGGTAATAAAGCAAAATGGAATGCTAGTTGTAGCCAATAAAAATAATGTGCTACTTGTAGCCACAGCTAAGCAATAGATTAACCAACTCCACTGCTAACAACATCCATCGATTCTAAACATCTATTGATTATACCTGAATTTTCACTATACCTCAATTGAGAATACCTGCATAAGATGGTCACGTGATCAAGATCACATGACTATTTATGCGACGCGTATATCCCCCAAACCCTACATCTCTTCCAATCATGACTTCTTTTCTCAAATCAGTATCTGCCTACGACACAGAAAAGCTTCTTCATACCCCCTGGGTGGAGAAGTACCGTCCGAAAAACCTCGACGATGTTGCGTCCCAAGATCACGCGATTAATGTGCTCAAAAAAACCATCCAATCCGCCAATCTCCCCCACATGCTCTTTTACGGTCCGCCAGGAACCGGGAAAACTTCTACGATTCTTGCATTGGCAAAGCAATTGTACGGCCCCAACCTTTATAAATCACGAGTCTTGGAACTTAATGCTTCTGACGAAAGAGGGATCTCCATAGTGAGACAGAAGATCAAGAACTTTGCGCGCCTAGCGGTGTCTAATCCCAGTAAAGAAGACTTGGAAAAGTATCCGTGTCCTCCATACAAGATCATTATTCTTGACGAAGCTGATTCCATGACCAATGATGCTCAATCGGCATTGAGAAGAACCATGGAGAATTACTCCAATGTGACGAGATTCTGTCTCATCTGTAACTATATCACCAGGATCATTGATCCGCTTGCATCTAGAACTTCCAAGTTCAGATTCAGATTGTTGGATAACGAGAATGCTTTGAATCGTTTGAGGTATGTTGCAAACGAGGAGAACGTGAAATTGGAGGATGGAGTGTTGGAAGAAGTGTTACGCATCTCTGGAGGTGATTTGAGAAAGGCCATAACCTTTCTTCAATCCGCCAGTAAATTGAGCAATTTGAAAGAAGAAGATGGAGACGTGGATATGGACAATTCCCCAATAACAGTCAAGGACGTTCAAGAGATTGCCGGAGTGATAGGACAGGAAATTGTGGAGAAGGCAGTGAGTACTATGCACTCCAATGATTACAAAAAAATAGTCGAACAAGTTCATGGATTGGTGTTGGAAGGATGGAGTGCACAGCAGTTCTTGGACCAATTGAATAGTAGGTTGTTGTTGGACGATGCCGTTGATTCCAGCAAGAAAAACGAGATTGCACGGGTTTTGTTTGAAAGTGACAGAATGTTGAATAATGGAGCTGAGGAACAGGTCCAAATGTTGAACATGTGCTTGCAAATAGCCAAGATATTGAACTAGATGTCAATATTCAGTACTCATATTTTCAATATCATTGTATGGCAATGACTTAATAGTTATAACAGGTGTTAAAAGTTGATCAAATAAATTAATTTAAACCAAAGTGATGGGTTATTATGGTAATATTCAGCATAATATTGAAACAAGCAATACAGGTAAATTGGCCGTTAAGTCAATTAACAAGAATATAATTATAGAAATTATTTAAAAGTAATAAAATACCCAGTATTAAACTCAGCTATACTAATAAACTGATCAGTATTAATTCCCAGCTATACTAATGAATTACACTTATTGATCCGTAGCCAACTATACTACTAAATTACACAGTACTAAACTGTAGTCAACTATACTAATAAATTACAAGTATTATACCCAGCTATACTAATAAATTACACATTAATAATCCCCAGGTATACCAATAAGCCACACATTAAACCGTAGCCAGATTCCAATAACTAGACTAATCATTTAAAATAACTACAATTTAGATAGAAAAAAATTGGCTCTTTTGGTTATACATTAATATCACATAATACGTTAAAGCTTAAATTACAGTCTAATTCCTTCGAAATGACTTGCATCTAACAACACTGCCATAGAGCTCTGGGCGAATGATTACTACATTATTTCATTCTCGTCACAGTTGGACAATTGGCCAATCTACACTCTATGCAGAATACCATCTATTCCTATAAGATAGCGAGTCACAGCTGTGATTAGCGACGGAGCTGCTGCTGTTGAAGAAGCTGCTGTTGAACATGTGGGGGAAGCTGCTGGAATGTGGGGTGTGGTCCATGGGCTCCTGGAGGACCCTGATTTGGTAAACCCTGATTTGGTAACCCTTGACCTGGAGGACCTTGATTTGGTAAACCTTGACCTGGAGGACCCTGATTTGGTGGGCCTTGGCCTGGAGGACCTTGACCTGGAGGACCTTGTGCTTGTCTTAATTGTTGCTGAATGTGTGGAGGCATTCCTGGAGGAAACATATACTGAGGAGGCCCGTACTGAGAGTTACGGTTGTTTCCTTCAAATGGTGGAGGAGGAACAAATCCTGGAGGGAAGAGACCTGGAGGTGGTGGTCTGTTTGGATATTGGAAGTTTGGAGGAGGAGGAGGCATTCCGTTTGGAAAGTTTTTCATCCATGGAGGCAATTGACCTGGGGGACCGTTAAGTCCATTTGGACCGTTTGGACCGTTTGGACCATTAGGACCATTAGGACCATTAAGACCGTTAGGACCGTTAGGCCCATTTGGACCGTTTGGAACTTGATTTTGGCCCTGTGCTTGAGCTTGACCCTGTGCTTGAGCTTGGCCCCGGCTTGGTTGATTTTGAGCAAGTGGAGGAATCTGAGCATTTTGACGTTGCTGTTGCACCTGTTGAGGTATCTGAGTCTGGCTCTGGGCCTTGGTGACTGGATTGGGTTGAACTTGCTGTCTGTGTTGTATCTGCGGTTCGTTTTCTTTTTGCTGCTTGTTGAAGAGAGCTCCTAATCCACCTTCATTGGGTCCTTCCTTTTTATTCAATAGCGACATGAAAAACGAATCTTCGGTGTTGGAATTGACAATTGGTGTGGATCCATACAGTTGTGAAGAGTCCTGTGAAGAGACACTTGTTCCTGGACGATGAGGATTGCCATCTTGGATTGGTGGATGGGGGATTTCTGTACCGAAAAAACGGGAAAATCCAGGTGGAGGGGCTCCACTAGGCCCACCAGGCAATTGGCCAAGTTGTGGATTGTGAGCATGGATATGGCCATGGATTTGACCACCTGGAGTGGCAGGACCACTGGATACTTGACCAGGAGCTGGGCCAGGAGCGGGGCCAGGCACTGGGCCGGGAGCTTGACCATTAGGAGGTCTTGGGCCACTTTGGGAGCTGGAATTGCTTGGGACTCTATTTGGAGTTTTTGGCGATTCTTGGACTTCTCTTGGAGTGTTGAAAAAAGAAGAAAACCGGGAACTCTTACTGGATGTGTCTGTTTGGGGCAATTTCGGGGTAGATTTTTCTTCCAATACGTCTGATTTGGGTTTGATGAACGAAAAGAAGCTATCCACCTCGTTTCCAGCGATTTCAGCCATGCTGTCGTCGGCCTCGGCCAGTTCTATGGTTTCACCGTTTTTTCTTCTTTCTTCCAATCTCATATGGGACTTCCATCTTTCGAAATCTTCGACGGTCTGGCCCATATTGATGCCCACGGGATCATTGGAGCCCAATTCGGCCGATTCCCATTCTGGTTCCACCTCATCCCCTGTTTCTCCCAATAACTGGGAGATCTTATCTGAAGTTAACGAATCAAGTTCGTTTGCTTTGCTGAATCCAGCGGGTTTTCTTTCCCACGATTCGGGGAATCGCTTGGAGTGGCTATTTCTTTTGGGTCTTTCTCTGTGGCTGTATTCCCCATTGACTTTTGCTTTGTGTCTCCAGAAGCCTTTCTCTGGCAATCTATCGGAATCTTTGAAATCCTCCACCAATGGCGAAGCCCTCAATGCAAGAAGGAACTCCACACTGTAAACACGATCTTTGTTCAGCGGTAATGGTGCAATTGGACTGGTTGTCCCTGAGCGAGGTTCTAATTCTGGTGTGGTCTCCTTGGCGGCATTGGCCATGGCAGAGTCTAGAAGTTTGGAGAGAACGTTGCCAGGATCTAATCCGGGTAGGGGCAGCACCACGTCTTCCGAAGATGAGGAGATTTGGATGATGGATGGGTCGTTTAGAAGCGGGTTGGTCATACTATGTGGTATCGAACGTAGTGAGATATCTGTGAAAAATTGAGTGAGCAATAGCGGAGCAATAGCGGCGAGCGTTTAGTGAGAAATAGTGGTGAGAAGTGAGGGTCTACAGTAAGAGTATAGAGGGAATTAGTGGTGAACAGATTGGGGTTTTTAGGGGAAAGGGTCCCGGGGGTCTATGGTGATGATCTGGGCAAGATCAGGAAAGATCAGGTCAGGATCAGGCAAGATCACGGTCTGGAGGAGACTGTAGCATAGAGCGTAGTTAGAGGAGTAGTGAGCGTAGTCAGTCTGAGCGTAATTAGCGAGAGTTTAATTAACGAGAGCAGTGCTACGCTGATGAGGAACAGTACGGATAGTAGATAGATTGATCCAGTGGCATGCGTTGTATTTGCAAAAAGTAAAGCAAGTTATCAACAGATTAGTGATGAGAGGAGAGCCCTATTGGTCAATAGCGTTCCATTTTGCTCCAGATATGTGTTGTGTTGTGGACTAAGCCTGGGACAAGTGTGCTCGTGCTCTTTAATTAGTGCGATAAGTCTTTTTGATTAGTGCGATAGGTCTTTTAATTAGTGCGATATATCCCATAATTAGTACCACTAGCCCTACGCTCGTTACGCTTTACTACTCAGTTACTTGTCTTCTATAATTATAATACACTCTAATATACATCGTCGTTACACTTGATCCACACCTTTCAGTGATAAATAGACTTTCTGTGCTAAATACACTTTCAGTGCTAAATACACTTTCTGTGCTAAATACACTTTCTGTGCTAAATTCACTTTCAGTGCTAAATTCACTGTCAGTAGTAAATACACTTTCAGTGATAAATGCACTTTCAATTCTGAATGTACTTCCAGTGCTAAATACACTTCCAGTGCTAAATACACTTTCAGTAATAAATACACTCCAGTGCTAGACGCACTTCAGTGCTAGACGCACTTCAGTACTGGATCAGTTCAAATAAGGAATGTTCAACTTCATGATTTCTCTGCACATCACAAACCAATCGATTTCTCTCAAATCCCCGTCTACTCCTCTTTCCCGCTTCTCCTTCTCCTCCCACTTGAATAGCTCATACATGAACCGCAAATTGGGCTGGATAATAATATTTAACCGTCTCACTCTCACGTACAAATAGGCCTCGGGAAGCGAAATGTTAAGTCGCCTCATGATCTCGGAAATCACCACCGTAGCGGATCTACTGACTCCAACTCGACAATGAACCAAGATCTTGGTGTCTCCTCCAGTCCGTTCGTATTCTTCGTCGATATAGCTCAACATGTGAGATAATGATCTGGTTAACTCGTCAATTCCATCATCTTGTAAATTATTCACCTTCATCACCGAAACAATTTCACATTTGTGAGGGTGATTCGCTGCTAACGCTTTCTTTGGTGATATGGTATAGAGTTGGATGTTCCCACCATCAATATCTTCAATCGTAATATCGTAGTTGGCTTTAAATTTATACCCATTGAGCCAATCCAAAGTTTCTCCCACTGAAATAATCTTCTTCATTCCAAGCTTATTCAATAATGGAAGGCAATTTGCATGTTTTAACGATCCAAGATAAAGATACGGTAAAATCCGCGAAGGAATGGATCCTTCCACTTCCTTTACCCAATCCACAGAACTGAACTCAGAATCCGAATCTGATTCGTCGGATGATGAAGATGAAGAGTCATCGTCATTAGCAATATATCCCAATCTCACATACTTTGTAGAAACTGTAGACGATGACGATAATAAGATTTCATTGATCTCCAAATTGGTCAATGTCTCCAAATTCAGCCAGATGATCTTGCTTTTATATTCTGGATTGGCAGGACTGAATTTGCGTAAAAGAATTGACAACTTCTTGAGAATAGTCACATCGCTATTGAAAATATAGAACGGTCTCCCATATTCCAAATGAAGCTTCAACATCGCTTCTTGAAGTGACACATCTTGTGAATACATGATATAACATAATACCAACAAAGACAGTTCTGTATACCCATCTGAACAATAGATCAAAGTACTCAACACATCAGCATTAGCGCAGGTCGACGAGGAATTGAGATAAATCAACTTACACGTATTGACTATCGACATCAAGTTATCTTTTTTGCAATCCCCGATTCCAATCGATCCTGAAGGAGGAAATTCAAGAATCGTATAATCAGGATCGTCTTCAAATTCTTCCTCAAGTTTATGGGAAGAAATACTGTACTTGAATAATAATGATGAAAGAGTCATTGAATCTGGAAACGATCCTCCATTATGACAGAAAACAAAAAGTCTCCAGTTTGCTTTAGGGAGTGAAAGATAGTCCAATAATGAGCCCTTGTGTTCGGGTAATAGATGGGTAACAATCGAATTGTGAGGATCGCAGTATAAACTCTTTAATTCCAATTTATTGAATGAAACCTGATGCGAGTAATGTTGGAGATATGACGTATTGTGTTTGATAAGGTAAGTCATCATGATTTGATAATCCCAATAATTACCTACCCACACATTCTGGTTGACTTCAGTAGCAGAAGACATTCTTGTGGTTTCTATTTTCTCTCTAATTTGATAGTCATTAGTCCAAAGTAACTGTGAAGAAGCTGAGTGATTGGACAAGCTTTTGTGAAGTTGCGGACGAGGTTGGTGTCCAAGACCGTCATTTAAATCCTTCATCTTCTTCTGTAATATCTCTTGCTCTAATGGATAACTTTCTTGGTCATACTTATCAAAAACAATCTGCGATTCAGTTCTCGACAAACTGGTAGGTTGATCCTCTGACTCTTCTAATTTATCCAAGCTATCTGTGGTAATGAATATATTATAGTGACAAGAATTGCTATTTTGCACGAGTTCATACCTTTGAGCAAGTCCCAAAACTCTTGCACAACTTTCCATTGATGGACATGACGGGCCATAAATTAAGAAATCCGAGCAAGTTGCAAGTTTTGCTACTTGAATATGAAAGTTTCGGAGAGAAACTCCACGGTCTGGATCCAAGTTGAGAAAAATAGGTAAATGGTTTATTCTAATGCAATCCTGTTTGTACAACTCCAATTCCGTTTCTTCGATTTCTTTGCCGAATGCTTTGAAGAAGATCTCTGATATGATGGAGGTTATTTCAAATTTGGAAACATCGATTTTTCTTAATATCTCATCCAATTTTAACGTGTTCTTGAGCACTGGTTCTTGTTTCTGTTTTGTATCTGTAAATAATGCCACGTTTGAATTTAAACTATTATTGAACACCACCGAGCTTTGTCTTTCCTTGTTATACTCTTGGGCATTGATACACATCAAAAAACGGATATTTTCCGGTTTATCGATATTGAAATATAATTGAGCACCTGAAGGTTGTGAGAGAAGTAACTGCTGTTGTTGATATAAGAAAAACTGTTTCTGAGCAAAGTTATCTTTATTCAAGCCATGGAGCCATGGAAACATGTTGCAAGTATTAGGAAGTGGTTGGTTGAAGTACCATCCAAAAATCAAATTAACTTGCTCCAATGAGAGGAGTTTGATTTCGAGGTCTTTGGACGAGATGTAGGAAGTCTTCAAGCTATTGTAGAATTGGGAGTCTTGCTCCAAAGGAGAATAGTTGAATTGACCAAGCACCTTTGAGATACGGTGACTCTTGGTTTGATATTTATCCCTAACTATTCCATTATCCTCTTCGTTATTTGTGGTTTCAATAATTTGGTTATTCTCATCTATCAAATCATGATACATTACAGTCCCATTTTCTGGGTTTAGGTCTGCTTTCTCGGCATTTAACTTGGTGGTCTTCAAGCCTATACCATCACAAACATCACAGAGTTCTTCCACTGTTTCTTCTGTTTGTGTAGTGTTTAAGTTCTTCAATCGTGCTCTGAAGCGATCTCGTTCATACAACAAGTCGTTGGAAGTTGAGGAGGTTCTTTTGGTGGATCTGAAGGAAGTCTCGGAGAGTCCCTCATCGCGTGGTTGACACAGTAGGGAGGGAATTGACGTGGCGGTCTTCATGGCTGGTTGAATAGCCAAACAAATGTGGTGCTAGTGTGGTGAAGTGGTCGTGGTGCCTGGACGTGAAAAATTACCCAGTATGTGCTATTTCGGTAATACCAATCTATTGAATTGGTCCAATCAATTTATTAGAATGGTCCTAACAATTTATTGGAATGATGGCCAATAAAGAGGAAAGGTGATGGGCTCTGTGCTTTTCAAGTACAAATGCCGAGCAATGCGGTGGAAATGGCCTCGGTTATCGGGAAGTCAGTGGATTTGATGGATAAGTAGGCACGATAACAACGGTGCCGGGCACGGTTATGGTAATATGATAGTGGTTACGTAATGAGCTGAGGATACTAACCCTTCCCAAGCAATCAGTGATGGTTCTGCTGGAGTGTTTCCTGTATGGTTTCTGGAGGTAACGACACAAAAGGCGTTATCGTGGGGCCGTTTGAGTTTCCAATCTGGTGAATGACCGATAAGATAACGGAAAATTTCGTGAGGGAAGGAGTGTGGGGTTTGGATTTTCGGTATAGGCTGCGGATGCGCTGGTTATATAGCGGAATCAGACAGACTAGAGAGAAATGGTAGAACACTGAATGAATTGGTACAATTTGGTAAGATCCTATTGGTTGATGGTCAATTGCCGTTGGGTTGATTTAGTCAATTGGTTTTTCCTTTTAGGGATTTCTGGGTGGTTTTGTGGGATCCAATTAGGGCAAACGATCCTGCGAGCCGTATTTAATTTGTGAAGTTGTGCTACGAACCGAAAAGCGAATTTGCGCTATGTTGAATGTTTGGGGGCCCTACGTTTAAAAGAGTCATTTAATGGGCCAATCTGATCGATTTTAATAGAGAACTCCAGGTACTTTTTACCCATTTCCACCCATTTCCACTCATAATTGACTCTACTTCCCCATTTTAATTTCTACCCAATATCTCTTTTCTTGCATATTCCGTAAATTCTATCAATGCACTGCAAACCACTTCCAAAGCCACAGTATCCCACGTCTTCGATCTGGTTTTAGTTCGTTCCCCGACATTCTCTATCCTGCAGTAGCAGATGCACTGTATGCACGGTATGTACCCGCCACGTGATCCCACATAACCACTATAACCACATTACTTACTATAATACCTGCCCGTCATGGCTCTCCCTTCTTTTCTCCAAAAGATACTCATGTATCTCAACAACCACGACCTTGACAGGGCCACTTTTGGCTTGGCCAAAAGCAAAGATTCTCCCTGGTTCAAACTCATTGCCTGGAGAGCTACAGATGTGATTCTTATCATCTTCCTCTTCATTGCCTACAAGTTCACATATTCGCTCAGTCCGTTCGAAAGACAATTCTTTGTCAATGACCTTACGATTTCCCATCCTTTTGCAGAAAGAGAACGCGTTAATGGAACAGAACTCACGCTCTACGCCGTGTGGATCCCACTCGCGGTAATTGTTGGTGTTGGATTGCTTGTAACCAAGCCCAAAAATAAGATCTATGTGACTTATGTGGCTGTAATTGGCCTTGCCTTATCCACTTTCACCACCAGTGTGTTGACTGATATTCTCAAGAACGCTATTGGTAGACATCGTCCCGATTTCTTGAGTAGATGTCAACCTAAACCTGATACTCCAGTGAACGTTTTAGTGTTTGCAAAGGATGTTTGTACTTCTACCAATATTGAATTACTTAAGGACGGGTTCAGAACAACGCCCTCAGGTCATTCATCACTTAGTTTCTCTGGGTTGTTGTATTTGTCGTTCTTTTTGAGTGCTCAGTTGGTCAGTACCAGCAAATACGTGGGTTCTTGGAGAACCATCGTGAGTGCATTGCCTACTTTGGGAGCCACTTTGATTGCTTTGAGTAGAACGGAGGATTATAGACATCATTTTGTGGATGTTATAACCGGCAGTGTCATTGGTATAGTCATTGCCTCTTGGTCGTACTTTAGATTATTCCCTGCATTGACCCAAGAAAAGCCTTATGAACCAATTAGTTTGGAAGACAAGGAAGATGGATATGATAGTATTGAAAATCAGGTATAGTCAATGTGGGTTTGGTCATAATTGTGCAAAATGATCCTAGATCGAATTCAGGTAATTCATTCAATATCAATATACATATCGTTAGAAATATCTAATATTGCTCATAATACATAAATAATGATAAATAATATAACTCATTAATAATTGATGATAATATGCTACAACTCATATAATTGATAATAATATATACAACTCATTAATAATTGATGATATTATACTACAACTCATGTAATTGATAATAATATATTACACTTAAAACTGTATAGTATGTACTTTATATTTGTCTATGTATAATTTTTGGTATTGGACCTCAAGAAGGTACTGGACTCAAGAATCCATGGTTATGTGATCATTGCCCATACTGGTGATTTCCAATTAATAATGTTAATTAAGTTCGGGAGATTTCGTAGCATCAGAAAGGTTACATCAACGTTGTTCTTCCCCCAATCTCGTTACTTGCACTTCCATCTGGCATATTTCCGTCTCTGGCAGAAACAAATTGACTGTACACGTTCTCTAACTTTCTCTTTTCAGAAACAGAAATACTTGGCTTTGTTTCCTTCAATGATTCCAAAAAGTTCTCATGAGTAACTTTAACCACAATATCGTCATTCTTTACTTTCTGTTCGATATCTTCGGATTTTTCCATAATCTGTTTAATTTGTTGCATGATCTGTACTCTTTCTGCTGGTCTAAGCTTTGAATTCTTCAATTTTTCGTTATTCACCTGGAAAAATTCAATAGTTTCCTTATCTTCCTTGGATGGCTTCTTGCTTGCCTTTTCTTCCTGAAGAGTCAATTTGACATGTACTGCTTTTAAATAAGCATTATACCCCAATCCTTGCATATCTGCCCCACTGAATCCACCTGTGTTGGTGGCAATCTCTTCTAAATTCACATCATCATCCAACTCCATCTTACCAGTGATACTCTGCAAGATATCAAGTCTGTCTTCATAATTGGGCATATCACAAATCACACTCTTATCCAATCTTCCCGGTCTTAACAATGCAGAATCAATTAAGTCTGGTCTACTGGTAGCTGCTAAGACATAGACTCCGTCTAAACCTTCAGCACCATCCATTTGTGTCAACATTTGATTAACAACTCTATCAGTTACACCTGTAGAATCGTGACCTCTTTTTGGAGCAATGGAATCAAACTCATCAAAGAACAAAATACATGGCTTGGCAGCTTGTGCCCTCTCAAATAATTCTCTCACAGACTGTTCAGATGCACCAATATATTTATTTAAAATTTCAGGCCCTTTGATAGATATGAAATTTAATCCACATTGTCCAGCAACAGCACTGGCAAGTAATGTCTTACCACATCCAGGATACCCATAAAGCAAAATACCTGATCTTAATCTCAATGGGCAACTGGCAAAAATTGGGGCATACTTGGTGGGCCATTCAAGAGTTTCCAATAATATGTTCTTTGCATCTTTGAGACCACCGATATCCGACCAGTTGATAGAGGATTTCTGAAGTTTAACTCCTCTTAAATTCGAAGGTGTATATCCTTCTAAGGCCTTCTCGAGACTCTGTTTGGTGGCCACTATATTCGATTCTGAATCACTTGTGAATAATGCATCATGATACAATCTGTCGCACAAGGTTTTCAAGTCATTTGGTAAGTAACCCTCTGATTCTGAGGCCATATCCATAATATCAAATTCAACCTTGCATCCCAATTTGTTGACCAAGTATTCCTCCAAGAGTTCAGCTCGAGAGGTCTTTGAAGGTGCACTCAAATGATGGAAATTTTCGATAATATGGGACTGGAACAAAAGTTTATTCAAAGCTTCTTTACTGGATGCAGACATCAAGAGAGACAAATTGCTATTCTGCTGACTTTGTATTTTTTCCAATTGAGAAATCAAGTATTCAGTAGATTGGATTGATTTAGATGAATCACCATGTTCTTGTTCTGCACTTAACAATTTGTCCAAATTATCCAATATGAGTAATGAAGGTTTATGCCAAGCACAAGTTTGTAACCATTTCAACATATGATTTTTTGACAATGAAGAGAACGTTTCATTCATAAATGATTCACATGAAATATACTTGGTGTGAAAACCATACTCGTTGGAAATCTTATCTGCCACTGACTTTAATAATAATGTTTTACCACTTCCTGAAGATCCATGCACTAAAGTGCCTGTATTTTTACAGGAAGTGAAGGACTCAACGATTTCAGACACTGTTTTGTCCAATCCAATAGCTTCTTCAATTGAAGGATCGATACCCTTGATTTCTTGAATGAAAGATGCATTTCTCAATAAATCTTCTCCGATTTCTATTTTGATTTGCTTTTTAGAAGAATCATATGGACCAATCCATGCGTTTATGGTGTCGTTCTTTTTGAATTTAAGAAGACCCCCATTAGGAAGAATTCCTGGAATAATTGGAATTTTGGTAAAATTTGTGATTGGAGAATTTGCAATTGAATCCAAACCAAATAAGTGAGATGAAATCAGGTTAACCAAAGCAGTTGCTTGATTCTTCTTCTCGGAAGATAAGTTTATTTGTTCCTTCTTTTTACTTTGAGTAATATATGGATGAATTGTAAAGGTCAGTGGTCTTTTTGGTACAGGTTTCACTGCTGGATTCAATACTATGATGTTTCCTATTGATTCTGCATTTAAGGCAATGGATAATTTTGATGAAAGACCCACTGAATTTTGGGGAACTTGTGCAGTTCTGATCAATTTGGCCACAATACGTTTATTTTCTCTGATTGGAGCCACTTTTCCTTCTGCTTTATCTGCCACTATAGCTTTGACTCTATCTGGACCGTTTACCACGGACACCGCTACGTAATCCACGTCGAATTCTGGACCCAATTCTTCACTCGCCACAAACACCTGATAGCCCGTATCTTCGTTCAGAACCAATTTATGAGGTAAAGGGATTCCTCTCTTCAACACTGCTGGAGAAGTGCTATAACTCTCAATGGTTCTGACAGGTTTTGATGCTTTTTGGACGGATTTCTTCTCCCTGACCTTTGGAGCAATGGCGATTTCACTATATGGTGAGATTTTTGCATAAGTATGCTCTTTGGTTCCTATATCGGTAACGGTCAATTTCGCAGATGTCGTAGCTGTAGGATACACAACAAGGATCTGGCCCACGGCCACACACCGAGATTGCGTAAGCAACTTCTCTTCGATGTTTGCAGCATGAAGTTCCACGAGTTCCCAATCGGAACTGGTGACTGGATCCAATGTGAATTGGGCTGTTTCGTATGCCTTAAGTTTGAGGTTTATCACCAACGCCTCTCCATCTTTTAATCCTAGCGCCTGGGCAAATCCCGGATCAATATCCATTTGTTGAATGTTGGAAGACGGCAAACCATCCCATCCAGCGTAGTATTTGTTTGATTTAACAACCAACTCTACCACGACGTCTTGGGCATGAATATTGGCTCCATGAAGGAGATTGCTCAATCCTGAAGGAAGTTTGACGAGATTCGACCTACTTGGTGAATATTTGAGAGTTGCCCGGATGTTTTCCATGATAAAGTGGCGATTATATGAGCAAAATGGGTTTTATATATTCCACTGATAGTGAATTGTGGAGTATGCGGTGAGTGCCGAGGATGTGCAGGAAGTGGGGCATATGAGCATCAAGAAAATGAACGAAGTTCCATCAAAATGAGCAAAATGAGCTGTGAAATTTCAAAATGGTGGGGGTGTGTGAAAGAGAGAAATGGGATTGGTGAAATTAAAGGAATTGTTAAATTTCGATGACTTTTGCAATTGGCAATTTGTGTATGATGAATATTCTCATACTATTCTAGTAGTATGGGATTACTCGGGACTTTGCAAATATAGACGAATTATAGAGCCTTAAAAATATAGAAAACTTGAAGCATTACAGCAAATGTAAGTAAAACCTTAAGAAAGTACGAGGAAGTCTTGTAACTGCTACGTTGTACTAAAATCAACTTAAATTGGCAAAAAGAAAGCCCGATACGGGGGTCGAACCCGTAACCTTTTGATATCCTGCATAAGAGTCAAACGCTCTACCGATTGAGCTAACCAGGCATTTTACATTTCAATTAATTTCGCACTTTTCCATACTGTGCCCGCCATTGACATTACATAATCCCTTACAAAGCATTAGCCGAATCAATGTGGTCCACAAATTTGTGGGCCATGGTTACCAGGCAACTTGTCCGAGCGGTTAAGGAGAAAGACTTGAAATCTTTTGGGCTATGCCCGCGCAGGTTCGAATCCTGCAGTTGTCGTTTTTTTTTGCTTTTTTGATCAACTGAATCTATTGTAGTTGTTCCATCGGTTGTTAAACACATGACAATTGATCTGGAACAATTTTGTAGATTTCCCTCAAAACTTTCGGCGAATAAATAAATACCACAAGAGGAATTCATTTTGAAGTTCGCCTAGACCGATCGTTAATTCTACAGTATGTTTTTATCTTCAAAAATTCCTCCGAACAATGATTCAACTTTGATATTAAGCAATGCTTAATCAATGCTTAATATCTTACAGGTTTAATGAAATTGTGCATTACTCTCTCCATATTTATTATGCTTAATCAATAGTTTTTCTCGAAGAAAATGTCTTAATATGGAAATTAGTCTACAATTAATTTAGAATTTCATTGAATATTTGCAATTTCTGTAACCTCCATAGCAGTTGACATATAAGCCTACGAAATTTCCCTAAATTAATGATGTACTATTGAACTATTATATACTGAATGTCTATATTTATCGCATGGCTTGAGTCTATATCCTCCAAACTTCATCATTCCTCTGGCTATGTTTACTTGTCACAGCACAAGAAATTGAAACCTCAATTGGGCAATTCTCCGTTAATAAGCGGAAATCATTATATAGGTGTCCTTCGACGTTGGATAAGATCGCCTCACTGATAAAAATTGATGAATTAATTGTCTTAATTGGCCATATAGGCACTATCAAGACTCATAAGGACCCGTTTATTTCTCGGGTTACTCTAGTTTATCTGCATTTAATCTCTTGTGTTGAATTCCTCAAACTTTCCCATCTCATCACTTTCTCCCTTCTCCTCCCACTTCTTCATGTTTTTCTCCTCCTTGGCTTGTCTGGCCTTCTCCATCATTTGGAATTGTCTTCTTCTCAACGATCTACACTGTTCCCATCCCACAACATTTCCCAAAAAGAAACCACACACGGCCCAGTTGATTGATCTGTTGGGATTTTTATGGATCAAAAACGTCACTGTTCCCAATACACCCATTGCCTGAAATCCGGTAATCATGGCCTCACGGAAACAAGGCATTCCCACAAAACGGTCGATGCTGAAATCAGAGAAACTGATCTGTTTAGCGGCATCAGCTAACGTGGGTTCTGCTCTTTTGACTGGTTCCTTATCTTCGAATTTTGGAGGTAAATCTTCAAGAAATTTAGGAGCTTCTTTGACTTCTGAAACTGTCGACACCTTGGAGGGCGAACCTCCTCCAAACCAGCCCATGATATGTGTGAAAGTGCTGGATTTAGCGAAGCACCTAGTGCAGTATGAACCAAATACTTTTTGATCTCTCGGTATATGCAGTGCGGTTAGTGAAAGTGGTACGAGAGTTGGGTATTATAAGGGAAAGTAGGTGTGAACGTTTATGAGGTTCAGCTTATGCATTGATAGGTGGTTATTGGAGGTAGAGAAACATTTTCAAACTTTATTGGTATTTAGTTGTAAATTAAAAGGAACTAATTGTGGCATATAATGAAATTAAATAAGTGATAGAAAGTTGACATTGACTTGTTAAATAGATATTTATTGACAAATAGCTGTTTCTTGTGTTTGGCTATTATTGAAATTGGGATCTTCCCAGTTCAAGTTTTTACAATTTACTTACATTTTGTTAATTTTTGATAATTTTGAATTGAATGGAATGCGGCAGTAGTGATCTTTTGGAAATTTGACGTCCCCAATTTTGTGTCATGACAATTCTTTGCTATTTATCCAAGGACGAAGGCTTCTATCAGGAGCAGCAATATTCGTTAATAATCGAAGTTTCCATTAATTAATATTTCATAACTAATAGGGATTAAAAGTGAACACAGTAAATATGTTACGAAATATTACTTCTCTCAAATTAATCGAGAAAAACTCCTTTAAAAGTGCAACTAGTGCAAACTTGGCTCCATTTATACAGTTTATTTAATTTACAGATCGTTCTATTGATTCCCTTAGCTCAATCAAGACTTTTCAGAGATTATCACTAATATTCCAATAGTAAACCGTTGATATCAACTCTCAAACCTCTTTAATTTGATATACTCTTAAACCTCTCAACAGTTCTCACCTCATAAATTGCATATTACCTCTTGTTCGTTTTAATTTATCGTTCACTCTAATTCGTTCGCTCTATATTTTTCGCTCGATCTATCGTTCACACCATTTATCGTTCCTCACTTAGATACCTGCATGCATCAAATCTATACCCAATGGCTACACCAGATCTTATTCTTGACCCAGCGTTAAAGTACTGGGTCCTCCTTCCCATCTCGTTCGTGATGGTGTTGATTGGGTTGATCAGATCAAACGTGACCTATTTGATTAGCCCTGCCCCCAAACTCGAACCTTTCAAACAAGTCAGAGAAAAGTAAGTCCCCACCATTTCTTCAACGTGTTCCTACTAACATAGACAATTCGTGAAACGAGCCCATTGCTTCAGAACCAATAACGGGATCTTGACACCCGACGAGTTTGTCAACAGACAGCAGTACTTTATTGAGAAATTGAACACCTCGGAGTTCTTTGCCAAAGAGCCAGTGGAAGAGGATGCTTTCAGTCAATTCACGGATCCTGCAAACAATGAGGCCATGATGAACATGGCAAAGGGAAATATGATGAACTACATACCCCAGACATTGATTATGGGATGGGTCAACTACTTCTTTGCAGGGTTTGTGATTATGAGATTACCATTCCCAGTGACGGAAGGCTTCAAAGGAATGCTCCAAAGTGGAATTGCCACTCCAGACTTGAATGTGAGATACGTGTCGTCGATTTCGTGGTACTTTGTCAATTTGTTTGGTTTAAGACCGGTCTACTCTTTATTGATGGGAGACAAAGAAGCCAACGAGCTCATCAACCAACAGAACCAGCAACAAGGATTACCTAATATCGGTGGCCCTGGTGGTCCAAAGGCCGACCGGGTGTTCAAGGCCGAGGCCGAAAGTATCCAAATCACGAGCCACGAATCTATTTTCGATGGTATTGTGGATAGAGTGTTGGCCAGCAATTGAGACCATAGTGCAATATCAACAAAAAGAACGAGCATAACAAAATTGGATATGTTCCTGGTACTGAAACATCAAGCAAAAAAGAAGAGCGAGAATAAGAAAATGAATATTTTTCTGGTTCTACAATATCAATTTCATATGAAAAACTTACGCCGAAGGCATAGATTATTGGCAACATAGTGAATGAATAAACTAAAACTAGTGAAACGAATTTTATCGTGGTTTTTACCGTGGTGCAAACTTCTTGTGGGATTCTATCGCGATAACCATTCTTTGTTGCTCACTTATGTCTCAAAAGAATGTAGAATATATCAAATATACGTTTCAGATCAAATGGTTAATAATCCAAGAAGTTCTACGAATCATGTTATTTTTCAAATTTCCCACAAGCAATACGAGAGAATTGATTAGGAATGTAAAAATTACTATTTATTCTCTTTCTTCAAAATGCATAAACCTCCCTAAAACCTTCCTACATTCAGAAACAATCTCCAATCTCTGGTCCAAATTCAATGATTTTTTCATAAAGAAAATAGTCAATTAAGAAGCGATACTTACGCTATAAAGGACTGAAGGATTTATTATATTTTTAACAGAAAATATCCAATTAAAAAGCGATATTCAAGGGTAGTACTTATCATTCCATCTCGCACTATAATTCTTTAGTAATACTCAATGGTAGTATATTGGCCATAGTTAGCACACACTCCAAAAGAACTGACACAACGAGCCACAAGCACCAAAAAAAGTCCATCATGGATACTCAAGGTCATCATCCCCATCATCATCAAACTCATAGTTCCCCTTTTCCCCAACCTTCTTCTGCTCATTACTCCATAAACTCCTTCTATCTTTGGTCACATGACTGGCGCTCTCACTCATCGCCTTAATAAGCACATCTCTGATCATATCTCCATATATTACTTCTTCAAACATCATCACAATGGCTCCATCTACCGTGATTTGTATTGGTATGGCCGGTTCCGGTAAGACCACGTTCATGCAACGACTCAACGCACATCTTC
Organism: Suhomyces canberraensis; assembly: GCA_003706525.2. Lineage (NCBI taxonomy): Eukaryota > Fungi > Ascomycota > Pichiomycetes > Serinales > Debaryomycetaceae > Suhomyces > Suhomyces canberraensis. The sequence continues at coordinate 377,307 of PPLP02000015.1, forward strand.
ACTCCAAAAAGACTCCTCCATACGTCATCAACTTAGATCCAGCTGTGCTCAAGGTTCCTTATGGCGCCAATATTGACATCAGAGACTCGGTCAAGTACAAGAAAGTGATGGAAGAATACAACTTGGGTCCCAACGGTGCCATCGTGACTTCTTTGAACTTATTTTCGACCAAAATCGACCAAGTTATCAAGTTGGCAGAAAAGAGATCAGATAAAGTCAACAATATCATCATAGATACTCCTGGACAAATCGAATGTTTTATCTGGTCTGCCAGTGGTGCCATCATCACTGAAGCATTTGCTTCCACTTTCCCCACCATAATTGCTTATATTGTGGATACTCCAAGAAACTCTTCCCCCACCACTTTTATCTCCAATATGTTATACGCCTGTTCTATCCTTTACAAGACCAAATTGCCTATGGTGATTGTGTTTAACAAGACAGACGTCAAGAAAGCCGACTTTGCCAAAGAATGGATGACTGATTTCGAAGCGTTCCAGCAAGCTTTGAAACAGGATCAAGACTTGAATGGTGAAGACGGTACTTCATCTGGATATATGAGTTCGTTGGTCAACTCGATGTCGTTGATGTTGGAAGAATTCTACAGTCAATTGGACGTTGTGGGAGTTAGTGCTTATACTGGAGAAGGATTCGATGAATTCTTGGATGCTGTGGATAATAAGGTGGATGAATATAATGAATTCTATAAGGCAGAAAGAGAAAGAATTCTCAAGAAGAAGGAAGAAGACGAAAAGAAAAGACAAGCAGCCTCGTTAAATCACTTGATGAAGGACTTGGACATTAAGGATAAGAATAAGGAAAAGGGCGTGGATTCAGAGGTATTGTCAGATTATGAATCTGATGAGTACCAAGGAGAACTTGAAAGAGATGAAGATGAAGATGATGGACCACAAAGAGAATACTCATTCCCAGAGGACAGAAATTCCGAAATAAATGAAAGAAACGAGCCAGATTTGCAAGCAAGATATCAAGCAGCATTTGAAGCAACTGCAAAGAGTGCATCATCCAAGACAGCAGAGAACATCGCAGCATATATTAATGGAACTAATTAGGATGATGTTCAATTATCTTAAGATTGGCAAATGCAATAGGAATGTTTTGGTTGATTTGATGAAGACTAATTAATATAAATGTACATGTGATTCAGGCCTAAACGAGAGGTTAACAGTATATATTGTCACAATAAAAATATAATAGGTTCGTTACGGTAGATTCTATGATATGTATAAAAAAGTATAATAGGTACGTTATGGTAGAACTTCTATGATACGTGTATTGTTTTACTATTGAATATGAATTTATTAGATTAAAATATAATAATGTTCTTAAAGAATTAAAACACATTCACCATATTGACTATCACCAATTGTTAATGACTAGTCTCGTTTCTATCTCATTACCAGACAAAGTATATAAATATTTAATGAAGTTCTCAAGTCAGAACATACCCCTTAAAAACATCGTCAAGATCATATGGTTGGGCCCATTCTTCTTGAAAGATTAAATGGGGCTTGTGCTTGGCTAAATGCAAAATAGTCTTTCCAAACTCAGAATTACACCAAGCAAACCAAGATCTTGTGTAGTCAATTCCTCCTTTCGAATTCACATTTACACTTTCATGCATCAAACCCAAACCTGCTGTGTTTTCCATAATGAATGCCATTGCTCGTTGAATCTCGTCATCATCGTCAGTGGTTCTAATTCTAACCAATAAGGACATAGGCCATGCGTGTTGAATACCAATATGTGGCCCTCCTACTCCTTCAAAATGCTTTCCCATCAAAAAGTAAGGGTTTCCTGACTTACTCAATATCATTTTTCTTGTATTTTGATAAACGGGATCCTCTTTTTCGATAAATCCCATGTCTGGCATAGCCAATAAAGAAGGAATATTCGCATCATCCATAAATATCGAGCTTCCATAGCCATCAACTTCATATGCATATACTTTTCCATGAACGGGATGATCTATAATTCCGTGCTTTTCGATACCCAGACTCACGTCTTGGATAATTTCTTCTGTAACTTCTTTGAACGCACTCAAATCAATCTCAGCTATGGATTTTTCCTTTAATACCAGATCCCTAAGAAGCCTTAATTCAGTCAACATATGAATATTGGCAGGAATAAAGAATTGAAGAATGGTGGCGTCATCACTCGGCCTAAATGCACTTCTAATTAATCCGGTATCATAATTTACAGGATTACCGACTCCTCCCAATGCCAATGTTTCTGATCCGATATTTGTGTCTCTTTGGAAGGAATAGAAAAAGCCCAAAGACTGACCTGTTTCTTTGTCAAAACTAGGCTTGGACTCTTTCTTCAATACAATCAATAATTTTTCAAGGGCACGGAGCCAAGTTTGCGTCACAAAGGAAAGATCTCCTCCAGAATGAATGTAATATTCATTACTTAAAGTCAAAAAGGATGCCAACGAGTCCAACTCGTATTTGCATTCAAAAACTTGTCTCCAATCTGGACGTGGATGCACTTTATCAACAGCAGTGTTTCCTCTTTTCACTCCTGACTGTGGTGGAGGATGAAATGCATTACAATAAGGAGCAACGATGACATATTTGGCCTGGGTTTCGATGGCTCCAAGGATAAGGGTTTTCAATTTTGGATCATACTTTATTAATGGTTGATAAACGGATAATTGTCTTGCGGAATCACGAAGCCATTCTGCATGGATGTCACCAGTGACCACGAATGTCTGAGGCTCTGGAGTTTGCGTATGCCATAAAATAGTGGTATCAAGGGTATTTGGCAAGCAATTCTCTATTAAACGGGCAAGGTCATCGTTCAATACCTTTTTTTTCAAATCTTTGATTAAATACTCCACTGCTCCTGAAGTGAACGTACGGCACGCTTGTTTTGGTCTCATGAATGGATAATTGAATTTTCCTCCTGCCAATGGCTCGTGCTTCTTTTGAGAGTAATTGACATAATCGGGACATACGCCAGGGATTTCCTTATGGACACCTTTGGGATGCTTTTCTGCTTGCATTTGCTTTTGCTTTTGCAAATGCTTCAATGCATCCAATTCGTCATTGTCATCGTCGTCGTAGACGTCTTTGACCGGCATTCCCGCTGGTTTTGCCAAAGGCGGCGGTTTGGCATTTTGCTGGTAGTACGCCTCCAAGACCATGGCTTCTTCGTGCAGCATTCCATCGGCAATGGCATAGTAGTAGAACGTGTACACCGCCAACACAGCCACTGTCAACGCCACCAATCTTCGTATCCGTTTTGCTGGAGTCATAACGTAATCTGGAGTTCTTCACCGTCTGTCTGGGTCTGCTATATATTCGCGAATCAGATCGGCACCGTAGATGGTAACCGTGACACTTGGCAGCTTAGGTAATCTGAGGGGTACAATGTGGAGACGCAACAACGAAGTACTCCCGTTCGCCAGCTTTTTACCGTGCAATGTATGGGCGATTGTGTATTGATGAACAATCTTGCCACGGTGGGAATCCCTCTATATATATACGTCTGTGTGGGAAGAGTGCATTTACGAGCGGGCGCGGGGCTCGCTAGCGCAGTCTAAATCGTGGCCTGCATTATCTGCAGCATAAATGGAGGCACTGGGGATGTTGTTCCACATTGAGTAAGCCCCATGCAGCCAATTTCCTCATCACCGCGTACATTGGGCTTTTGGCAGTATTGGCACTCGCAAGGAGCTGGGCGTAGTTGAGAGGCTGTTCCGAATTGTTATGGGAAAGTTGGGTGAAAAACAGCTGCACTGTGGGGTGGGTGAGGGAAATGCGAGCGGCCACCACTTCAAAACTCGAATGAGTTTCGATCAACGAAAGAAGCTGGTGGTGGTCGTGCTCCATCACTGGCGACTCAATCGTGAGAATATGATGCAGGAAATATTCCATGTCGATTGGAACGGTCTCGGACTCGGAATCCATCGAATCGAGCAACTGTTCCACCTGTTTCGAATCCAAGGCATTTCCTTGCGGGTCAATTAGACGTGGGCGGCTATTGTATAACGTATTTGTAAGGGACGATTTTGCGTGGGTAGTGTGGTTTTCGAGGGCCAAGGTGAAGAGATCGATGGTTTTCAAGTCCGTAAAGTGGTAGCTACGTGTTTCATTGGCTGCAATTTGGTTTCCCAACTGATTGATCTTCTTTTCGAGCTCCACCAGCTCCAAATCCATTTGTTCGAGCGAAGCGCTGGAAAAAAGGCGGTTTTTCTTGCGTAGTATCAACACAATTGGTGTGTTTTCAAGTAGTTTATTGTACCATTTGAACGAGTTCTGAAGCGACAGAACCGCGGGAACCGCCACCATCGGATCGTAGAACGATACAAGCGACGTAATGATATTGGCAGTATAGTCACTGGTGTTTTTGGTGGTGCGATGGGTCACGGTATGGATGGAGTCATCGAATTGAGCCTGTTTTGGCGCCAATCCGCCAAATAGCTGATCTGTGGTCTTGATCTCCACGGCATCAAGCTTCAATGGGTCCTTGAAAATCCGTCGTATCGATCTTCCCATCAACGGAGGAAAATCCCGGCGGTTATAGGCGTTTGATTTGAGCTTATAGTTCTGGAATCGTTCATATTCACCAGAAGTCTTATTGAGGTACTTTTGGACTGGAATGCTTCCATATGCACTTGCTTTGCCCACCGTCTTCGAATAGAGCCCTAGGACTCTAGAAATCTCTTTTGGGAGACGAGATAGACTCAGTTGTGACATTACAGTCAGTGATAGATATGCTCATCGATATTGGTGCGTGCGAAGCCCACTACATATACTAGAGGACGTAACTAATTAGAATTGGTGTAAAGAAAACTAAGTTGAGTGTCAAGTAGGTTGCTGGAGTTGATTCTGGGTGGATTTGGTGTTATTTAATGTAAAAACTTGCGCAAATTGCCGAGTTTTCACGATTTTCCCGGTCTCATACTTAGTGATATTTTTGTTCTCATGACATCATCAACTCACCACTATATCACCGTTTCTTTGCCACCATGCTAAAACTTCCCATTACAATTGCCCGGAGAGCTCCCAGAATGGCTGGAGCACCTCTTCGTGCACTTATAAGACCCCACATTCCAACTTTTCGTGCTGTTCCCTTAACTATTAGGTACCACAGTACCAACAATACAGCCACGTTCAAAGTGGATAATCCCCAAATGATGATTGCATTTACATGTAAGAAATGTGACACCAGATCCTCGCATACGTTTTCCAAGCAATCTTACTACAAAGGTTCTGTATTGATCCAGTGCCCTGGGTGCAAGAACCGTCATTTGATAGCAGACAATCTCAAAGTGTTTAAAGATGATAAGTTTTCTTTGGAGGATGTGTTGAAGGCTTCTGGCGAGAGTGTGACCACCACTCCCGGGGACTTAGCATTTGAGGATATTCCGGAGAGTTTGAGGTCCACCATTGGACATCATGCCAAGGACGCTCCGGAGGAGTACAGAAGGAAAGAGGAGGTGGAGGATGCTGGATTGCCTGCTGGAAACGAGCCCAAAAAGGTTGATTAAGAATATTAAGTACCAGACTTAACAGATATACCTGATTTAACAGTACCAGAATTAACAGATATATCTGATTTGAAAGTACCAGATTTAACAGTACCAGTTTAACAGATCCATATTTTACCTATCTGATCAACTCTGTTAACAACTTTGTGAAATTTCTGATCAACACCTGTGTAACTCTGTGAAAATACCTGAATAACGCTTCTTCAACAACTCTGTTAAATATCTGTTTAACAGATTAATGTAAATACAATCTAAATAGATAAATCTTTTATCTGAATCGTCATATAATAATACATGAAATAATACTACATGAAAGTACACTTCCTTAATTGATTCAATACATAAGGTACACTTCTTGAAATAATTCAATAAATAAGGTACACTTCCTGAAATAACACCGATTACTACCAAACACTTCTAGTCCATGAACAATATCTTGTTAAATCACGGCAATTACGACTCAAAACTCTCCACTCTGAAACCTAAACGTATTTGTTATTCGCAATAAGCTGAACCCCACTACCTCACCCATATTACCTTGCACTGGTTATTTCACACATTTTGCAACCTTTCTACTGAAAAAAGTGAAAAATCCAAAATCCGAAATCCAAATTTCTTCAACTTTCCCACCTCCTACCTCCTCCCCTCTTTCTTTAACTTCCTTTTAAATTGTCTTAACTTCTTTCTAATTTATTCTTACTACTAATTTTAGTTAGTTCATATTCGCATCGATCTCACTCGATCAAATCGATTATCACAACTCCATCCACTCAAATGTTGACCAGATCCTTATTAGGTCATCGACTCCACAGGATTCCACGTGGGATCCGTATGGCCCCACTTGTCAGATTCAACTCCAGTGATCCTCTTGCCAGATACAGAGAAAAGCTTGCGCAGAAAGCCCAAGCCTTGGGAGCCAAAGACGTTGATGAACTCAAGACCAAATTGAAAGACGAAATCGACCAAAAGAAAAAAGAGTTCAACAAGATCGATCCTCTCCAGGAGCTCGAAGAGTTCGAAAGAAGACAAGCCGAAGAAATCCAAAGAGAACAAGATTCCAAGATCATCAAGGTCAGAGACCCAATTGCCAAAGACGCCGAAAAGGCTCCATACAAAACATTACACTCATACTTGGATGTAGAGAAGGTCAGGGAATTGCCTCAGAAGGAACTCGAGTTCTTGTGGAGAGCAAGATTTCAGAATAACGAGAGGAATCTTCATGCTGTGGTAGATAGTGTGCAATTTGCTACGATGTACGCCAATGCGTTCAAAAACCCCAGCTTTATACTTCCATTGCCAAAGAATGAAGAAGGTTACGAAATGCACTTTGTGCAGTGGTCGTTCGTGGGTCCCAAGACCACTCATTGTATGATCACTACTGTTGCAGAGTATAAGCTCCACAAGGAATACGCCAAACCGCACACTTCGTTGATGTTCCACCAGGAATTTGCCCAAGAGAAAAGTTTGGTGTTTATGAATGGTTTGGTGGAAAAGGAGAGCGGGTTGCCTATGGATGAAGCACAGTTATTGGTGTTGAATGTCCAAAGATTCTACGGTGGAATCGGCAACAATGCCAACAAATCGGAGTTGTTGAGAGCATTCACCACTGGTGATGAAAAGTTCAATATGGACGAATTGATCAAGGAAGCTACCACTTTAGAGTAATGTATATATTGTTGAATTGATAGGAACCATATTGAATAAAATATTATCTTTATTTTCATATTTATTACCCAGTACGTTCGTACAGGTTCCGTAATATTTACTACCTATATATCTCTACTTTTCCGTAATACTTTTTACCCATTTCTACGATTTCCACTATATTAACTTATAGATCTACGATTCCTTTAATATTATTAGCCCATTTCTACGACCTCCGTGATATTATTAGCCCGTATAACTCTACGGTTTCCGTAATATTTATTACCCAATATATTACATTTCCAGCTATCTGAATTATTTAGCTGAACTTCATGTTATTTAAATCATTCAGCTGAACTTCATGCTGTTTCAATAATTTACTCGAGATATTCGTCACTATCATCACCACTGATAATCTCAACATCCTTTATCTGCAGCTTACCCTTGGTCTTGGCTTTTCTCCCTGGACGTGCCTTTGCTGTATGCTTTTCCTGTTCCACGTCCGATCCCGAATCACTGACGTGACTCTTACTTTTTGCTTTCTTTCCCTTGGTCTTGGAGTTGGCTTTAGGTTCTGGAGACTCGTCAACCTCAACTGAGGTCGTTCTAGTCTTGGAAGTTTCTTTCTTTACCTGTGCCAACACATGCTTAAACGCAGCCTTTGTCTGAGCCTCGTTCTCTCCATGGAATTCTTCGTCGTCCACATCGATGCTTAGCAATAGCTCACTCTCTTTCTTGAGCAGCTTCTTGATGAATTGTTCCAAAACATGTTTATCGTCGTTTTCAATGTATTTTTGCACTGCATCATTAATTCCCACCTCTGGTAATAGAGTCAATTCCGCCTGCTTGAGAAACTCGCTCATCAAATCGTTCAATTCGATTTCGGTGCTTTTTTTCTTATTATCACCTTGCTGGAATAAATCACTATCAACAAACTTTGTCTTTTTAGTCAAACTTTCTCTCTCTTTGGATCTTTTCTTATAGAACTGTACAACATCGTTGATATTAGCAATTTTTCCAACGAATCGATTGGAAAACCGCTGAGGATTTTCAATCTCGAACCCTCCACTATACTCCACTCTCAATCTCACTAATGGTAACGGTATTTTGAATTGAGATTCACCATCAGAGAAGAATTCTCTGTTTGATTCTTTGAATTTTTCATTGGCTTCGTCTATAGCCTTTTCTACCTCTTCCGTTAAATAGGTGATTACATCATTTTTTGAGGCTGCCCCAGGTAAAAGGTGTGTTGCCAGGAGCAGGATTTCTTTCATGACAAATGGTCTGACTGTTTTTAATTTAATTGGTTCCAAGGAATAGTCTTTTCCTTTGATATTCAATATGAATACTGCTTTGTCTGGTAGTTCACCTTCTGCTAAAGACGTTGCAACAGAGGATCCTGCTTGTAGCACTTCAAAGTTGCATTCTGGATTATGAGACGGATATGGAATACATTCGTGTTCATGTCCCCAGAGAATAAAATCCAAGAATTTAGGAAGAAAGTTTTCGGGGATGCTTGAAGTGTAGGTATGTTGTGCATGATTTTGGTGAATACAGAACAAATTAAACCACAGGTCTGTGTAAATATTCGGACGTTGAAATTTCACCAATCCGTCTCTAAATGCTCTGTGTAATCTTTCGTCTCGTACATTGGCCAAACCATAGAGAGCCAATTTTGTTAATCCCTTCTGAAAAAGCAATGGACTTACTGTAATGTTTTCGTTATCCTGAACCTTGCCGAAATGGTTTACCAACCCAGAGATTGATAGAATATCCAATGGCAGTAGAAACCCATCTCCGGTGGCATCATCGTGATTTCCACTAATAGCAAACACAGGAACGGAAATATTGAGATTGGGGTCTTCGTAATTCACGGTGTTGAGCCCATTGAACAATCCCAAGCTCGGATCACTCAACATTTCAAGTTCACACGGCTTATCTCCCATACAATTCAAGCGAAGCGACTTCATAACATGGAATAACGACTTTTTGGACGGTTTGTTGATATGGAAGAGATCGCCGCCCTGGACCACCATATCCACGTTTCTTTCCTTGGCGATCTTGGTGATTTCGTGGAATGTCTTCCATGCATCGTCCCCACGAATCGGGTCGTTTTCGTTGTAGCCCACATGATTATCTGTAGTAAGAAGAATTGAAATGGTATCTGGACCCGGAGGAATAAGAGGCGCCATTCCAGTCGATTAGATACCTCAAAACGTCCGAAACACGAATGTAATCACTATCAATTGGCTCAGATGAACTAGTCACTACCAAATCAACCACACAAATATATCTGATCAAATGTCTCGACAATTAACCAAGACCACCCAAATTTTCTCTGATACACTTGGCTCAACACTCTGGTCCGTTCTTGCTCGACCTTTGGTAGATTCTGGTGATTCCTCAGTGATAATCCAGTGGTGTCCCCAGATGATCTAAAGATCTCGCGCTATCTCAAAAGATTATATCACATTGAGGATTCGTATTTTGAACCCATCGCCTTGATTATGGAGCACTCCATCTCGCTGGAGCTTGAAGTACGACAGCAGGATGAGCTCAACAGCATCTCTTCCATCTACGGAGACATTTTCACGGATATCACGCCGTCAGGCTTGGTTTGGAACAAGAAACCCTGTCCCCATTTCCAGATCTATCTTGAGTCAAGTAATAATCCCGACCGTCCTACTGTATCATTGACCTTGGATATCGAGCTCACACAGACGTATCCGCTTACGCCGCCCATGGTGAAGATCCTCAACTGCAAAAACCTTCTTAAAGTCCGAATCGGGGCGCTTGAGTGCCGAATCAAAGAGTTGATTCTGGAGTATCCTGAAGAGGAAGTTTCGTTCACCATCATATCAGAGATAAAGTACATGCTAGACGAGTTCCAGCTGGTGACAGAGAAGGTGCTATCGTTGGAACAAGAAAGAGAGGAAAGATTGAAGAAGCAACGAGCAGAATTAGAGAAAACTGAAAAGAATAAGCAATTGGAATTGGAAAAACAACAACAGAAGCAAAACGAAGACTTGAATATCCAGATCCAGAAAATACAGGGCGAATACTACGAAGATTTGGAAGGTGAGGACAGTGTATCCATGGTAGCAGATGACGAATTGATACCGCTAGATAAGAGTCAATACTTTATTTTTGAAAGAGCCATTATTGGCGAAATACCAGGATCTAGAGTTGGATTCAAATTTAAGGCCGTTCTGGGATTCATAAAGTATAGCAAGAACGACTTGTTGAGTTCCATCGGAACTCAAAATATAGTGAAGCCTTATTTGCCCAAAGAAGCCCAGGCGAAAATAGATAACATGGGCATCGAGCTTTCTTATTTGCTAACAGAAATCGATTTTGATAACGAATACTACAACACAGATAAAGGAAAAAGTGAAATTCAAGACTTAGAGACAGAATTGCAATTGATATTGAATATCAATCATCCTAACATTTCTAGATTGTATGGATTTCAAATAGATAAAAAATCCAATAATGGTTGGAAAATAAGACTTTTAACCGAATTCTCCAGCTCAAGTGATTCATTAAAAGATATTCTACCTACAGCTGAATTTATCAACTGGGCCTTGGCAAGAACCTGGGTGATTCAATTACTTCCTGCATTAGAGTATCTCCATAACTCAGGATTCGTCCATAAAGCCCTTTGCCCTTTGACAGTGTACGTTCATCAAACTGGTCTTGATGAATATGAATCTGCCAGTGAAGATGGTAACGAGTCTTATGACAGTTTAATGAGCACAAAAATCCATAAAATCAGTCACCCGAGCTATGGTTATCGGTTGCTCAATATGATCAACTCCCATCCAAATACCACCACTTCTTCCCGCAAAGGATCCCAAGAGGTTTCGATTAAAGGATCTTCTCTATTTATCCCTAAGGATTGGATAGCCCCAGAATTGAAGCTTGGAACCCATCATCAAAAAACTGATATATGGGACTTGGGTGTATTATTTCTTCGTGTCATGTTGAATTATAATGTTCTTGTTACTACATATAAAACCCCCGATGAATTCTACACCAATTTTTCAGTGAAAGAATTTGTTGGCGTTGAAAACTACGCTGCGTTAGTGTACGATTTCCTTTCCAAATTGCTACAAAAGAAAATAGCAAAAAGACCCAGTCCATTAGAACTTAATGCTGTCAAATTCCTTAGAGACGGACCAATTATGATGAATACCAGTCTGAATTTATTGAGCAAATTCTCCTCAGTGGCTATCGCTACAGACGACAAAACTTCCATTAAAATGACACGAGATACTACCAGACCAAAAGAAACAAACTCAGCAGTCATAAATAATTTAGTTGAAAACTTGAGGCGTCATAACTTGGCTGCACCTGCTAGTACTGGAAAAAGGAGGTATTCAAACAATCAACGGTCCTATATTAACGAAGCTCAGCAGACAGGTTCCCTGAGAAAAGTTGGACGTTACGAAAGAGACTTTGAGGAAGTAGGTAAGTTGGGTAAAGGAGGGTTTGGAGAAGTTGTCAAGGCAAGAAATAGAATCGAGGGCACTTTCTATGCCATTAAAAAAATCAAACACAGAGCAGATAAATTAGATTCACTCCTCAGTGAAGTTCTTTCGCTTGCTAGACTTAATCATCAATTTATCGTGAGATATTACGGGACCTGGGTAGAGGAAATTGAGGATACAAGCAATGCAATTGAATCTGATCTGGACAGTGAAATAGAAGATGGGTTTGAAAGTCCATTGCGTTCGTCTTCCATTTTACCCAGTCGGGACAGTTCATTTCAAGTGGACTATATCACAAATTCCTTTGATCCTCAGATCGGATTTGATGCATTATCAGATGATGGCTTATCCAGCGATGGGTTTGAGTTTGCCAGGTCGGATGATGATGATGATTATGATGAAGACCTGGGTACAATTGAAAACGAAACCAGTGATGGTACAAGTCAAGAGTTGAGCAAAGAAGTTAAAGAAGTACACAAACTCAAAGAGAATCATTCCAAGTCAATTCTTTACATTCAAATGGAATTTTGTGAGAACAATACTCTTTTGAATCTTATTGAACAGGGCTTGCCTGGAAACCCCAATGAGTACTGGAGATTATTTCGCCAGTTGGTAGAGGCTGTGTCTTATATTCACGGAGAGGGATTTATCCATAGAGATTTGAAGCCCATGAATATTTTCATTGATAAGTCCAATAACGTGAAAGTAGGAGATTTTGGACTCGCCAAAAACTCACAGTTTGCAACCGCTGTTCTGACAAATAATCAAGTGTCGTCCCTGAACAAAGACTATTCTACTATAGTGGGTACTCTTTTCTACACTGCAAACGAAGTGGCTACCGGAGATTATAATGAGAAGGTGGATATGTACTCTCTTGGAGTTATCCTCTTTGAAATGTGTTATCCATTGACCACAGGTATGGAAAGAGCAATGATATTGAACAATCTCAGGCTCAAATCGGTGGATTTTCCTTCCAATTTCTCGGACTCGAAGCATCATACAGAGAAGAAGATCATTCGATTATTGCTTGACCATGACCCTAAAACCCGTCCTTCAGCTTCTGAGCTTCTTCAGAGTGGTTGGTTACCGGTCGAACATCAGGATCAAGTGATTAAAGAAGCATTGAAATCGTTGGCGGATCCAGCATCTCCATGGCAACAACAAGTTCGTAATACATTATTCGATCAACCATATCTGTTGGCCAAGGATTTAATGTTTGACAATTATAGTAAGAATTCACACATTCATCATTTGGATCATTCAACCAGTGATTATTTGATTTTCAGCAAAATGATTGATGAACTATTCACTATTTTCCATAACCATGGTGCAATTGAAGATTATGCCACCAATATATTGGCTCCTAGAGCCCCTGCTCAAAATCCTGACTTGGTTTACGAGGTCCTTGACAAATCTGGTTCGGTATTGAGTCTCCCTTATGACTTGATTCTTCCTACTGCTAGATTCTTGAGTAGGAGCAATGTGACTATTCCTAAATTGTTTCGTCATGAGTTTGTCTATAGACCAAATTTGAGAGGAACTGGGATTCCAGACAAATACAGTACAGTCAGTCTTGATCTTATTTCTTCAGATTCTTCATCTAAAGCAGCCCATGATGCAGAATGTTTGAAGATCATCGATGAGATAATCCATAAGTTTCCTTGTTTCAAAACCAAAAATTCACAGGCTCTTATCATTATTAACCATTATGATATCTTGGATTCTATCATTTCATATTCCTTTGGTAATATAGGTATTGATGAAAAGAAAAAGAGTGAAGTGATTGGTGTTCTCTCTCAATTGGGTATTGATAAATCTGCTGATGAAGTTAAAAGAATATTAAGAGAAGATGTTCAAATTCCTCATACAGTAACCAAAGATTTGATCGATGGCTTCAATTTTACTTCAGATCCAGATAAGGTCAGATTAAAAATTCAAAAATTGATGGTAGATTCTCCCCACTTATTAAAAGTCGAAAGGTCTTTCAAACAAATAATGGAAGTTTTACTGATCCTTCGGAAATTGGGAGCTAAATCTCCCATTTATATGAACCCCTTGAGTAACTATAACTCTAAATATTATAGTCATGGTATCATGTTTCAAGCAGTGTTCAAGGTTGATAAGAATAGAAGATTTTCCAGAATTGTCACTGGAGGAAGATATGATTCCTTAATTGCTTCATTCACCAACAAGGACATTACTAAACTCAATACTCCATATTCTGTTGGATTTTCCCTCTCGTCTACATTCGTATTTTTATTGATGAAGAACCTTCTTTCTCGAAAAGTCAAAGGAGAGACAAAATCTAGCGACATTCAAAAATGGAAAGGAAACCGTTGTGATGTGTTAATCAGCAGTCTAAATGAGAATTATTTCAGCCAATGTGGGTACGATATTTTACGTCATTTATGGTCCAATAAAATCAGTTGTGATTTGTATAAAACAACCAGTCAAGAAGATTTGATTGATAGGGCCCATATTGATGGTGCTAACTGGGTAATTATTATCAAACAATCTATCAATGATCCGGGAAAGAAAAAGAAGGTAAGACAGAATAGAAACTTTAAGCCTTTGAAGGTTAGAAATATTCTCAGTGGAAAAGATATCGATCTTGAATTTGACGAATTAGTGAACTACTTGAAGAGCGAAATCCACGAACGTGACGAAGAACAGTGGGATTTCAATACAGAAGACTCTGCTACTACTGGGTCCAATGTGGATGGGGTTCATGAGGGAAAGAGCTCTACCAATTTACAAGATTTAAATCCATTATATTCAGTTGATATTAATCAAAAGGTCATTGTTGTACCTAATGAAGCTCCCAGAGGAAGAAAAAACAACAAGAAAGAGAAGTGGGAATTGGAAAATGATTCAAAGGTTGCATCTGCTGAATTAATGAGAAACCTTTCCACCTCTACTGTATTGACAATTGATGCTAGAGATGAAGTATTGGACATGATCGCACTCACTTCCATCAGTCAACCCGATGAATGGATGAGAAAGGTCATTTTTAGTGCAAACAACATTCCAAAGAGCTATGCCTTAAACATTTATAATTCCTTGACTAAAGAGGCATCAAAGGGTCAGAAGTGGGTGGTTTTACACTCACCCAAGACTCAGAAAACAACCATGGTTGATCTTCAAAGATGATTCAACCAATAAATTGCTAATGTTTCCATTTGCATTATTACATTATCAAATTTTCAAACTATCATCACTTCACATATTAACTAGCTCCATATCTTCACTTATGCTTTTCACATCCAGTTAGATTTCATCGTGTTTAATTACTATTTTTTTTCCTAAAGAGCTGGTTTAATTTTTTTTTATACTAATTTAGAATTGGGGCATAACAGGATGGCTAAACTATGATACCTGCCATCCTCAACTAATATTTTCGTCACATATGTATATACTAGCCCTACAGCTTGAATCTAACGAATCATGAATATTACTGTAATGGTGTAAACGCTTGGTTTATTAGTTCTATAAAGGATATTAAATGCGCTAAAAGAATTGAATCGAATATAAGAATATCCAACTTAAGTAACATATCATAGTTAGCCCAGGATCATAATGAAGCAGAATCAATGAAGATCATAGATGACTGTCAACTAGTAATTTCATAAATATGGTTCAATAAAGTTATATGACTCAAAATCCACTGGAGAGACATCTATCTGTAGATGAATCCAACGTATTTTATACAACAATTAATAGTTGTATTGCCGGAAGGCTATCCGATTACGTCATTGTATCTTGGAATATGCCATCTTCACTATTTCCTGTTCTTCAAGTAGTACAGCTTCCAGTCCCAATATTCTTGTAATCTTGAAACACCATAGTTGGAGTAATCAAAATCAATGTTGGAAATCTCGTGCTGAATCATGGCCCAAATACCCCAGTAGAATCCTGGCAAGCCGTAGAAGGTGGATATCTCTTTGATTATAGCATTGACTTCATCTTTGGAGGCATTTTCATTATTCAAGTAGCCTTTAACCCACCTGGTGAGCACAGGATCGTTCTCCTTAGGAATAGGAATACGGGAACGGTCACATTGAAAACCTTGCCATTCTGCCAAATGATTAGCTATGTCAAATGCTCTTGGTGCAGGAAGCATGTATTCGTAATCGATGAATTTGATAGGGTTTTGAGACAAGTCAGGCAATTCAGTCAATGGCTTTTCCAAGTCATATTCTTCTGGGACAATGACATTTCCTGACAATAAATCACAATGGGATGAAACGGTTGGAGAGTTGGAATTTTCCAAAACATTTCTCAACCATTGGAACTCGGCGATTATGATATCCTTGAGATTTTCTTCTGTCACCTCTGTTTCCAAATGATTGTTAAATGAGGCGATCATATTAGAATTCACAGGAACAATATTGATCCAATCTTCAATCAACTCCCATATATTGGAGATGGATCTTTTCTTTGGTTTCTTCGTTTTATTTCCATTTTCTATATGATGCTGAGGAGCCGCACCATTGATCTTGGACTTAGACTTCAATGTCTTTGAAAATCTACGCAAATTCTCAACACCCTCTTCAATCACTTTATAGTCCACTCTATTATGCCAATTACCCAAAGTTTGCGCAATCAAGGGGTACAAGTTTTCGTTGCTCAATTCTTCTGCTTCCAAAGATCTTCCAGGTAAAAATCCATACACCAAACCATTCTTGAAACGAGAATAGATCGTGGGTGCCAAGTTAAGGGAGTTCAATATCAAATGCAGGATAAACTCCCGATGTCTATCAATGATAAGATTGGTTCCGTGTCCATATACTCTGATCAACACTCTATCTTCCTTGTACTTACACGATAAAAGCATATTTGTGATCCCTCCGGTCAATTTTTTGAAACTGATGCTCGAAGGCTCGGTCCAATTGGGAAACACCTTGGTAAGCACTCGTCTCAACTGCACAAAGTCATTGTCCAAGTTATCTGTAAGGTCAATAATAACTTTGGGCATGTAGACTGCGTGGGTGCTGTAGTTGTTGATGATGGAAGTCAAGCTTGTGGAAAGACCAGAATCCTTGCCGTTTCCAGCGAGTAATGCCGATGTATCAGTGGAAGCACCAGAAGGTGGTGTGGGATCGTTTTCCACATCCGACAACGAGGGGTTATTCAAACTGTACACCAAGTTTTTATTCTTCAAGTAGAGCTTATCGGGAGTGAAATCGGCATAGTCTTGCGCTGTGTCACTCAACAAACTATCAGAAAAGGAGTTAAACGAATTCACAGGTACACAGTGTACACTGTTGTTGGAGATAAAGCAGTAGGCAGAAGATGATTGGCTGCCGCCGTTTTCCAAGGACATGTTAGTTATCGGTGTACTCAGCGGTGTTCTGAGAAGATGCAGCAAGAAATGCGGGTATTTGTTATCAAGGGGAGTGGATCCAGACGGATTAGGGGAAATGAACAGCTGTGGTTAAAAGTTCAACTATCAACAAATATCGGTGGCACTGTTCGTTATACCGCGCTTGTGGTTGATGATATGCGGCCGGCACGGAACTCGTGATTCTCGTACGAAGGATTTGCGATAAAGTGATGAATGTAACCACCGGGATAGAAGGACGAATCTGGTTTATCGTGTGAACATTGACCAAGCCTAGGGTGTCAAAAGGCGTCGTGCGCGCACCGTGTATCCTTTAAGTATTTCACATGTCAGTAACGCACAACTGGGGAACGACACCAGTTGGGCGCATTACCTAATGCAGTTTAGGAGGCGATGATTAACGGAGCTGATAAGGAGAAAGGAGCAAAAAAGAAAGGAACAGCTCGCACTCAGGATTGAACTAAGGACCAACAGATTTGCAATCTGCTGCGCTACCACTGCGCCATACGAGCTGTTTGTTGGAGATGGAAAATTTTGATGTTGGTAGCAGGTGGTGAATGAAGGGAGGATTTTGTATGATGTAGATCAATTTGTGCGATTTGTGAATGCGACGATGAAGATAACCGAATTAAGTAAATAGACAGATTTAAAACAATACATAGTGATGATCTCTCTTGTTAACAGATGAATCTTCTTCATTTGACAGGTATCTAGGGATGTATTGTAAATTCTTAATCTGGGACCTTTTTTGGGTCCCCCACTCCATTTATACTTTTCGAGGTTCAGTGGGTAATAAAGACTGTTTTGGTAATGTACTATCCTTCGGGGTGGTACACTTGGTATTTTTAACATTACAGAGAAGATTAGTATTTTCCTTGCAGAAAGATGTCACTTTAGGAAGAGATCTACCATTTTTAGTAAATACAGATGTAAATTAAAAAGGAGCCTTTGAGCCCCACGCTGTTCATTCCCTAGCTAGCTAGCTATGTTTGTACGTAAAGGTAATCACTTCATTGTCTACTTTCTCTCTATGTTTTAGTTCAGTAAAATCACAAGTTTAGACGTTAATTTGTTAATTTGTTAACTACATGCAACTACATTCCATTCTGTGAACCCAACTAAATAAACTTAATTTTGCTGAATTCTTCAATCATAGTGATTTTGTCTTATTGATACTGTTGATCACTTAATCACCTCTGAATGCTCATAGTATTAAAATCCCAACTCCAATTATTCTTCGCAATTTAATACCACCTTAGTACCTCAGACCTCAACAAAATAACCACCATGCAAATTGTTTCCAAACACTGAAAACATCGAAATATACCAAAATCCCTTCTCAACCCCTTCAACCTGTAATTATAATCCTCCAGTCGATATACTTCGAATATTGTCACAGTCTGTTCCCTCGGCCTCGCTTCCACATGCAGGGTTCAAGAGGGGAAGCATCACCTTATTCAGGAAGTATCCAAGCTATTATTTGAATTAGAACTATCATTAGACTATAGTTCAATACGGACATGCCATTCACTCCAAGTGCCCATTTGCTGGGCCAATTGCAAGAGATTCTCACGGAATTGACCGTGGTGGAAGAAGGTGCAAAATATGCTCAGATTCCAGCAGCCATTGCGGGACTTACCAACGAAGAGGAGACAGTTTTCTTGGGCAGTGGTGGAGTTAAAAACATTCAAACAGGCCAGCCTGTTTCTATCGATCACCAGATTTCATTATATTCTTGTACGAAGTCATTAACAGCTTTTGCAGCTTTGAAGTTGTGGGAATTGGGGAAATTGGATTTGGATGATCCAGCAAGCAAGTATCTCCCATGGATTGAAGAAATCGGAGTTATTGAGCCCAATTCAGTCAGTAAAGATGGAGAGTTTACTGTGAATCCTCGTAAACCAAAGTCTCCAGTGACAATTCGTCACTTGTTTGTCCACACTTCGGGATTCTCCTATAATTTCTTGTCCCCCGATTACTACTATTTAGCCAAAAAGAATAATGAGGAAAACCTGTTGGACCCTTCCAACGCATACTTTCACAACTTGAGAACCCCACTAATTTTTGAGCCAGGGTCTCAATGGCTGTATGGACATAGTTCCGATATTTTGGGATTCGTTGTGCAAGAAATCTCTGGCAAGCCATTGGGACAATACTTGAAAGACGTATTGTTTGAACCTCTAGGAATGAATTCGACTACGTTCCACGTCAAAGATCCTTCCAATGTAGTTCAGCTTACTTTCCGTAAGAAAGACCAGTCCTTCATTCCCAGCAAATTATCAATGAATTTAGACCCCAAATTGGATATGGGGGGCCAAGGTGCAATAAGCACTGTGGCCGATTATTTGAAATTTATTCGAGTATGGTTGAATTTTGGTTACTCCCCCGACGCTGGAAGCAGAGTCTTGCAAGAAAAGACTGTCAGGTATGCCCTCCAGAACCATTTGGAGCCTGGAATGCAAATCCAGTTCCAAGTGCCAAATGCCCCAAAAATCGATGATGGGTTCACTCTCGCAGGGAATGCTATAGGAAAGACAAAATTGTTTACTGGAAGACCTGCTGGAAGTGTTTACTGGGGAGGTTTGGCCAACTTATTCTACTGGATAGACTTTGAAAACCGAATTGGTGGGTTTTGGGGCTGTCAACTTGTGCCTCCTGGAGATCCAATTTCCATTGGAAATTATTTCAGATGGGAGGCTACAGTTTACCAGGAAATTAAGCAATTGCAAAGAGAGGGAAAATTGTAATGACTTAGTTAGTGGGTATAGAGTTAAATAAATCGTATGAATTATGAGCAAAGCCAATGCGGTGAAATCACAAAAATATAGAGACTAACGTCAGGGCCAATTTACGAGGTACGATCCAAATTACACTCGCTCACTTTCATCTTCTCAAGTCAAAGAAAAGCCGAATACTATATTGTTAGGAGCACAAAACCACAACTGAGAAACAAATTAAAAGTTTATATTAATTTCTCATTAGAGGACAACAATCAAAGGATTATCTACTTCAATATACTGTGTTTTTTAGTACCAACCTTAGTATAGAGATATCTCATTATATAGACAATTGGGTGAGTTTATAACGCGACATTGGATGGTGAAGAAGAATCGGAATAAGCAACATTAGATGTATAGAAGAAGGATACGTATATATTCAAATTTCAAGTGTATTTGCTATATTTACGACTCTTCTAGTTATAAGTGATAATTATATATATCTGATCTTAATAGGTTGACTGCAAATTGTATGTACTACCAACGGAACTGAAAAACACGCACCTGTATACGTGAACCAAATCCTAAAGCGCGATCTATCAACGCGTATTCATCACAACCATGTATGGAGATCTAGGCAACAAACTCATACTTGATGCCAAGCGGACATCGACGCTTTCGGCCATTCCGCTCTACCAAGCGGATCTCGTCAGAGATATCATCAAAGAAACTCAGGATCTTAACAAAGACGCGGAGTTTCTACAAGAACAAACGTACGAAGGCGATGAAGCCAAGATCAACCAATGCCAATTATTCGTGACTCTCTTATCAATGAGGCGAAACAAGAGATGCTTGTTAGCGTACGAAAACCTTCGGGCTCAGAAAGTCGCTGAATTTGCATGGTTGAACATTGATCCTACTGATGGAGTAAATGGTGCCATTAACATCAATACAATTGCAGATAACTATATTTATTCTAATTATACCACGCAGCTTTCGTTGGACAACTTGAATCACGCGGAAGAAGAGTACTTCAAGGCATACCAGGACTTGATGTTGGAGTATAAGTCGTCCTTTGCTGATATCGATCTTTCAGGAGACTTGGAACCACCAACAAATATCTTTATAGACGTGAGGGTGTTGAAGGATGGTGGGGAGGTGCAAACGGAGTACGGGTCGTTCAATTTGATCAAGGATTCTCAGTTTTACGTGAGAAAGTCGGATGTGGAGAGATTGATCCAGCAGGGATATCTCGAGGAATTGTAAGTAATGAGTAATGAATCAACGACAATGAGCTACATTGTAAGGTATTTGGCGGTTAGATTAATCTGACTATAACTCTGGGTAACAGATTATGATTGAATGTTATAGTATGCTGGAAAGATATAACTGCAAGAATATATCATGTAGTCCACAATAGTACTATATTTGATCGACTGTCTTGTTTTGGAGGCATATTGTTTGGTTATCTCTATTCAGTCAAGTGTTTTCGTTGGTTAACTGTAGAATGTGGGGTCACAGACCTGGGATGAGCTATTACTTATTGTTAATGGTATAATACAATTGCACGTCAAATTTCTATGCTTTGATGTTTGGACAGCCAATGCCATCGTTTTCTATAGCTCATATGCAATGAATTGAGCCTCTGGCAAATTACCTCCGGCGAGTTTCCTCTGGCGAATTGTCCTAATGATTGACTCTGATGGACCTCTATTGAGTTAACCTCTGTGAACCGATTGACTTTATTATCAAATCGTACTGTTCATCCATTCTACCTAATTATCCACACCTTCCTTCTTTTCTAGCAACTCCTCCAACTCATTCAATTGCTCGTCCATCTTCTTGCGTCCCAACTTGGTATTCTTCTGGTCCACACTAATTGGCAAAATCATCACATTGTCCTTGTTCTTATCATAAACACCGATATTCTCGTCCATTATCCTCACTTCTTTTCTCAAATCTATAGCCACTTTACTCAACGTTCCGTAGATGCTCTGTGTCTGTTTGGTGAACAACTCTTTAGCATCCTTGGGATTTCTTCCTGAATCGGAATAGATTTCAAAGAGTGGTGATATTTGATCGAGTAGCGCCACGATCTTGGAGTCGATTTCGTGTAATGAATCGAGTCTTTCTTGCACAAAGTTGTCTGCCTTGTCTTCCATAGTAATTGATGAATTCGCACACATCTCACAGCTAATAAATATTAATTACTATCACCAGATCATTCTCAGTAATAATCCACCAAATCTTCAGATTTGAGTATAAAACGAAGTTCAATCGACTAAGAACGTGGCCACAGTCGTAATTGCAAGTCATTTTTTACCTCAATCCCAAAAACCCAACAATTAACTCCATCTGATGCCTATTGATCTTGGATTAGCTCGAGTAGCACGACTCTTGAGTCATTTGAACAATCCCCATATAAATGCATACAAATCGATACATGTGGCCGGAACCAACGGTAAAGGGTCCACTGTGTCGTATATTCTGTCGATATTGACCAAATCCAACATCAAAAATGGACGGTTCACCTCGCCCCATATTCTTCTGTATAACGACTGTGTGTCGATCAATAACGAGGCGTACCCAATGGCCAAGTTTCAAAAAGTCAGCGCCTTTGTTCAGGAAAAGAACCAGCTTCTCAAGCTTGGATGTACGGAATTTGAGCTTCTTACGGTTACTGCATTCAAAATATTCGAGATTGAAAAAGTCGAGATTGCAATTATCGAAGTGGGTTTAGGTGGAAGATTGGATGCTACGAACGTATTGGAGGCTTACAAGAACGGCGGTGGGGTTATTGCCACTGGAATCACAAAAATCGGCATAGATCATGAAAATTTATTAGGGAATACTTTGGGTAAAATTGCATTTGAAAAGGCAGGAATTATCAAAAAAGGTATTCCGTGTGTGGTAGATAGAACAAACTTGCCAGAAGCATTGGAAGTGGTTCAAGAAAGAGCTCGGGAATCAAATGCTCCCTTATATAAGGTGGATGGATTAAGTGAACTGGACCCTGCGCCAAAACCAGAATTTTCTATTGATACCATCAAGGATTACATCAAACAGACTCCACTTCAAGGGGACTACCAGACGCAAAACCTTGGAGTAGCACTCAAAATCGTGGAATTAATCCCAGACTCCAGAATTACCAGAGAAACAATAAATGAGGGTATTACCAATACTTCATGGAGAGGAAGATTACAATCGTTAACTATTCCTAAAATTGGGCTCGATATCATCCTTGATGGTGCACATAATGAAAGCGCAGCCATTGAGTTGGCCAAGTATCTCTCCAGGTTTCAGGATGGATTTATCTTTGTGATAGCCATGACTAAAGGAAAGGCCGTTCCAAACCTCCTAAAGCATATTGTCAACAAAAACTATAGAATCGTGTGCACCACATTTACTCCACCGGAGAATATGCCCTGGGTATCGAGTTACAGTGTGGATGAACTAAAGGACATTTGCAAGGAGTATGTGAATGAAGTGGATGGAGTGGAAGGAATTGAACAGGCGTTGAGTTTGGTAAACCAAATTAAGCAAAATGGTGATCACAGGAAAGTCGTGGTGTTTGGAAGTCTCTACTTGTGCAGTGATGTATTGAGATTGGTGGAACATAATGAAACAGGATTATGATTATGAATGAATAAAAAGCTCATCATCATCTCACAGAAAACTAGAGCCATACTACTATGCTGAATGTATGAATATCATGAGACCCATAATTATGTCAAGAAAACAAGACCTAAACTACTATGCTGAATGCATGAACGATAAAAAGACCCATAATTATACATGATCATCTCATAGAAACTACGAAATATGATTTATAGACTAATATCTAATTTATAATTTAAAACCCGTAATAATTTGGGCTTTGCCCATACTTTCCACAGAATTAATGGCTAATACATTAGTGAAATGGTACACAATAATACTACGCATGTAACCGATAAAGAAGGAAAATCCACACTTAAATCCAATAAATCCATTTTAACTAAATCCCGTCTTATTACATGTACAAATTTAGTTCACCATTCAATCAGTGTAGTCTGATAGTGTAGTCTGATTCGTAATTCTCGTTCCATCTATGATCTCATAGTACTTAATCATTTACGCGAATGGATTTTTCAATCCAGACGCGTACCATGCCATTGAGTGAGTTTGAACAGCAGAGATTGGCCAATATCCAGCGGAACAAAGAGCTCTTGAAACAGCTCGAGCTTGACTCTCTTAGTTCGTCCATCAAACGGGAACTTCCACGAAAAGATGACTCCAAAACCAAAAAACGCAAGACTGAGCCCAAAAAAAGAGAACCAATAGAACCCAGTAGAAGATCAAGAAGAATTGCCGGAATCAAAACAGAAACCGAAGATCCGGAAGAACATGCACGGATCCAGCAAGAATTGGAGGAAAAAGAGCGCAAAAAGAAGGAATTGGAGGAATTGAAGAGAACTAGGTTGTTTGGAGACTTTAAGTTGATTGACTTGATTACTGATAAAAAGCTGGGAAATCTCAAGTTTGAAGATAAGGTGATACTGACAGAAGAGAAGAAAGTCAAAGAAGAGCCTAGTGATGAAATCGGTGAAGAAATTGCAGACGATAATAGAGTTCTTCAATTGCTCAAATCGCTAGGTAATAAATTTTCAGCTGGTGACTTTTATGAGGAAATTAAGCAGACCATTGATTACAATGATAAGGTTTTGGAGAAAAAACGAAAGGAGTTTGACAATCTTAAGATATATCCAAGGTTCGATCCCTTGGATATCAAAATCAGTCATTTTAGAATCACCTCCATGAATTTCCACCCTTCAACCACGGATCGAGTGGTTATGGCTGGAGACACCAATGGAAACGTGGGGATTTGGGCCGTGGACTCCAAGGAAGAGGATCCAACCATCACAATCTTGAAGCCTCATGGAAAGTCTATTTCTCGAATTCTCACTCCATCTAATTCTCCTTCTAAAATATATACCAGTTCCTACGATGGTTCTGTGAGAGAATTGGACTTGAACAAACTCGAATCGTCTGAACTTGCCTATTTAAATGATCCCTGGGAATCAAATGACTATGCTCTAGGTGTTTCCGATATAAATTTGTGCAAGGAAGGTAATCCCAATGTATTATACATGACAACATTACTGGGTAACTTCTATCAACACGATCTCAGAACTGCATTCAAAAAGGCTGACGCCAAGTCATTATTACGTTTGCATGATAAGAAAATTGGTTCTTTCAGTGTAAATCCGTTATTGTCTCATCAAATTGCAACTGCCTCTTTGGATCGGACATTGAGAATCTGGGACTTGAGAAACGTCTCCAAGTCCCAATGGTCTGATTTTGAAGGCCAAAGAAGTCCGCACGTTTACGGAAGTTACTCATCCAGACTCTCTGTATCGTGTGTGGATTGGAACAACGAAAATAGATTGGTGTGTAATGGTTATGATGATAATATTGCCCTTTTTGATTACAGTGGATCGAAGGGAATTTCTCCCATCACCGAATGGGCCAAAAACTATCAAGTCCCAAGTAAGGATAAAGAGCTTGTCCCGGATAATTTGGTGCCTTTTACCAAAATTAGACACAATTGTCAAACTGGAAGATGGGTGTCTATTCTCAAGTCTAAATGGCAAACTCTGCCAGAAGATGGAGTCCAGAAGTTTGTCATTGCCAACATGAACAGAGGAGTGGACATATATGACCAAAAGGGTCAGATTATCTCACACTTGTCGGATTCTGTGGGAGCAGTTCCTGCCGTGTCTGTTTTGCACCCAACCAAAAACTGGGTTGTAGGGGGTAGTGCCAGCGGAAAAGTGTACTTGTTTGAATAAAATAGTCGTTGCCCATTGCACAGGGACACAAGTGGAACATTCTCATTCATTATGTATTATAAAAGTAGTGGTAGTATAATGATTAATAAATTACAACTGCCAATTGTGCCAACCATATTATTAGAAGGTGTACTTAAGATATTCTTAATAAAGGTGTTAATAATTATATTGTTCTATCGAAGGATTTGCAACTTTCATAATTTGGTAAATATATGAAAAATGTAAAAATGTGAAAAATGTGAAAAATTTAAAAGTTTAAGCAATACAAATTATTTTCAGTCACAATCAAGATAATAATCGATGAATAATATACAATTAAAGGGTCCATAATCAGAAACTCAATTACACTATGACAGAAAGTCGACTACACTATCATCACAGACACTCATTAAACCAATATTTTAATGATCTTATTATATTTAAATTACCTTTTGATAATGGTTCTCTTGATAATTCAAATCAACCTACCTATTGTCCGCTACACGAACTCTAACTCCCTTACATTGGGTACTACACAATATTAATGTACACGTATTATTCCATCTAAGTATGAACTTAAGCAGATGGGGTCATGACTTGCCAGACTCTGATGACATTGTCAGTGTAACCGGCAAACAAGTTTTGACCGTCAGCAGACCAAGCCAAAGAGATGGCTTCTGGGTCCTTGGCCTTGGCACCGATGGCGAATTCTGGCTTCAATTCGTCCAACAAAGATCTTTCTTGCAACTTGAAGATCTTGATACCAGTGGTAGTGGCAGCAGCCAACCAGTATCTGTTTGGAGAGAAAGCCAAAGCGTGAACTTCAGCAGAAGCACTCAAGGTGTACAAGGTCTTCTTTGAGTTCAAGTCCCACAAGATGATGACACCGTCCTTACCAGCGGAAGCGCAAAGGGATCCATCTGGAGACAAGGTAATACAGGAGATGTAACCGGTGTGACCGATGAAGTCGGCGTTGACAGAGTAGTCAATCAAGTCCCAGGACTAAAAGTTAGTAATGTTCACAAGGTCTATCAGAGATCTTGGTGATAAAGTTATGTCTCATTCGGCGAACCGTCTGAAGTAGCAAATATAATAGCATCATCTAGACCAGATTTGTATACATACCTTAACGGTCTTGTCCCAAGAAGCGGACAAAACAGTGGAAGAGTTGTCGGATGGAGAGATTCTGACGGCAGAAACCCAGTCACCGTGACCAGTCAAAGTGGCCATACATTCACCAATGGTGTTCCAGACCTTGACGGTCTTGTCACGAGAGGCAGAAACGATTTGTCTCAAGTTCTTGGCAATAGAAACGGACAAAACGTCACCGGTGTGACCAACGAATCTTTGGGTACATTCACCAGATTCCAAGTCCCACAATCTCAAGGTCTTATCCCAAGAAGCAGACAAAGCGTAAGCACCGTCGGCAGAGATAGTGACATCTTGAACAATGTGGTTGTGGCCTCTGAAGGACTTCTTGGCGACACCGTATTGGTTGTCTTCACCGCCAGTCAACTTCCAGGTGATCAAGGTCTTGTCTCTGGAACCAGACAAGAGCAAGTCTGGGTGGGCTGGGGTGGTGGCCAAGGAAGTGACCCATCCGTTGTGACCTTCTAAGGTACCTCTCAAAACTAAAACTTCGTCAGACATATTGTAGTTGATGTATAAAAATTTTTCAGATTTTGAAAAAAAGTATATATGTGCGGTCACGTGGGCTGCGCATTATAGGTGCGCCAAAATGAATTTTAACTAGCGTCTGCGGCCGTGCTCACATTAACTACCATAGCGGTCTCGGAATTACACTTCTGGCGGTGACTGTTTTTGCCGAGTACTATGCAGGACCCTCGCATGCCACTAAGGCTTAACTATGGGGTCTAAACAACACGTACCATGGCATTGAAAGTTGCAGTAATTAGTGGGGGAACTGCTACCAATGAATTGGTCTCGTTATTTCTGTCAATTAGTCCCAAAGTCGCGTATATTCTTCCTATTTCAGACAATGGAGGCTCCACATCCGAATTGATCAGGGTAATTGGTGGTCCTGCCATTGGTGACATCAGATCCAGATTAACCAGATTAATCCCTGAAAATCAAGAAGGATTACGAAAATTGTTAAGTTTCCGTCTTTCTCCAGATCCAAAGATTGCCAAAGTTCAATGGAATGAAATTGTGGATGGTCAACACGAATTGTGGACAGGCATCTCATCGTCTACCAAGGAGATCTTTAGAGCATTCTTTATACACGTCCATGTGGATTTGTTGAAACGGTCCAAGCTCCAAGCGACCAATTCCAAAAAGCAATTCAGATACGAATTGGCCAATGTGGGTAATTTATTTTTGACTGGAGTTAGACTCTTTATTGGTTCTTTGGATTCTGCAATTGAATTGTTTTCAAAGATCACGGGAATCGATGGCAATATCGAAGTCTTACCGTGTATAAATACCAATTTCACCTACCATATCAGTGCAGTCTTGCAAAATGGGTTGATTATCACAGGCCAATCTCAAATTTCGCATCCTTCAGATATAGATCCTAGAGTGGACAATTATCCTCCTCCAATAAGTAAAACCAGACCTCCAACTCCGGAAAATGTAACTAGAACCAATTACTTTGGTACTCCGACCATTGATGGGCTCACATTGGAAAGTCCTTTAAATCATGTGGCAATTGCAAATTCGCGTCGTGATAGTGTTCCTGGAGTTTTCTCTGATTCTGAAGAGGAAGAATCAGGAAACATTCCCCAGTATACTCATCCAGAATTGAAAAAGTCACAACTTCATTTCAACAAAACAGAAAACATCCAACCCTTATTGTCTCCAATCAAGAGAATCTTTTACGTATCACCCTACGGGCAAGAAATATGTCCTACGGCTCACAGTAAAGTGACATCTACGGTTTCCAACGCCAATGTGATTATTTATTCTATCGGATCGTTGATGACCAGTCTTGTACCAATTGTCATTTTGAAAGGTATAGGAAAAGCCATTGCAAATGAAACAAACCATCAAGTTCCCAAGAAAAAGATCCTTCTTCTTAATGGATGTCAGGACAGAGAAACGTTTGGAATGTCGGCCGTGGATTTCGTGCGGGTGATAGTTGAGCTGGCAGTGTATTCAATTGATGTAACAAAAGTCACGCCGGACGTGAACATTACCATCAATGTGAATGATACTAATTGGAGTAGATTTATAAGTCATTTGATATACATGGAAGACCCCCAGATTGAAGTGGATGTGCAATATTTGGCATCCAGGGGAATTCAGTGTGTGAAAGTGAAGAAAGTATCGGGTGCCGAGTATTATGATCCGGCTGATCTCAAGGTCCAAATCCAAGCTATCATCGCTAATGAATAATGTTATCATTAATAAACTTAAATAGAATCAACGTAATGCTAAATATTAATAATTCTATCGTCTGCTCCAGATGCCCACACCACCAGTATATCATATATTAATTGAATGGAATGATCCATATTCAATTAAATTGACTCATACTCAATTAAATTGATCCATATTCAACTAAATTAACCCATATTGAATTAAATTGATCCATTCAATAAGATTGACCATATTCAATTAATTTGTAGATATGCTCAACTACCACCAAACCAAATCAATCGTACCAAACCTTGATCAATTCTTCCGACACGGCAGAAGGAGTCAACACTCCCAAATCCGTGATCAATGCAGTGATGTATTCGTGAGGAGTGAAATCAATCAATTGAGTCTTGAGCAAGTCCTGGTCCTCGTTTTGCTCATTACTACTTTCCACCAATCGACTGATATCTGTAGGCAAATCGTTTGGAGCCAAAGGAAACAATCTGACGAACTTGTGGGATTCGGTGACCACGTAAAATGGAATGTTGTTGGTTTTGGCCAAACACCCAATTTGGTAAGAACCAATATGGTTGATGATCCCACCACTTTCGGCCACACCTTCTGCTCCAACCAAGATCTTATCGACATTGTGAATAACATAACCGACGGCGTTGTCCACGATTACTTCCACTGGAATATCTGCTTCTCTCAATAACTTGGCCATATGGTATCCTTTACCTGTAGGTCTAGATTCAGTAACCTTGACTCTGAACCGAATCAACTTCTCTTTTCTGGCTTTCAACAACAATTGATACACCACTCTGGAAAACGAATGCACCAAGATGGTATCATCATCTTTTATAAAAGGAATACCGAATTCCGCCAGTTTCTTTCTTGATTCTTTGGCTCTTTGAACGAACAATTCACCGTTTCCCACCAAGTTCTTTTTACAAGACTCCCAATCAGAGTACAAGTTGGTGTTTCTCAACACGAATCTCATGAACAAATCACAACCAGCAGAAAGGGAAATGGCATTGGAGATGGACGACTTAAGCGTGTCAATGTTGGACTTGACGAGTTTGATGAGTTCGGAAGAGGTCGATGGTTCTTTGATTCTGAGCATGGTCACAAGCGACTCGATGGCCGCAATGGGCATGGTCATGTCCTTGTCTTCCTCCAAGAAACGGAGGTATGTTTGCTTGATGTCAAAGGTCTCTTCAGTCATGGTGATGAGAATGATTTTTTTGTGAGATCTAGCGTATATATAGCGACTGGTTATAGTGGAGCGAGCGGGAGAAATGGGAGACTACCAACAATTTTGTGTGATTGAATTAGTATATTTGGTGTGGTGGGTGGTGGTAGGTGGGAAATGGGACCTATTTTGTGTTTAAATAATTAAATTGTGGGATTCTGGCTGGAATCTTGGGAGTCACTTGCTGGTTATGATAATGAAAGAAATGGAATTGTAATTAATTTTGGCCACTATTCGATTAGATTTATGATTAGGTATTGTGAAATTGGGTATATCTCTGCAGTAACAGTCAATTATTGCTTAACCGAACAGTGTAAACTGGGTTATCATGGTTATACCGTCCATTTACAATTAGTGAGGCATTGCGTAGCCAGAGATAAAAGCAAGTTGGGTCATAATAACAATCCATTTAATGGGAAGGGAAGTTATGTAGAGAAAACAGATGTTGAAAGAATTCTTTTTTATCTTTTGAGGATTGTTTAAAGGAATATCAAATTATGAAAGGTGGATTTGCATCCAATTATATTAGAATAGGAAGATTGGCTAATCAGGCCTAAATGGTCAAAAACTAATCAAAATAGGTTTTAGCTGTCAATTCCACGGATTTCAGCAATTAAGAACTCCAGTAACCCTTTCAATTCACTCAAAATTGCGTTTGCCTTTATCTACAACCAGTTGACTATTAGTAAGGTATTCTGTAATCAGATAACCATAAAAACCACATTCTCTCCTATTTTCCTGTAAATTTCCACTAAATTCGGAAATTAACACCCCCACCGTCCCTCACTCTTCTACTAGCTTCCCACTTTCTCTCACCTACTACCACAATTTTACTTGGGCCCACCATATATCACTTCGCACACCAATTTTTCATCTCATCACTACACTATGGTCAAGCAAGAAAAGAGCCTGTTGTTTGTGGACGAAGACGAACGTGTTTCTGAAACCGAAGAGTCGCCATTGGAGCACGAAGAGGACATCCAACCAGAAATCGTCGATGATCCAATCATCGAGTCCATTCCCCTTGTGTTGAACACAGTCCAAGCCAGATCAACACAATCATTACACATTTTACAGTACCCCGGAAGGCCGAAGACTCGTCCATTGGAACTGGAAACATACACTTCATCAGTGAAAGAAGAATCGAATTATTTGGAAGTCAAATTGCCATTGGATACTTCCAGATTCTTCAATGTCAATAGATTGGAAGAATGGGGAGAATCGATTGGAGAGCAAAGTCTTGGAGGAGTTTTAGATAAGTCCGACGGTGGATTATATGTTGCTCAAATCGTAAAGGAAGGGGACCTGAAAAGAGT
The DNA here is from genome assembly GCA_003706525.2 of Suhomyces canberraensis. Lineage (NCBI taxonomy): Eukaryota > Fungi > Ascomycota > Pichiomycetes > Serinales > Debaryomycetaceae > Suhomyces > Suhomyces canberraensis. The sequence goes on from PPLP02000015.1 coordinate 408,713, forward strand.
GGTATTGATTCCTGTGGACGGAACTACTCAGTTGAGACCCTCATTCAAGTATATTGATGATGTTGACCAAATGGCCCAGAGTCAAAGAAGAGCAGATTCTGCTGATTCCTCCAAGAACAACAATTTCCAGATTTTGCAGAGTTCTGCCAAATCAGGGTCTCAGTTGACCAATGACGGACTTGCCAATGCTTTGGGAGAGTCTTTGAGACACATCAAGAGATTCGATGAAGAAGATTGGTCCCATTTGAAATGGAACCCAGCACATACTGAGATTTCAAAGAGCATCAACGAGCATTTAAAACACGGGAGTGACGGGATCGAGCTCTCGACCGAGACTACGTTCGATGAGTATTTGACTGATTTGACCAATGTATAGTAGCATATAGATAATGAATTAAGAAATAATAGAATGTTAATTGAATGTATAGATGACGACTGGGCCAAGGATAGATTTTTAATGATGGTCAACTAAATGTAGTAATGAAGAATATGATAAGAATCAATATCAAGTAATTTATTCACTTAAGTATAGTGATAAAGAATACTCTGAGATTCGGTATTGAATAATCATTCAATTGAATATAGTAGTAATGAATAGTCTAAGAATCAGTATTAAGTAACTCTATTTTTATTAAGTATAGTAATAGCTTATGAATAGTTCAAGAATCAGTATTAAGTAATTCTATCCAATTATGTATAATAATAATAAATACTATAAGAATCAGTATTAAGTAAATATGAAATAGTATTTGTCAAGATATGATATTTTTCTATAAATTTATCAAACTACTTCAATAAATGAAAAATAGCAAGTACAATTGATAAATAAATAGCCAAGAAGCTATTGATAATCTAGTAAATAAACAAACTTTTAATAACATCTATACACCAGCTATTCCATCAGCTGTATAATATAATTCTACTCTTCTTTATCATACAATAATATCTCATTCGCTCTTATTAATGGTATAGTAATAATTAATGAATACTATAAGAGTTCACTCAAAATCACCAAAATTTTCATCTTCAAAGAGACAATAACCTACACTCCCCATTCACCGAAACTACTTACTCTAAACTATTCCATTTAAATAATAATTCTAATATAAATCTTGTAGTCTCATTCCCCAGTCTCACTCCCATCTATCTCATCGATCTCATCGCGAAAGAATAATCACGATACACTATGGAGGACGATGGCATGTTATTGAACTTCGCTGTTCCCAGCGAAGGAACACAAAGAAAGCAAGAAAAGGTCACCGGAGGAAGATGGAAGGACCGTAGACGTCATCAGCTTTCCTTGAGCGGAAAAGCACCCGTTCCTGCTCACAGTGTGAACAGTTCGGTGATCGAGAATTCCAGATTGAATTCCCAAGATTCCAAGTCAGAAGGATCCAAACCAAAGAGATCCGAAGGCGTCAAGAGACCACAACAACCGTTATTGGGTCTTTCCTCAAAAAAGGTCAAGTTTGCGGAAAGTAAAGGTGAATTTGGAGGAAATGGATCATCATATGTCTCTTCGTTATTCACATCCAATACCCCCAATTCTTTGGAAATCTCTTCGGATACCACCACATACCAACCATCCAATGCCCCATTGGACACTTCCAAGTTCGATGGTTTGGGAATCAACGAAAGATTGGCAAAGCATCTCACCGAAACCCTCAGATTCAAGCACCCTACAAAGGTGCAACAAACTGTACTTCCTACAATGCTCCAAACACAACAGGATCTCTTTGTGAAGGCCCAGACCGGTTCGGGTAAGACGCTTTCGTTCCTTCTTCCGATATTTAACAAGTTAATGCAAGAAAGAATCACCCGTGACTCGGGTCTCTTTGCTGTGATTTTAACTCCCACCAGAGAACTCGCCAACCAAATCTACGGAGTCATGGAAACCTTGACCAGATGTTGCCACCACATTGTGCCGGGAATTGTGATTGGTGGGGAGAAAAAGAAATCGGAAAAGGCCAGACTTCGTAAAGGAGTGAATATTCTTGTTGCTACTCCAGGTAGATTGGCCGATCACATTGAAAACACCGAAACCTTGGATATCAGCCAGTTGAGATGGTTGGTGTTGGACGAAGGTGACAAGTTGATCGAATTGGGATTCGAAGAAACCATCACCAAAATCACCGACAAAATTACCGAAAAGTCAGAAATCTGGAAAACCTCCGCTACCTACAAGAATTTTCCTAAGCAAAGAGTCAATGTGTTGTGTTCGGCCACTATGCAAGCAGACGTGGAAAAATTGGGTAGTATCGTGTTGAAAGATCCCAAAATGATCGAAGACAAAAACGAAAGAGAGGGAACCACTTCGTTTGACCACAATACCGAACAGAAAATGACTGCACCAGACCAATTGGTGCAATATGTGACTGTGGTGCCCCCAAAATTGAGATTGGTCACGTTGTGTGCTCTATTGAAGAAAGTGGGTCAAAATAAGACAATGGTGTTCTTTTCGTGTTCTGATTCTGTCAATTTCCATTTCCAAGTTTTCACCAAAGATGGTAAGAAATTCAAAAAAGTCAAGAACGAAGAAGGAAAAATTGAGGTCCAACAAGTAGATGCTGATGAAGATGACGAAGAAGAAGAAATCGGAGTCATGACTGCTCCTTGTTTGGGTGAAGATTCCACCGTATTCAAGCTCCACGGGTCTATGTCGCAACAAGCCAGAACCAGCACTTTGCAATCATTTATTAAGGATACCTCTAACCATTCTGTTTTGTTCTGTACGGATGTTGCTTCTCGTGGTTTGGATTTGCCAAATATCTCCAATGTCATCGAATACGATCCTCCCTTCACGGTCGATGATCATTTGCACAGAATCGGTAGATCTGCCAGAGTCGGTAACAAAGGTAGTGCTACGTTATTTTTGCTTCCAGGAACCGAAGAAAGCTACGTTGATGGAAAATTGAAGGTTGTTCATCCAAATAAAGGTAGTTTAAGAATTATTGGATACGAAGAAATATTAAAGGATGGGTTTGCCGAAGAAGCAGACAGTGAGGCTCCGGTCAAAAAGACCAAGGATCCAAAGAGAAAAGAAGGTAAATGGGATATTCATGCTACCACATGGCATCTTGAAGTTGAAAGATGGCTATTGGAAGACTCTTCCATGCATGAAAAGGCAGGCCAGGCTTTCACTTCTCATATCAGAGCATATGCCACTCATTTGGCTGCCGAAAGAAATTTCTTCAACGTGAAATTGTTGCATTTGGGACATTTGGCCAAGAGTTTTGGTTTAAGAGAAACCCCTAAGAAGTTGGGTAAAGCCGTAGGCATAACCACGGGAGAGAATAAGAAGGCAAAGAGAGAGGATCCAAGAAAGAAAATGTTGAGAATGGCCAAAATGGCCGTGAAGTCAACCTCAGATGAGTTTAACTATTGAGCAGTGCTCGTGTATAATAGAATAATAGGAGATTCACAAGGACTCCTACTAGCATGATATTTCAAGTAAAATTTATATTATAGATCTTTAATAAACCGAAGTAATCATCAAGTCGAAGGTATTCAGTAGAGCATGTTATGTGTGATTAAATGAATAATAATATATTTTATTCTAATTTTCATTAGCCAACTGTAAATGGTTCAACTGTAATTGAAATTGGGTCAATAGCTTTGATTATAATGACTTAACTATTCTCATTCTATTCTCATTCTATCCCTTTTCTGTATCGATTATTGACTTAACTATTCTCTTTCTATTCCTTTTCTGTACCCTTCAATGTTCCACAAACCGTGGTTTTCCCCCACAATAAATCCAATGCTTCTCTTTTTGTAGTATTCTCCAACAAGCTTGATATTTTGTATTATATCATCCAATAAAATGGCCTTTCCGGCAGCAATTCCATCTCCCAACCCCGGATGTCTAATGTTGACAATATGCAAATGGAAGTGGTAGTAGGAAGGATGATAATGAGCAAAAATCCTTAACTGATCCTTGGCAATTCCGTATTTTTCACTAGTTAAACTTCTCAATTTGTAGTCAAGATCTTCCAACCAAGCCACATGAGAACCATTCAAGTCTCTAATAGTGGAGATATCCTTTCTATTGACAATGCAGCACAAGTACAACGTTTCCAAGTTAATGGTGTCCCATTTCATATCTGGTAAAAGAACAAACCCGTTTTCCAAGTCCTTATCATGATGAACAAATGTCTCCGATTCCTTGCCTTCAAAAAGAATATTATACACCCATTTGATCCTGTTTCCTTTCATGGACTCTATGTATGGAACGGCGTACTTTTCGTAGATTTTAGGAGTCTCTAGAACATAATGTACTGGTTGTTGGCCGTACTTTCTGATATGAGTTTCAGTGGCAGGATAAATAAGATTCAACTTTGCTGCGGGGTTTTCTTCAAGACTTTGTTGAAGCAAAGCATTGGACCAGTAGTAAATGTCATTATGGTTGATTTGCAATGTCAGATCGACGTTCTTTGCAACATCTAACGAATCATCTGGGGTAAGGAAATGAGATTTTTCAATGGTGATAATTGCGTCATTTGAATTGGTGATCTTTCCAAGAAGAACAACCGATTTGGTCTGAGGGTCGCTCTTAAGAAGTTTTTCGAACTGGAACGACTTTATAAGGTCATTAAGCGACATTATGGTCTTAGGGGTCTATTGATAACTGGTGATATATGTGATGGATTATGTGAGTATTACGTAATTACCATACACAAGCTGTCACATGAACTGAACAGTTACCGATTCAATCATAGGGAATATTAGCTACAAACTATCTGAATCGATGACCTTTGATATTTGTTTTCAACTTAATTGGTCATTTTGATTGAATGTCAAATCCATAATTTTATTATTGACGTACTTAACTATTTACAATCCTCCATTCTCCACGTTTTCCCTATCACTGTTTTCATTCTCTAGGTCACTGTTTCTTCCATTTTCGTCTTCATCTTCCTCCGGATTCATATCGAAACAAACCCAACTTGGCCAGGCAATTTCGTCTCTCAAAATACCTCTCAATTGATCAATAAGGAATTTTTCTACTTTCCCCACGTTTCTCAACACGTTCTGCTCCACCTCTCCGATTTCCGACTCTATTCTAATCTTTTTGATGATATCGATTCTTTCTCGATTATTGGGGCCTGTAGAATAATCCACAAAATTGCCTCCATGCAATGGAGTATGAGTTGATTGGCCATTTGAACCAGATAATCCAAAATAATCCGTATTGGTTTCATTAATGTCACAGAGAAATGACAAAAATACCGATTTCTTTAGATATGCCATTGCAGCTATGCAATGGATATTAAGATCGGTTATGTGTAGTTTTATTGGAAGAGTGATGAAGCTAGGAGATGGATAGTTCACCAATAGGTTGACTGATAGTTCTATATGCATATTTCCCGAGTAGTTGATTTCCACGATCAATTGCATGTCGTCTGAGTCTCTGGATTGTGATTTTGTAGCGGTTGTGATTTGTGGTGCTGGAGTCCCTCTTTGACTAGTTTGATTGGATTGTCCTTTAAACGAATTATTGCGTAACGATGTTTGGTTCAACAAGTCTGCTGGGGTCTCTGAGCCATTGGTAGCACTGTTTGGACCTAGACCAATGATATTGTTCACATTATAGTTTTGAAAGTAACTGAGAGTATTGTTTCCGAGCATCAATGAGATAGAGTCCAGAGACGTTCTTAATCTTTCAAGAGCAGGCGGAATGGATTCAGGAACCTTATCTTCTCTTTCGTTCAACCGAAGTGTTCCCAAGCCCGTGTTCAATGAATTCACGTCATTGTTTTGATCATCATCGTCTTCGTCGTCTTCATCATACGATGCATCTTCTCTAATAGATCGCCTTGCCTCCTCTTCTTCCTCTTCTTCTTCATATATAGGAGTGTGGACTTTCGATTCTGCTTTCTGGCCATCATCCTCTTCTTCGTCTTCATAGAAATCATCAAATGGGTCTCCTATGTGTCTTATGATGACTTCTGGTGGTTGATCTCCTAGACTAAAGTCTGTGACAGAAAGGTTGCTTATATAGGAAGGCAACGTGATATTACTAAACTGCTGGTGTAGGAATGCTTTGAGGGACTCATTGATGGCGGAATCTTGGGTCAACTTCTCCCAATTTATATCAAATGACATCTATGATATGACGTAGGGTGGTATAGAGGCAAGACTTAGTGTGCAGGTCGATTGGAAGATAGTCTGAGGTCCATTCAACAGAACATAATAATATTTGGATGGAATGTCTATGGAGTAGTTATAGAGTTGGCTTGTTGAGTTGAGCTGGATTGTGGTGGTAGATTTGTTAATAGTGGTGGTTAAAAGGAATTGTTTCTATCATTCTATGGTGATTATGTCTATAGTGATTATAGTGGATATATACGAAGGTAAATGGTTAATTGAAAATATAAATCCGAGGAAATAAGATAACTTTTTGTGGCAGTAAATGGACACCGATGTTAGGCTTCGATATAGTTAGTTAGACATGTGATATAATTGTTGTGGAGTTGGTTCGTTAATTTGTACTGGCTGCGAAATATGAATAACCGTATGGGCCGCATGATTTGGGGAAATAACGTCACAATTACTCAAAAACCTTCAAGTCGTGAAAAGCACAGGCTAATAGCAGCTGAAACGGTTTAGTCAACCACTATTCATATGTTCAAGTCTAATCAGTGGTATTCTTGCCAGATTTGTATAGACAGAGAATTATCCATGGACCAGTGTAAAATTAGCAAATCTCTCTAAATCAATTTATACGTAAGGAGTCCTATCCTATGAATCTGGTTAAAACAATAGTAGTACCCTTCGGATAATTTCATTTATATTAAATATCAATTATACCTGTTATTAAACGGAACGTCCAAAGCATCACAGACTCGTAATTGCCTCAAACTTCCATACTTAATCGGTCGTCCCTCAAATAACTGACAATACCAGCCAAAACTAGCAGCACTATTTAGGAAAATTACTATCTATTTCGTTGCCATGGCATTACCGTTCATTACCATTTCACCACCATAGCATTACCTTTCCACCACCACCCATCCCCACCCGTTACCTAATCCAATTACTCATTGAGACCCTTTCACGAAGACTCACAATTCCAATCGCAAATCTTTCGCTTCTCTTACTACACACCAACAATAACACCGGTAGAATACTCCAATGCAAAATACCTCGTAACTAATATTATCAATTTTAGCACGTTTCTGTAGATCAAACAGGCGACTTTTTAGTAACAGTTGAATATTCCCGCAACTTCCGCAATCACAACATAATCACCTGCTACAAAATCACTCATATTCGACCCCCAGTATAGCACCTTGACTATACCGTACCAAACGTTGTTGCTCCTCCTACCGGAAATACTCCACAGTTTATTTGCTTGTTCTCCACTTCATTCCACTCGCTTTATTGTGCAATCTGATCTTGCCCGCCCCACATCTCGGTCCGGAAACGGCGAAAATTTTCTGTATTTCTTTTACTCTGGGGTAACCAGAGCAGACTTTATCCGCTAAAACACACCCATTTTCCTTTCAACTTCACACCACATGATTGTTCCTAATCATATCCAGATCGTGGTGGTCGGTGCCGGACTCATAGGCCCTAGACATGCCCAACATGTCAAGGAAAACCCTTTCTGCCAATTATTTGCAATCATTGATCCATCTCCAGCATCCAAGCCAGTTGCGGAAAATCTTCAAACACAACATTTCAGCTCTATCCAGCAGATGGTTGACTACTGTGACTCCCACGGCCTTGACTACCCACAAGGGGCCATTGTCTGTACTCCAAATCATACTCATGTGAAGGTTAGTGCCGAGCTTGCATCTCATGGCATAAACTTATTGGTTGAAAAGCCGCTTAGTTTGACGATAGGAGAAGCAAAAGCGCTCAAGGAGTACGCTGCTCGGAACAACGTCAAGCTTTTGGTTGGTCACCATAGAAGATTTAATCCATTTATCTTGGAAGCAAAGAATAACTTGGATAGAATTGGAAATATCGTGGCTGTCCAGGGTTCTTGGTTTTTGAAAAAACCTGATGAATACTACAAGGCGTCGCCATGGAGAACATCCATAGAGACGGGTGGAGGTGTTTTGCTAATTAATCTTATTCACGATTTGGATTTACTTCAGTACTTATTGGGACCCATCGAAAAGATCTATGCGGAATTGTTGAAAAAGCAGAAAACTGAATATCCTGATGTGGATGAGGGTGCCGCTCTTGTTATCAAATTCAAGAGCGGAGTTACAGGTACATTCGTTTGTTCGGATCAAGTGACTTCTCCATTCAATTTCGAATCTGGAACAGGAGAAAACCCAACAGTTCCTCACCATCAAGACTTGGAAGGTTTCTACCGAGTTTTTGGTTCAAAAGGTACGCTTTCTGTCCCTGATTTGAATTTATATCATCAGCCAGAGGCGGGATCATGGTTGGATCCGGTTATTAAGGAGCAAATTGGAGATGTGGACGGAATCAAGAATCTCAAGCCATTTGATCTTCAATTAAGTCATTTCTTAGACGTTATTAAAGGAAAAACCGAACCTTTTTGCACCGCAGATGATGGAATGTCTGCTTTGCTCTGCATAGAAGCAGTCATGAAGTCCATCAAGCTGGGTGGCCCGGTATATTTGGACGATTTGAAAGACATCACTGCAGATCATACTGCCTTGGGTCTTAAAAATTAGAACTAAAATTAGAATTAAAATTCTAAAACTAGAAACAATTTACAAAGACAAACCCATACAACGAATCAGATTTAATAGAAGAATAGAATTTCATGTCTATTCTAATCGATTGCATTCTTGGGGTATTGCCTAATTTTATACATCATTGATAGAACCACGAGGATTGCACATAAACAATTTTCGAAAAGTTCCAGCTCATTTTTATTTCATAGGACCCGGTCCTCATTATTTATCGTTTGGTTTAGTTGTTAGTTTCATTTCTTTATAGCATTCTACAATATAGAGTAGTGCCTTTTCTGTTCATCACCATTACGTAAAAACACCATAGTCGCATCCCCGTTCACGTGACCGCACACCGACCAGTAAAATTTCAACCATTACTATTGAACATCCACATCAACCATGTCCAAGTTCGTTTTACCTACTGCCTTGAAAGAATTAAGATTCCACTTGTCTCAGACCGGTGAGGCTTCCGTGCCTGTGAGAAAATTTTTGACTTCCAACTACGAAGCCTTGAAGACCCAATCCAACTACAAGTTGCCTATTTTGATCAGAGAAAGCTACGGTATTCCACCAAGTTTGACTGCCAGATTCGAAAAGGGAAGAGAAGTCAAGACTGCATTGGAAGGTTTGGATGAAAGAGGTGTTGAACAAGCTTTGAAGGATTTGTTGAAGAACTAGAGAAGCTGAGGCTGGGACTGGCGTGCCAGGCTATATAATTGCATAGTAATACAATCGGTTAAGGATATGTGTAGAAGGGAGATGGGGAGTGGATGGAGATGGAGAAGTGGAATGGAGGTGTAGTTGAGTGGAGATTGAAAGAGATTGGAAGTAAGGTGTAGAGTGATATGTTACAGGGTATAGCCAATAGGATTGACGGAAGTGTATAAGTGGAAAGGGAGTGATTTTCAGGCCAAAATCAAGCAATATGACTCTAAATCAGCAATTAATACAATAATTTACTTGGAATTTAATAAAATACGAAACTCAGATTTCTCTCTGAGACTCTCATACTACGCCATACTTCCTACTTTGAATCCGTTAATTCTCTTAATTATTAAACATCATTATATTCTATTCTATTTGCTATTCTAAATAGTCTCTATTTGCTATTCTAAAATTGATAAATACCCCAACCCAATGATCCTGATTCGGAATTGTAGATTTCCTTGACTCCTTCCTCATGGGCAGATCCAGCACCTATCACCAAAGGCAAAAAGTGCTCCAAAGAAGGATGGGCACTGTAGAGCAAGTTTCTATGCTTGAGCTTAAGGTTTTCCAATTCCTTCAAGATATCAGTATCCTTGTTGTTTTTGAAGATATCTCTCAAGAGTTGGTTGAACACCTTGGAGTATGGAGCGTATGGGCTTCCCAAATCTCTCAAGTTGTGAACAGACATACCGGAGAATACCACCATTCCCTTGAGGTAACGTTGTTGAGATTCGTCCCAGACTTCGTGAGTACGGAACTTGTCAATGACTTTACCCAATTTGAAGGCATTTGCGAAGTTGAGTTCATCACCAGGCAAAGAGACCTGGATCACGGCGGTTTTTGGCAAGTCCAAGCCACCCTCGTACTTTTCTTTGTTGACATTGTTGTATTTAGTGAATGCAGCTTTGAATGGGACCCAAACACCGTGGTCAATACCACGCTTGGTCAATTTGGATTCAAATCCGTTGGATTGGAGGTGATTCACAATTGACTGGCCCACGCTTTTCAGGTTTTTGGTGTGGAACTCTTCACTGTACATGTGTCTTGGGAAGCCGTAGAAATCATAGATCAAGTCGTTTTCTTGACCGTCAGCCACAGTGCTGACTTCGATCAAATTGGCACCTCTGGACTCCCAATGGGCTGAGAACACAATGAGGTAATCTGGGCTCCATTCCTTGATTTGTTGTCCCAATTTCTTGATTTTGTTGAAAGCACCAAGACCGTGGTCTGCTTGTCCATACATGAAGGTAGGACCTCCATGACTGATGAAGTAGTTGGGCCAGGGGGAAGAATTAACTGCGAATTTGGCTGCCATGATAGGAGTAATTTCTGAGGGAGAAGGTAAAGAAGAAGATGTGTTTTTTGACTGGTAAAAAGCAACGATTGCAACAAGAAAAGCTGGAAGCACGTACTTTAAAACGATGCGGATCATTGGAGTTTATAGCATGGTGGAGGGTCTTATATTAATAGTTACATAAGTCTTAGTAATCTGAGTAATGGGTGCGAAAAGTTTCCTATTTGTAAGCCAGGTGGAAGGAATGACACGAATAGAGACAGAATCGGTGGGTTGATGGAATGACTAAATTAGGAGTAATATTGGTAATGAGGTAGGAGTTGGATGAAGTGGGTTGACTGCTAATAATAGTGGTGGTGGTGTCAGTACTAGTGATGGTGGTGGTGGAAGGTTGTGGAAGCCGTGCATCAGCCGTGTGGCCCAAGGCAGGAGGCTTCGATGACTGCGGCGTCGCTGACGACGGATTACATACAGAGGTGCGATAAGTGGCTAATTGAGATGGGTAATTGGTTAGACACGAAGTGGCTAAACAATTAGACAGATAGATAAATTGGTTAGACACGGACAGATAAATAAATTGGTTAGACACGGAGTGGCTAATAAGTGAGACACATGGCTAGAGTAAATTGGTAAATAGACACGATAAGTGGCTAATAAGTGAGACACATGGATAGTGAAAATCGAAATAGACACGATAGTGGCTTACAAGTGAGAGATGGAATTGGTAAATAGACACGATAGTGGCTAATATGTTAGACAGTAGTGTGAAATTGGTAGATAGACACGATAGTGACTAGTAAGTGAGACATATAAATAGTGTGAAATCGGTAGTTAGACACGATAGTGGTTACAACTAGAATTGGTAGATATACACGATAGTGGCTGAACCGATGGATAGTATAAATTGGTAGACACAAGATAGTGAAGTCTAGAGAAAGAAAGGCTAAAAAATAAGGTCAATTGAGTAATAATAATACGTTGACATGAGAACACCAATAGTCGAGATGCGATGGTGAGGATAAAGATCATAGACAATAAGGGTGGCCTGAAGATCGGTATAAATGAAAGTTTGTGTACTACGTCCAATGCCTCTTGTCTATCGGTATACTACTACTTCGAAATACTTCGATGTCTCTTGTGTTTAGGTATGATTCCGTGTATCATAGTAAGTCTCTGTATAATGTGCTATACTATGTGCTATATTATGTGTTTGTCTATATTTGTCTCGTTTATGGAATGTCTCTCAGAGCATGTCTCTTTATGGAATGTCTCGATTATGTCTCTCGCTATTGAGTTATGGCCGTTCGGTCTGTCTCTACAAAATGTCTCTACAACATTTATCTACAATATGGCTCTACGAGCGAGTCTCTTCTATGTCTCTACGATTGTGTCTCTACGATTATGTCTCTTCTATGTCTCGTCTATGTCTCTTTATTTCTGTTCCATTTGTTCCATTCCCCTTTATCTATAAATATTTTGTCTCCATTCTATTGTCATTTCAACCTTTGTCTTCGCTGCATCTATGCGAATATTTTCTCCTTCAGAACCTCCAGGCCAGCGCAGGCCCACCAACCCAAGCTATCTCCATCACACTCCACTTCAGCTCTACTTCATATCCATCTCATTCTCGGATCATCTCCATTTCACGTCTACTTCAATTCCACCCCCGTCTCACCCCTGGATCAAGTCAGTCCGGACCCTGTCCGGACCATCCCCTTTCCCCTGGCCTTCCATATTTTGAGCTCCGCGCCAGCTGAAACTCATGACGTCTGCGACTCTTCAGCCTCTCGTATAAAACCGGCCGTTCCGCAATTGCTAGTCAGCCCCATGTCTCCCACGATGACTTCACAATAACACTAATCATCCCAATTGCTCCAGCCCTACTCACTATAGTCCTCCAGTAACACCTCCCTCTCTCTATGTTCACTATAACTATTATCCCCGTTGGCGGTGGCCCAATTGGTGACCCAATTGGCGGTGGTCAATTGTGCCTGGCCCTAATTGTATTTGTCCCTGGCTAATGCGCGAACAATGCCTTGCTGTAGTTACTTCCTAACTGGTCCTTAGCGTAGGCAACCGTATTCGCACCGTTGACGTTGCTGTTCCACCTCCGGATCTCCCTGCAATTTCAATTTCAGCGCACTCTATTTATACCGTCATCTACCGTCCACTCCCGTCCACCACCTTCTTCTGTCTACGTTCGTCATGGTGGGGTTATTTAACCGTACGGTAAGTACCGACCACGCCCAATGGATACCTTGGTCAGGATCTGAAGATTGGGCCGTTCCCCCCAACTTTTCAAGGGTCCATCGGATCCATCGCTAAGAATCTCATCCACTAACACTATAGAGAAGAGTAGAGTATAATGGCTTCAGCAAGTACCAGGAGGAACTTCGCCACAGCGGTGCCAACAACGGAATGGTGGCTGGTCTACCAAACCCAACCCATAACGCCGCCCAATCCTTCAACAAGGGCGCCGGAATGGCTGCTGCCGCAGCCCTCAGAATGCACCCAAGTGCTGGTTCCCAGCAAACTCCCGCCCAAAGAGCCCTGTATCATCCTCAACAGGTTCTAAGTGCTCAATCGCCCCAGAAGGCGCCTGCCCGAAGAGCAAATTCCCTCAATTTGACCAACCGTTCCAATTCCTTGAGATCCTATACCTATCACCCCAAAGGCTCCTATACTCCCGGAAATGCCCGTGTTCCCACCTCTTCCGCCAGCTTGAGAAGCAACAGTCTCCGTAGCAATAGTCTCAGTGCCAGACCAGCGTTTGTGCCGGTTCCAGAAACAGATCATCCCTATGAGGTCGAAGAAGTGGTCACCACCAAAACAACCAAAATCGTGGATTCTCACGGCAGAACTCAATCCATCACCACAACCACTGTCAGAAAATTGGCAGACGGAACAAAGGAAATCGAAACTACCACCAAAAATATCTCCAGATCAAACTCCAGAGCAAATTCCTTGAGTTCCGGCAATTTGAGAGCTGGGTCTTTGCTTTCCTCCGATAATCCCATCAATTTGACCAAAATCGATGAGGATTTGCACGATTTCGACTATAACTACGAATTGGATTCTCAACATTTGGGGCCTCAGATCAGGTTGAATGCTTATAATGCCAATGAAAACGCCATCAACGAAAATGCAGCCATTCTTGAACAGAAAACCAATGATGCCATTCCAGCAAAGCCTTTGAGATCGATTTTGAAAAATTCAAGCTTCTCCGTAAGTGAAGACACTCAATTTGCAGATGCTCCAGAAGCTCCTTCTCCTCCACAAGCACATCCTTACAAAAACATTTCCCAGGAACAACCACTGCCATATAATTCCATCCCCAACAATTCCCTTCCTCAAGCTCAAATTCACGAACAAAACCAGAACAATAACCGTTTATCTTATCAGACCGATGGTCCTTCCTACAAGTTTGTCATAAGAAACCCACCTCACCAACAGAGTCCCCAGAAACACAAACAAAATGGACATAGAGACGATATTATGTCGAGCTCTTCTTCTTCCATTAAATTTGATGATAAGGTCGAAACCATTTCTTACGGCAAGGAAAAGGGTCTAGGTAAAGCTTTTGCTCCAATAAAACAAGCACCAAAATCCAAGGCAGCTACTAACGACGATATGTATGCTGCTGCAATCAAGGTTGCCTACCAAAAAGTATACGGAGAGAATCAACCCTATAGTTCACCATTATCCCCACATGGGGTCCATTCACAATCCAGCCCCGAGAATTACCACTCCCCTGTCCAACACGAACCACCTTCATCGGCCAGAAGTAATAACAATGGTAGGACATTTTCCTTATCTTCTAACATATCATCTTTAGTTGAGAGAAGACCAAAATTATCAAAAGATTTGGCCTTGGAGGAAGTGGGAGGGGTTGATCCCGAATTCCACTATGGTGGCCATCACAAGGATTTTGCAATGCATTCATTGAGAGAATCTTTACCTAAATCTTCCACAAGAAAAGAAAGGTCAAAGGAGGAAAAGAGATTGTTAAAAGACATCCAACACGAAAAAGAGCTTGCTGAAAAGAGGGCAAGAAAGCAGGAACAGGCCGAAAGAGAATTTGCTGAAAAACAAGCAAAGAAGGACGCCCAGTTACAACAAAAGCTTGCCAAAAAAGAAAGAAAGAAGTCGGTTGATGGTAAGAACTTTTTGAGTTTATTTGTTAGAAAGAATAAGTCTAACATTTCAGATGAACAACCTGAAGGGTATGCGGAAAATCAAAATAACTTGGAGGATAGTTTTGCTCCTCTTGAGGGTGATGGATTAGTGGAATCTCAAAATAATGGAGATACCAGACAATTGAGACCAGATCTCGCTTTGTCGAATCAGAATGACATTTTGGAGGACGAAAGGCTCCAAGTTCCTGGAACCTTGGACCAACAAGTGGTCCCAACACAGTTCAATGCACCTGTAACAAATCCTGAGGTTAATACTACGTCCAAACCTGTCAATGTTGCACCACAGGTTGCACAAAAGGACCAATTTCCTGCTGATTTCGACTCACAAGCTCTAAAGACCACTCCAGTTCTTACACATCCACATTCGACTCCAATCAATGTGATCACTCCTCCTTCCCAAGGTGTTGGTTTTAATAATGGAGTGGCTCCAATTGAAGAATCTGGACATACTGTAGTTTCTGTTCCAAGAGGAATTGAAGGTGAACCTAAGCAACAGTCGGATCCAAGTTCACAAAATTATGAATTCGATGAACCTCTAATTCTTCAAGATCATGATAAATCTACAGATTTAGATCACGCCAACACCACTGCTAGTTCACCTTACTTGTCAGCTTCTTCTCCAATTGATCCGAATAGTCCTTCAAACGACGTGATCGTTTCTGTGGATAGACATATTCCTGTTCCTACTTTAGGGGAAATTGATACTCCTCAGGATTACTCTGAAAGTGAAGAAGACCTTGATGAACACGAAATTGGGCACTCTATTGACAAACGTGCAATGGAACAGGCGTTCTTGGGAAGAACTGGGCAACCTTTCCCAAAGTCTTCAGAAAAGACTCATGATGTTTTGCCTGAACCAGAGATTGTTGATGGAAGATCGAATGCTCTTGAAGACAATAATTTACCAGACCGTGAATTGCAGGAACAGTACAACGAAGTCTCTGTTTTGATCAACCACGAAGAACCAAGACGTACAGAAGAAACAGAAATAGTTGTACAAAAGTACGAAGTATCCTCGAAACCCAAGCAGACCCTTAAAAACGCTCAAAGTGAATATGATGAAGATGAACATTCTGGAACAATGAGATCCAAATTCTTGAACAATGCTACTGGAGAAACATATGTGGAGCCACCTCAACAAAATGATAACGAGCTTTATCGTCCATCGGTTCCATTTGCTTCCAGTAGTGGTGCTCCAGTTCATCCATCTTCTGCTCCTGTGAACTCAGAATCTCCTGGAGACGATAAATCTACTGTCCCCACGATTGCCAGTGCACAACCTACTAATTCCACTGTTGCAACTGATCATCAAACTCATGATACTCATGTTGCTGACCATCCTTACGGAGATGAGGTTGTATCGGAGCCCAGAAAGGCTGGCAAGCAAAAGAAGCCTAGCAAGTTCAAGGAAAAGTTCTTTAAGTACTTTATCAACACTTATGACAAGTAAAATAGTCAATATGAAACGATGAGAATAGTTCTCGAATTTAAAAATTCAAACGAATAACAGTATAATTACTCTATAACTCCAAAAAATGGGTTATTAGAGATGATGATACTTTTAAAGTTTGCTTTTATTATATTATGTATTTGGTTTAATTCTATCTGGAAACAGACGTGCGTGTTAATGAATAATTTGAGTAATTAGTTAAATGTACATTGGGAGAGAAGCAAAGTCGTTTTGAGTGACATTTCGTAGATGTTTTCTTGTAGCTGTTGATTGTCTTGTTTCTTTCTCCATTCGTGTGAACTTATTTCACGAATATGAGCCAAACTGTTATTGAACTCGGTTTTAGCCTGTAAAATAGCCAAGTATTCCTGTCGGGGATATCTAAATCTCCGTGTGATTTTAGTAGGGAGGTTTATAGGCTCTGGAACATAAGTAGAAAGGTTTATAGGTTCTGGAACATGAGTTACTGAATTAATAAATTCCTGTGTAATCGTCTTCTCCTGGATATCGATCTCCTTCGTGTAGTCTATATTTATATTTTCTGAATACTTTGATCTATGACTTTGAGAATATGGGTACTTTGTTTCTGATTTTGTGTAGTCCTGCCATATTTGGTTGACCTGGGTCTTATTATTATCTGGGGCAATGATTGGTTCAAAGGGAGGATAAATTTCGCTCCACGATGGAACAAATAAGCTTTCGCCGCTTGAAGGTACTTCTGGTTGTGTGTATGAAACTTGATGTATTTCTTGAACCTCATTGGAGCAATATTCGGATCTAGAACTGTTCTCAAAGGAATCTATAGCTATACTCTCAATGTGAACTTTATCCTCAAAACACGAGTTTTGAGTTGAAATTGAAGTGTTGGTTGAATCTATAGACACTAGTGATAGTGGAGAAATATTCCTTACACCCTTTGTCTTCCTTTTGGTTCGTTTTCTTCCTTTCAGCATTTTCGTTCTAACTGGTTTGGTTTTTTTGCACCCAAGTTTACAAACGCACCTATAACGGTCAGCAGCAACCGAGAGTATGTGACGAAAAATGCACCGATACGCATAATTATACCAAATTGTTGCTAATATCCGTATGGGCAACGACTTGGGTCCATTCGTTGGCTTTTGTCTAAAACCTAGGACTTTTTTCAAGGTGCCCCAGACTGGTGGTTTGTATGCGATGAGAGTAACTAGAGAGAATATACAATTATTTTGTAGTATTTCAGGTTTGAACGACTAGAGTCTTCAAGCACGTTGGCTACTGGGGAAATGAAACTGTTTTATTAAAGCAAATATTGTTTGTAGCAATGAAGTCCAGAGGACTAATTTAGCACCACAAGACTATAACCAAAAGTAAAGAACACACTAAAACATAGAAGTTAATTTAACTGACTACCTAAAACCAATGGAGACTAACAACACTTCCACTATCCACTATCTACTATTCACTATGAATACTAACTGAGATCAATTGAATTGAATAATTTGCATTCTTGCCAGTGATTTGAATAACTTTCATTCTTGCAAATTTTAAAGAACCACAACTACCCAATGCACTGAACAACACCACTAACCAACCCCATCCGGCACTACTCCCATGACCCCACTAATCAGATCTAGTCTACTTCCCACCTCTTTATTGTCACCATACACCGCTTATCTAATGGTGATCCGCACGTGATCTCCATCTCATCCCATCACAAAAAAATTCATTCCATTTCTACATCTTCACATCATGGACAATAACCCAGACGGCGGAATGTCCGTAGATCAGTTTGGTCTTGAGGAGAAACTCTCCAAAATCAGGTCCCAAATCAACTCCAAGTTGGACAACCAAAAGCAACTTGCCATCATCTTATCTGCTGTCGATGAGAACATCGAAGAACAGCACAATGAAAAGTCTCCAGTAGCCTACTTCGTTTCCTTTTTGTCCTTATTGGACCAATCTGTGAAGGAAGATGAAATTGCTGACTTGAACTTGGCCACCACCGCCGCCTATTTCCTTGACATTTTCATCCCATTCACTCCAGTCAATTTACTCAAAAGTAAGTTTGGTGATATTTTGGCCAAGCTTGCTCCATGTTTGAGCAGCGGATCAGATGCTCCTTTAGTCAAATCCACTATCGGTGTCTTGGAGAGTTTGTTGTTGGTGCAAGAACATCAACAATGGTCTTCTAATTCCAATATTTCACCAAAGAGAGCTTTGGTGGGTCTTTTGGAATTATCCTTCGATATCAGACCAAAGGTTAGAAAGAGAGCCCAAGAGTCCATCAAGAAGATTTTGTTGAACCCACCAGCCTCTCCTACTCCATATCATATTGCATCTCCATTGATCGGTGAAATCTCCTTGAATAAATTGAAATCTTTGTTGGAGGAATCTAAAGCAAGCAACAAGGCTGCTCAAAAGGAAATCACTAATCAACTCATCCACTGCTTACAATTGATCTCAGCAATCACTTCCACCAATTCTTGGCCTCCAAGCCAAACTGAAGCATTATGTGATACTCTTCTTGAAATTTCCAAATCTTCAGACCAATTCCTCATTTCGGCCACTTTCCAAGCATTTGAAGGGTTGTTCAAATCTATGAACACTGAAATCGACATTGAAAGATTTAACAAAGTGTTGGATATCATTTTTGACTTGAAACCTTCCGTTAACGATACATATTTGGCTGCAACTTGGTTGGCCATTGTGGCCAAGGGGTTGGATAGCTTTTCCACCTTGTCTCCTGAATCCTGCTTCAAAAAATTGACCGTTATCATTCCAATGGTTGCAGAATTCTTAGGCTCTGATTCCAAAGATATCACCATTTCTTCTAGTCAATGTTTAATCGCCATCATCAGTCAAACCATCCCAGATAAATACTTGTTGTTCCAAACTCCTCAAAACGGTATTTCTGATGAAGTTTCCGAATTTATCGACAACTTTGTTGAATATATCCGTGAATTTATTGAAAAGGAACTTTTCACCATTAAGTATCAGCATTCTACCAAGGAAATCTTGGAATTCGTTGCTACCTGTGTTTTGAAACTTAGAGAACGTGCAAGTGCTGACTTCGACAACATTCTTACTGTTGTTGGTGACTGGCGTACCAATGAATCTGATTCGTTCCCATACAACAAGGAAGCAGAAGATGTAATTGCTGCCTTTATCAGAGTCATGGGTCCTCAATACGTTTTGACTGTTCTTCCATTGAATTTAACCTCCTCTGACCAACCAGGTAGAGCATGGTTATTGCCTCTTTTGAGAGACCACGTCTTTAACGGACAATTGCAATACTTCAAGTCCAACCTCTTGCCAGTGGTTGATTTCTTCGAAGAAAAGGTCAAGGACTCTTCCAAGAAAGACACTGTCCACACCAAGATTTTCCAAACCATTATCGATCAAATCTGGTCTTTGGTTCCACGTTTCTGTGATTTGCCAAAGGACTTGATGGCAGGATTCGACGATGCTTTTGCTGCTAGATTGACCGATTTGATGTACTCTCAAGTAGGATTAAGAACTCCAATCTGTCATGCTTTGAAAAATTTGGTCGAATCAAACCTTAAATTCATTGAAACTGAAGAAAGAGATCAATTTATTGAACAAGAACTTTCTGTTGCCCAGGCTCAAAAGAACATTGAATACTTGGCCACCAAAGCTTCCAACGTTTTGTCTGTGTTATTCAATGTTTTCTCTTCTACTTTGCCTGACAGTAGAGGATTTGTCTTGGAAACAATTGACACTTACTTGAAAATTATTCCAAAGAGTGATTTGGAAATCACTTTCAATAAAGTCTGTGGATTGTTGAAGCAAGCCATGGATGACGAAGCTGTATCTTCTGCCAAGCCTAAGAAAGATGTGCCAACCTTGAGTGTCACAATGATGGACTTGGTTGTTGCCATGTCTAAATACGTTCCAGAAACCTGTCATAATGCATTGATGTCTATTTTCTCTTCCACCATCAACTTGAACAACTCTGCCTTGATGCAAAAGAGATCTTACAGAATCATCACAAGATTGCTTGAATCTGATGATGGTAAGAATACTGTGTTGAAGTTCATTACTGAAATTGAAACTGTATTGATTCAAACCACAGAGTCCACCCTGAACTCGGCCAGAGCTCCTAGATTGACCACCATTCTTTACTTCATTGATTTGTTGCCTCAATCTGACTTATTCTTTATTCCTTCAATTCTTCAAGAAATCATCATGTGCACCAAGGATGTTAATGAAAGATCCAGAGAATTATCCTACCAAATTTTAATCAAGATGGGTTTAAAGATGAAAGAAGGTGGTGTCGTTGAGAACAGCAAGGTTCCAGGATTTGGGGAAGATGCTCCAAATTCCGAAGCCTCTTTGAATGAATATTTCACTATGGTAAGTGCCGGTTTGGCTGCTCAATCCCCACATATGATTTCTGCCACCATCACTGCTATCTCCTGTTTGGTGTTTGAATACAAGAACGAATTGCCTGTTGAAATTTTGTTGGAAATTGCTTCCACTGTTGAATTGTTCTTGACTCACAACTCTAGAGAAATTGCAAAGTCTGCCATTGGATTCGTTAAGGTCGAAGTTCTTTCTTTACCTGAAGAATTAGTCAGAAACAACTTGACTGGATTATTAACCAAATTAATGAGATGGTCTCACGAACACAAGGGTCATTTCAAGTCCAAGGTCAAGCATATTTTGGAGAGATTGATCAGAAAGTTTGGTGTTGAATTGGTGGAGCAAGCTATTCCTGAAGAAGACAGAAAGTTGGTGGCTAATATCAAAAAGACTAGAGCCAGATCGAAGAGAAAGGGAGAAGCCGAAGAAGGTGAAGCTGCCAAGGGTTCTGAAAAGAAGTTCGTCTCTGCATATGAAGAAGCTTTGTATGATTCTGACGTTTCTGATGATGAGGCCGAAGAAGATGATCAACCATCTAAGGGTGGTAAGAAGAAGCCTAATCAATTTATTTTGGATACTGGTGATGAACCATTGAACTTGTTAGATCGTCAAGCAATGGCTCACATTTCTTCTTCCAAACCAAAGAAATTCGACAAAAAGGAATTGAACAACATAATATCTGAATTCAAGACTACCAACGGAAAGCTTGTTTTCAATGACAAGGATGAGGATCCTTTGGCTGGTAAGGGTTCCGGTGTGGATGCTTATTTGGATGCTGTTAAGCAAGCTCCAGTCAGAGGCCAAAGAAATAAATTGAAATTCAAGAAGTCTTCCAAGCAAGAAGATGATTGGTCCGATGATGAACAAGAACAAAGGCCTGCGGCCAAGAAGCCAGCATATAAGGGTAAGGGTAAGATCTCCAAGCCCAAGCAAAAGTTTAAGGCTAAAAAGAAGCTTTAGGTGTATAGAATAGAGAATAAAAGAGTGTAAAAAGAAAAAGGAATTTGATGTGAACTGTAGACTTAGAAATTGGAATTTTAAAGCGTGGTGTGAAGAAACCAAACATTCATATGACAAGTAGTTAAGTACGAAAAAGCCTTCAAATTTCTATATAGTTATGACTCCAAGGTTATATGGCGATATTCGGTGGTCGCACTACTCGCATTAACAAAAATTTGATTTTCACCATCACCTATACCAACATGTCCATTCCAGTCGTCAGGAGTCCGTTAAGGATCAGGTTGGCCCGTTTCGGTAGAAAACACCAACCTTTGTACAATATAGTTGTTGCCAAAAAAGGATCTGCCCGTGACAGTTTGCCAGTTGAAGTCTTGGGTACTTATAACCCAGTCCCAGTTCCATTAACTCCAGAAGAAAAGGCTGCTGGTGTCAAGTCTTTCAAAGATATACAGTTAGATTTCAACAGATCCAAGTACTGGATAGGTGTGGGTGCCGATGTCAGTGAAAGAGTGACTTTTTTGTTCAAGAAAGCCGGATTGTTGCCCGAAACCTGGCCAAAGCCTCATAAATTGACCCAGCATGTTGAGAAACAAATTGTTAAGGAATCCACTGTGGTTTACGAAAAACCAAGAGAATTGTACAGAAGGAGATAGGTTTGCTTGTATATAGGAATAAACAGCATCAGGACTCGATGTAGGATTATTGTGCTATCAATCTTGAAATGCAAATGGTTCTGGAATTTCGATATTATTAGAACGCAATGACCTTGCACTAGATTGGAATTGTTTTGAGAAAGTTTCGTTTTGAACAAGTTTTTCCAAACTCTGTAACTTGCGTCTTTTCCATTTCAATATTCCTTTGTCGATTAAAACTTTACACTTTTCTCGAAATCCCAACTTCACTGGAATTTCGGGTAGTTCAGGAAGATCTGACAGCTCTGATTCCTGTTCCATTCGGGGATCATTAAAATTTGTTTCTTCTCCAGAAACTTCGGTAAATTCTTCAAAATCAATATCATCCAATTCGGCTTGGCTATCATCCAATGCTTCTTCGTCACTTTCGCCCAAATCAAATGGAAGCTCGGAAACTTTATTTTCGTCGAATACATTCATCCAATTTGGCGTTCTGGGTGCAGTTAGATATTTCTTGTAATTTCCTGTTTTGGTGATGCACTTGTAATGAGAAGTGTAGCGTTGAACTGTTTCCGAAATTGCAGGCTTGTCGACGGATTTGGAGGCATAAAACAAGCTATTTTTCTTGGAGTTGCATTCCTTATACAACTTAGTATATTTTGGAATGAAAAAAATGTGGATTTTCATTCGATTTAAAAATTCCTCCTGGTGCTTTTTTAGTAATTCAAAATCTTGGTCTTTTGGCAATTGATAATGAGCATATCCCATGTAGGCTGAGTGAGTGAAACCTCTGAATTGTTCGAGAACTCGTTCTAGATTCTCATCCGTGGCTTTTAGATTATTAAAATATTCACCGATTTGAGATCTTGGGCGGCTGAAAGAAGCGACTACCAACGAAGCAAGGTTTATAATGTTGAATTTGTGGGTGACATTGATTCTGGTATCGAAAAAATGGGTGAATGAAGGGCGTGGTGGTTCTGTAGCAAAGAAATCACGTCTCTTGAAGTAATTCAAATCGAAAGTGTCCCGAACGTTCATTTTCAAACGGGCGTCTAGAATTGTTTGCAATTTCATGGAAATGCCATGTAATTTCTCCAAAACTTCAACGGTAGTGGCAGCTGGTACTTCTGTAGCGAATTCAAAATCAAATGGAATCTGATAAAATGAAGCAACAAGGCGACACATTCCGATCAATCCATCAATGGGCGCTATCCACTCTGGATATGAGTCTGGATATTCAAAGGTGATAGGCTTCACTTTGTCCAAGTATGCAATAACAAGAACCTTGATGAATTTATCCAATCTTGTTTCCGACCAGAAGCTTATGAATTTGTCTTTCAATAGCTCGTTTCCTCCTACCAAATCTCTCGCTGTCTCAAGCACAGTCAGAACTTCTTTGATTACCGGCTCTAACAGGTCTGTGGAGTCAAATAGTCCAACACCAAGAAGAAGTTCGAGTCTGGCGCAATTGAACGAAAGTCTAGTCGATGGGTTGTCTTGACTTGATTCGTCAGATGCTTCATTGAACGATGTATTGCTGTCATATACGGAGTCCTGACTCATTTTGCAACCATAAATAAGCGCGGTTGGAGATTAAATGAGGCTATAAAAGGCATTCGCAGGATTGCAAAAAGTATGAGCATGAGTATTCCAAAAAGAGTAACTAGGAAATGAGTGGCATTTAATTATTGTACCATTTATTAAGTGACATATTCAAGAGACTACAGATAATTAGCAACTATACTAGTATGAGAAGCGAGAAGTTGTTTATTGAATATATTCTTCATATATTCTTCATATATTCGTCTATAATTTATTGGCTGTAGCAGCTGAGACTATTATTCCTGTAAAAGCTAGGATACAGTATTCCATGTTGATGTAGAGTATATCAGCTTATGATGAGTGTAAAATTTAAGTAAATTGACTATCATTATCTTATGATTTAGCATTTTATATATTCAATATTCATTAACCCATTTAATATTATTTCTCTTTCTTAAGTATATTCAGCTAGTCAATAAACAACTTTAAACACTGTATCATATGATCACCTTAATTAATTCAGCTAGTCAATAATTTAAGCACCCGTACCATTATGATCATCTTAATTATATTCAGCTAGTCAATTATTTAAGCACTGTATCATATGATCACCTTAACTATATATACATCAATCCATTATGTCTTATAATGATACTAGTTGTATATGAAGACTTTGATAAAAATCATTGAAATAGTCCCACCTTAATCATATATACATCAATTGATAATTTCTTATAATAATACTTGGCTTTATATGAAAGGCTGATTTCATAAAAATCACTTAATCCCTTCCCTACTCTACATTCACGAAATCAGATGTGTTTATTATACAACTAATCTAGCACGATTAATCGAACAAACCGAAACCCATGTCATCATCGGATTCATCGGCTTCTTCAGCTGGAGCATCTTCTTCAGCAGCAGCACCAGAGTCAGAGGCAGCAGCGGCAGCTGGGGCAGCAGCAGCGTAAGCATCTGGGTTGGCCAATCTGTCCTTGATAGCTTCAGAACCTTCGAAGGTGTAGTCAGTGGCAATAGACAAAGCCAAGACGTTCTTGTAGTGGTTGATGACGGAGTGACCGACAGATGGCAAGGTTGGGTAACCGACAGCCAAGGAGATGGAGGCGATGGTGTTGACGGCAGAAACAAAGTGAGCAACCAATTCATCGTCGGTGATATCCAAGATAGAGGATGGGAAGACTTGACCTTCGGAGTAAACTTGAACAATAGTCATACCATAGGTGAATGGAGAAATGTTCAACAAGTTCAACAAGGAGGCTTCGGAAGCACCGACCTTGGTGTTGGCTTCAACGACCTTGACGTCAGAGACAATTTCAATGGTACCTCTGGCAATCTTGGTTGGAACACCCAAAGCTTGGAAGAAAGAAGTCTTACCTGGTTCCATACCGGTGTTACCGGCTGGGACCCAGACATCAGCTGGAGCAACGGCACCGGCTCTGGCTGGAGCAGCAACAACGTTGGCAGTGATGAGTTCTCTGATGTCCTTCAAGTCTTCGTTGGTGAAAATGAAACCAACGTTACCTCTGACGAAAGGCAACAACTTTTCGTAGTCTGGCAAGTCAGCCAAGAAACCTCTGATGGCTCTTCTAACCATGGTGTTCTTACCCATCAAGACAACACCCTTACCTCTCAAGGACTTTCTGATTTCGTGCATTTGTTGGGAAGAAACATTGTCAACACCAACAACGAAGATGGACTTGTATTCTTCCAACAATTCTCTCAACTTGGAGAAATATTCAACTTTCTTTTCACGAACACCACCCATTTCGACTTATGTATTATTTGACGATAGGATTATTTAATGGTTCCAAACGGTTGAAGTAAATGAAAGTTTCTCACCTTGAAAAATCGGAGGGTGGTAAAGATTTTTCATGTTGCGCGCACGACTAAAAGGGCACCAGCCCTAGTATTTGACGTTTCACGTGGTGTGCGCCTCGCCCCAGACGCGGGCTCGTATGCGCTGCATTATATCATATACATTTACATTTATATTTAATCTGTGAAAGATATATCGTATATTCATTAACCGTAGCCCATATTTTCATAGTCTGAACTAACGAAAGAACTCTTCAAGAATCTCCTCCAAATGCGTTCCATCTTCTCCTGCTCCTTTTGCTTCTTTTTGTTTTGCTTTTTCTTTTTCTTGGGCTTCTTGGCTTCTATTTTTGCATCTTTAATTGGCTTCCCCAATTTTCTACCGTACTTAATCCACTCTCCAACAGTTAAATCCTTCATATTATACAATTTTTCATCTGTCGCGTATTCAATCTCATAGTTGAACTCTTTGGCTCCAGAATTGATTTGTTCAAGGTCAGCATAATATTGAACATATCTTTCCGGAGTGAATACTTGTGGAATATAAGCTGGACCTAAAGGCAAATCTTCAGGCATTTTTGGAGGGAATGTTTTGTCTTTCTTCTTTTTAAGAATGGAAACCTCATCATCCGCTTCGGCTTCTATCTCAAGTCTGGTGAATAATTCATTTAATCCAGTAAAGAATTGATTCCATGGTGCAAATCCAACTTTGCTCTGTGCTTCAATGCTCTCGGCCAAGCCAGTAATATTGTATTCCCATACACGAATACCAGGATTAAATGTAGGTATCACACTGGCACTAACATGTGCAATTGAGTAACGTTCGGTGTAATCACCAGATTTCTTCTTTCCTTTAATCTTAGCATAAACTTGAGAACGAATATTGTCCATATATCTGACCTTGTTTCCAGGAATACCACCCTGAGTTCTGAAGTCGCCTCCCAATGATTCAAACGTTTGGAAAACATCAGATTCTTCCAAAGCAGGAGTAAATTCTTCATCATCTGAATCGAGATCAGAATCAACATCAGATTCTCCATTATCAAAAGTAGTAGTGAAATCCAAATCCTTTCCGTAAGCTTTACCGTTGAGAGATGATTTGATGGACTTATAGGCCGCCACGGAGTCCAAAGGAATAAAATGGTCCAAATTCATGTGACCATAAAGACCACCAATAATCACATCTCTATACTCATGAGTCCACACAATGTACTTACGAAGACAAGAAATATCGTAGTTCTTTTCGTTTGGAGGGACATGGCCAGTAAGCCACACCTTCATGTTTCTGGCTCTCATTTCCTTAAGCACATACCCCAACCATTCAAACAAAAAGTACCCCGGTTGCTTTTTGGAGTCACAGTTATCCACCAACGGGTTGGACTGGAAGAGGTACAAGGTGTTGATGGACAACACCGCCAAGTGGCCGGGAATGATTTCTTGGAAGAAATAGGCACCTTTGTTGAAAATATGGAGTTGGGACTGTGGAACGTAGTTCTGCCATATTTTGAACATTTCTCTAGTTTGAAGCGTGGGGCCCGGAGAAAACAAGTTGTGGGGATACACGTCGTTGTTTCCCAAGGATGGAATAAGGTCCACCTGTAATTTGTGGTTATGTTCATCGGAACTCTCATCCTTGAAGGTTTCATACATAAGTTCACTGATCTGTTCATTCATATCGAAAATGGACTGTTCTGTTCTTGGAAATCTCCGGTCGTTGTCATGCCTGACGTTATCACCAGTCCAGACCACGAAATCTATCTTGTCCTTCAAGTTATCTTTTATCCACTTGATGGTATCATTGACGAGAATGATGGGACTATCACAGCCCAAAATGGCATCTCCGTACTTTCCGGCCTTTCCTTCTCCCGGAGAATGACAAGACAGGTCCGAAGGCAGCATTCCTTGTTTGTAGTGGGGATCTGGATGCAAATCGGTGATGTGGAGGAACCGTCCATTGATGATCTTTTCTCCGTTATCAGCGGTGATTATTCTGACTTTTTCCTTGGGAGTGAGTCCAAGATCCTTGATGCTTTTTAATTGGTCTTGTGTGAGCTCCAATGCTTGAGCTGCCACTGGCACGTTGCCAGTGGGCTGCAATTGAGTCTGGGCCTTGAAAGTGTTTGCATTGGAGGAGAAGTAAAAAAAAGGAAGAACGGCCAAAATGAAGGCGTACTTTGCTGTTCGCCAGGGTAGAGACGCCCTCGGGTGCCCTGAGGGCCGTTTTTCAGGGTCCATGGAATTTAAATGAGATTCTTGGGGTGGTTGAACTATTGTTAAGGCCGAGCGATGGATATTGGGCCACGTGACGTGCGTCCCGCATTTAATTTGGAGTGTGTGAGGGAGTTCTCACAGGGGGCGGAAACGGAGGTACCGGAGGCTGGGGGAAGTTTCTGAAAACGGACGTGGATTTCCCAAACGGGCTGCGGTGCGAGATGGACTCTTTTTCACCCAAAACGACCAGGCCCAATTTTGGCTGTTTGGCCCAATTTTGGGCCCAAAGAGCAGAGCCGTCAGGTACACGGAGTTAGGAAGTGTCATTGGCAGCAGCAGCTTTGGCACATTAAGGTACGAATTATGGGCCACTTGTGGCCCCCATCGCACGTCCTCATCTCTTTCCTATTCCATCCGTCCGTTTTACTGGGGTACTTCCCGTTCTTTCCGTTTGTTTCTGGCCGCTCCTGTCTGTTTAGTGGCACGCACCTTCTGTGCATTCGGTGGGACTACGTCCATAACCCGGCTGGTTCGCATCCTTGGTGTAGCGAGTGCGACAACGCGTCGCCTGGCAAATCTCGTAAGATCCAAGAATGTAATGTACAACCCAGTAGATCAGCTCTCTATCACTCTCTACCACGATACCCAGCTGTGTACAACCACCTCTGTTATACCATCTACCTATCCAGTCTAGACTGTCTAGACTGTCTGGATGGTCTAGATGGTCTATACTTTCTATTTCACCTGTAGTCCTAGTACGGTGCGCATATTTAAGCACACTTGGCGCACTTCGTGTTAAGTAGCGATGTTCAGCGCAGGCGCCTGCCCAGGCCAGACTCAGGCTGAGCTTGCAGCGCTCGCAGCGCTCGCAGCGCTTCGTGGTGCACTAACATTTCTCGCCAAATTTCCATTGCTACACCAGAACCTGTTCCTGATCTCCCAAACATCATGGATGCAGCAGTGGCCACGACTCAACAGGCAAAACTAAGGCAACAGCTCCTCAATGGAGAACTCGACATTGGCGCTCTAAACGGAAACTCCTCCGCAAACGCCAACCTCCCGCCTCGTGGTCCTCATGGCCAACTCCCTCCACAAGGATACGCTCCCCAGGCCAATTCCAACTATGATCTTATGACTCCGCTTCCCAACCCGGGCTCCAGAAAGGCGTCCTTGACGTCCCAGTCCGTCAATCGGTTTTTCCGCCGTGGAAAAGGTGCTGCTTTTGATGATGATACGGGCGCTGATATCCAAGACCTCGCCACTTCAAACATGTCTTTTGACGATATCACCCATATTCGGGACCGAGGTCCTTACGGCATGCACATGGGCAAGTCTTTGGACACAACGCCCATTATACCCACCTTGGATTCAAGTATAGGAAGCGCTTCCGGAAGATCCAATGTGAGCAACATTCAGTATAGAAAGCAGATAAACCATCAAAAGAAATTGGCGTTGGCGTCTAGTGCTCGCGCCATGTCGCTAGCTTCGGGGGGAAACCCAATGCAGCAGCCTCCGCAGCCCATGCAAGGAGGTGATCCTCGCGCCATGTCCTTAAATACATACTCGCCAGGCTACCGAGCCATGTCGTTAAATTCCAATCCAAATGGCCCTAGAACAATGTCGTTGAATACGAGAGGGCCAGGCCCTATGGGGCCTGGTCCTATGGGTCCAGGAATGCATATGAGTCCAGTTAGTCCTATGGGCCGTCCAATGGGTCCAATGGGTCCAGGAATGCCAATGGGTCCTGGGAACGGTCCAATGGGCCCTGGGGGCCCAAGAACTGCTTCGATGAGAAGTAATGGGAACCCAATGAATTATCCCCAAGGATATTCCCCACAAGGCCAATTTCCTGGCCCTCAAGGTCAATTTGTTCCAGGTCAACCAGGACCTTATGCTCCTGGCCAATTCCAACAATATCCGCAAGGAAGAGCACAATCGTTAACAGGACAAAACCCTGGGCCTAGAGCACAGTCATTAACTGGCGGAAACCCCCAATTTCCTCAACAGCAACCTGTTTCCGAACCCAAGGGTCCTCAAATTCCTCAAGTGCATCAATTTCCAAATAATGGTCCCACCAATGGTCAGCAAAACTTTAATGGTCCCACCAATGGTCAGCAAAACTTTAATGGTCCCATCAATGGTCAGCAGCAATTTAATGCTCCTATTAATGGACAGCAACAATTTAATGCTCCGCCAGCTGGCCAGGCCTTGAACGCTCCTCCGCCAGCTCCAAACACTAACACATTCCACCATCTGCATTCCAACGATTCTCTCATGAACGTGGTAGAAGAAGAGGAGGAAGATGATGACGGAGATATTACTTCCGAGCCTGTAAATTATGATCCACCAATTGTGCAACGCTCCTCTCCAAATGAAAGCAATGATGATGTATCAAAGTATCAATACGATAGAGACGATGAGACCACTTCGCTTTCAAGAAAATCTACACTTAAAAAGACAAATTCCATGAGATTACGCAAGATCAACTTATTTAATTCCAATGATGCCCAAGAAGATACCCCCGCCAGAGCAGATGAATTCGAAACTTCACCATCGTTTAATATCCGCAAGACCAACCACAACAGAGAATCCATAATGAATGATGAAGATGATGAAAATAATGACGACTATACCAACAAATTTAAAAGATTGGGAGCCACTGCTACTGCAAATACTACAAAGGAAATCTTTGTAACTGCCCCTAACTTGGTAACTCCTCGCAAATCACCTGCTAAGCTGGGTAATTATGATGAAGATTCAAATTCTCTCAAAGAAAGGGGCCTGCCAGAGAAAAATGACGGGTGGAGTCTTAAGAAAAGACTGGCTTCAATTCAATCTTTGGTGGCAAACACAGCATTCAGCAACTTTAGAGCTAACAATGATAAGGAAGATTTGGAGGATTCAGAAATCATTCGCGAAAAGTCATCTCGTCCTTCTTCAGAAAAGAGCTCATATGGAGCATCTACTTCTTCAACTGATAACACTTCAGCTGGATCAAATTTCCAAAATCCTTACGGTGATGAAGATTTGAATGTTTCTTCTGATTTTGTTGATGAAGATTTGAGATCTAATGGCAGTAGAAAGGAAAAGTCCAGACTTTCATTGAGTGGAAAGTCGAAAAGTCTATTCAAGAGATTATCAAAATCTGGCAAGCGTTCTAGCGTTGTTCAAGGCAACGAAGATAACGAGGATTTGGCCCAAGCACTGACTAATTCACAACGTCGTTTATCAGGCGCTTCTGTCAAATCGTCTAAGCCAGTCTTGACATTCACTAAAGAAGAATTGGGTATTTTAAACTGCAACAGTGACTTATTGAACGAATTACAACTTGTGACTGCAGAGTTGGCATCCTCTATTAAGAGAGAATTGAGATTGGAACCAAGAATTAAGCACAACGCAATTGGTTCTTCACAAGAAATTGACCTCGAAAAAGCATTAACTGAAAAGCTGAATGCAATTGCCGAATTGCAAGAGAAGTTGAACAAGGAACGTAGATTGAGATTTATCAGTGAGGAGCATGCATTACTTTTGGAACATGGACAATCACCAAGTCCTCTCAAATTAAATTATGAGAAAACCGAGTTATATCAACAACTTCTTATAAAGAACGATATGGTACACCAGTTGGAAGATAAGCTTGCGGAACAGGAAAAGAATTCAAAGTCCGACAAAAACCTATTGGATAAGTACAATGAATTATTGAAAGAAAATGCTGAATTGAAATTCACAGTTATTCCTGAATTAGAAAAGAAAGTCAATGCTGTGGAAGTTTCTAACAGATCAAATAGACAACTTTCTTTGGTTAACGATAGTTATGATGAATCTTATGATGAATCTCAGGAAGCTATACTGACATTGAAGAGTCAACGAGAGGAGCTTAGAGAAGTAGTGACTACGATAACTTCTAGATTCAATTTTGAGCTTAAATCCGCCAATGATAAAATCAAGGCGTTGGAGGCCAAGTTACATGATCAAAGAACAATCAGCGATAAGTTGAGCAAAAGAGTTATTACAGAGGAGCTGGACAACATATTGACTCAGTTTGCTGCACCAAAGGGAGGTAAATTGAACGGTTTTAGTATTGTTTCTCCTGTGAAGAGAGTATTTGGACCTGACTGAACACCAGCAGCCAATGATATGAAGGAAAAGAAAAAATCGGTATAGTAGAATTAGGAGAGTATCAAAAGCTAGATGAATATCCAGCAGTGATGTAATAGAGGAATTCAAAAGAATGTGAGAAAATAGGAGTATAATAGACACCAGACGATTATATAATAGAATATGCATTATCTAAAATGGTACTAAATGTATTGTAGTTAATCTTATTGATGAATATGCTCTATTTTTTATGTGCCCTATTTATATGGCTCTACTTGCTTTATATAATAATTATGTTTTAGAAACATGTACTAAATTAATAGAATTTAAATGAATATTAAAGGGAAACCAATAATTAAAGAATGTGCTCTACTTGTATGGCTAATTATCATGTTCTGTTATTATTTACTCTACTTTATGGCTCTAACGGCTCTAACTATGTGTATTATTATTATTATCATGTGCTACTCACTGTCTATATGTCTAATTTAGAATTTGAGGAAATTGGCAATGACTTGGCCAACCAAGTCTCCCTCGTTCTCCAAACTCCTTGAGTTCTCTGAAAACACCTCATATTCCTTTGGAGAAAACAACCGATCTTTCTGGCCCTTTTCCACCAAGTCCACTATAATATCCTTATGGAATTCAGGGTGGCCCTGGAAAGTCAATAATTTCAATGGGCCCGCGGTAGATACGATTCCCTGGATCTCACACTTAGAAGTGGATCCAATCGAGGCAAACTGCGTAGAAGACGAGGTGGGCAAGTCCAAAACCACGTCCTGGTGGAACTCTGAGAGCTGCAATACGGATTTTTGACGAAGAGGCTCAAAAATGGGCAATTTCAACGCTTCTGGGTCGAGATCAATGGCCGTGGTTCCGCACTCCCAGCCTCCCAAAGGGTTTCTTCCCACGGTACACCCGAGACTACGGGCCAAGATCTGGTGCCCGAAACAAATGCCTGCTACGGGAACAGTGGGTTTTTGCAAGAAATAGGCCAAAAACGAGTTCAATAGCTCGATCCACCGGATTCCTGTTGCGAAGCAGTCCGCACGCGAACCTGTCAAAATCAACCCTTGGATGTGGCCCTGGGCCACTCCGTTTCGCAAGACTTCGTAGATTTCCACGAGCTTGGCCTCATCATCCTCATCGTCGTCCAGCTCGGGCCGCACATAATATTTCTGGGTCACAATTCCTCTCTTATTCAACAAATCAGCAGTGTTATCACCAAAATCGCCGTGCTTTTCACTAATGCCCTCTATCGGAGTATCCGTCACCAAAATGGCAACATGCTCCTGAACAGTCATTCCAACAGTATATATAGGTTCTAGATCGATATACACACCCAATCACACTCAAAACTAAACCGATCTCTCCAAATAATTTAACTCTACCGTCTCTCTCCAGCTCTCCTATGCTGTGGAGTCGTAGATATATTTATTAGTGTGGAGGTTTGTGCGAGTGACCCTCAAAATGTGGAAACCCACGAAAAAAAATTCTAAAGCGACAACGGCAGCTTTTATCATTTGAATCCCATCCCCTTTTCCACAGGAACTTTATCCAGACATTTCTCTCGGCTTTTCTTGTTCAGACGGCTTTTCCGTGAATCTCGTACCACAGTTTGATACTGTACCTAAATGTCGGGCAACAGCAACCACAACCAAGGACCCAACGGCAATCCGCAGACCATCTCCAACTTGTCGGCGGGATTGAAGTCGGTTTCTCTTAATGATCAACAGCAGAATGAAGTCAACTTGAATTTGCTACAACAACAGCTTCAAAACGAGGCCACCACGCAACAATTACAGTCCCGAATCACCCATTTCTTCCAGAACCAACCCACCGAGGGATACACGCTTTTCTCCCATAGATCCGCGCCCAACGGGTTCAAGGTGGCCATCATCTTGTCGGAATTGAACCTCCCATTCAACACCATCTTTTTGGATTTCAACAAGGGCGAACAGAGGGCCCCCGAGTTTGTGACCATAAATCCAAATGCCCGTGTGCCTGCATTAATCGACCATTTCAACGAAAATACCTCCATATGGGAGTCCGGCGCCATCATCTTATACTTGGTGTCCAAATTTTTGAAAGAAAACGGCGAATGCTCGTTGTGGTCCGATAATTTGGTCGAACAGTCCCAAATCTCCTCTTGGGTGTTTTTCCAAACCTCCGGCCATGCTCCTATGATTGGCCAAGCTTTGCATTTCAGATACTTCCATTCTTGTCCTGTTCCCAGTGCTGTGGAAAGATACACCGACGAAGTAAGGAGAGTCTACGGAGTCATTGAAATGGCCTTGGCTGAAAGAAGAGAAGCATTAATTATGGACTTGGACGTCGAAAATGCCGCCGCCTACAGTGCGGGAACCACCCCGTTGTCCCAGTCCAGATACTTTGATTACCCTGTATGGCTTGTTGGTGACAGAGCCACGGTCGCAGACTTGTCATTTGTTCCTTGGAACAATGTTGTGGACCGTATTGGGATCAACTTGAAAGTTGAATTCCCAGAGGTCTACAAATGGACAAAGTACATGATGAGAAGACCGGCTGTGATCAGAGCCTTACGTGGGGACTAATCCTCCACCACCTACAAAATAATGCCTAGTTTGAGTCCACGTTATGAGTCTGAAGTGGACTTTATAGATAAAACACCTTCCCCACCCGAAAACCATCACCATTTCCTCGGTTCTAGAGCTCCGGATTGTGATGTAGAGAGGATATTAGATGCGTTCTGCGATAAATCATTGTATATCATAGTATTATAGTTAATCTGACGTTTTTTTCTCACGTGATACCACATCGCATCGATATTTGGCAATAGTATATCCTCTGGAAAATCCATCATGTCTGAATTCATATTAGGTCCGGATGCCTTGAAGGCAGGAAGAAAATCGTTCAAGTCATTGATATCCCATAGCAGGGACCAACACGGTCCCGAAGCCCATGAACCGGTTTTCCTCATCATCAACATCAAAATCAACCTTGCAAAATCAAAAGACTATACTCCAAGAATCATCCCAGTGACGCATAAACTCAGCAAATTGGAAACCAAATCCGTGGTCTTGATCACCAAAGACCCCTCTACGCCTTACCGTGAAGCTTTGCAAAAAAAGGACTCTCCAACCGAAGATGTCTTCAACCAAATATATACTTTGACCAAGCTCAAAGGACTCTGTAAAGACCCAAAAAAGGTATACAAACTCTTCAAGGAGTTTGACATAGTGGTATCGGATCACAGAGTACACAAGTTTTTGCCTGGAATTCTAGGATCCACATTCTACCTCAAGAATAAAAAGGTACCGTTCATGATCCAAATGGCAAAACCAGATCCGGACGCAAAATTGACCGTGGGAAAGAAATCAACCAAGTTAAAGGACGATAGATGTGAGCCAAAGTATGTCAAGAGTCAGATGAAATCTATTGTGGGTAATGCATACTTTATTCCTCCAGTCAATGGTAATTGTTTGTCCATCAAAATTGGTTACACTTGCTTCACGGACAAGCAACTTATCGAGAATGCGAACGATGTGTTGAACTACCTCGTGGATGAAAAGTTCCAGCCCGTGGGTGGTCTTTTGAAGAGTGTAAGTAATATTGGTGGAGTATTTGTTAAAACTGGTGAGAGTATCAGTTTGCCAATACTTGTTCTAGAAAAGAAGGAACAAGAGGAAGAAAACGATAGTGATTTTGACTTCTAGGGGTGTGTTTGACTTCTTGGGGTGTGTTTGACTCGGTGACTTCACTTGAATAGAAAAAATTGTACCAATAGTACTAATGCATGCACTGCTATAACTTGATAATGAGTTATAGTTAATTAAAATATTGTGTCGTAGACTTTTGGTAGTCTATTAGTTCGTAGCTATAAAAGGTTTAAAGAATTTGCTTTGAGTTTACCTGTCTCGTAAACAGACTTTTCAGTACGAATACTTACTGTTTCCATAATTTATAAAATTTTACATTATTTATAAAATTTGCATTTTTTCAAAATTTCTCTAAACTTTTCTTTAAATTTCCACATCAAACAGTCCATCGAAATCTGCTTCAAATTGGTTACCCTCCATACTTTCCCTTTTAATTAAACCTCTTATCTCTCGTTATACACCAGTGATTTATCACAGCCTCACTATCAATAAAGTTTATCACGTGCGCGACAACGTGATCCACAATGCATAAACCGACCACAACCCATACACCATCCAAACATGTCTAACTGGAAACAACCTTCCTATGCCCTGTCGGATGTAGATGATTTCATCATTCCAGACGAGGACGTCCCTCCATCATACACGTCCAATTCAAACCAACCATCCACCAACGATCATACTTCCCTGGCCAATTCCAACCCAGGTGGCACTTTCTTCTCGTCCTTTAGTGCCTTCACTCCAACGGTTGATCTTTCTTCTGCATTTACACCGTTTGCTGCTTCTGTCCCTGGTACGGTCCGCGAACGCCAATATACTGGCGGTGACACTTTAGACGAACCTGTTTGGGAAACACTCAAAAGAGATCTTGTTCAAATCGGTAAACGTTTAACCATTGTGGTATGGCCAATGCAGATTTCCAAGCTTGCGGCCCAGCAGCAGCTGAGGCTTATTGATTTTGCCACATCTTCAGGTGTCAGATTGCCCCAACTGATCATAAATAACAGAATGGTGGAAGTGCCTGATACTCAAGAAGAACAAGAGGGAGGCTTGGACCAAACGGAATTGGTGACTCTGGGCAACTTAGATTGGGATTTGTGGGGTCCATTGATTTTTTCGTTGGCATACTCCGTGGCATTAGGTGTATCTGCCAAAGGAAACCAAACCAATCAAGTGTTTTCAGGACTGTTTTCGTTCATCTGGGCATTTTTCATAGTGATTGGATTAAATATCCAGTTATTGGGAGGAACCATCTCATTTATGTCTGCAATTAGTGCTGCTGGGTACTCATTATTTCCCATTGTTGTGGGAGAATTGATTTGTTCATTGGTTTTGAAGTGGAAGATCTTAAGATTGGTTTTGATGGCAGTATTGAATGCTTGGAGTATTTATTCAGGAGTCTTGAGCTTGAAATGTTCAGGTGTGCTTCCAGGAAGAGTTTTGTTGGCGATATATCCTGTGGGATTGATGTATACCGTTTTAAGTTGGTTGGTAGTTATCACCTAGAGCTCAAATTATAGAAAATGACTAATGGAAAGAAATCGTCCAAATAATGATTTTAAGAAGATTATCTACTGTCGTAGAAGAGTCATCCAGTTAATGTAAACTGGGCAGCAGAGAAGTTTTCACTAATCAGAACAACAGGAATGAAGAAGCAAATTATCCTTAAGTTACAGATCAAACAAAGAACAAATATATTATGATTTAATCGCCTATTTTCCCATGATTCATAAATTAGAAGCGGTCTTGAAGTCACTATTTATTACGAATAAACAAGAAAGAGTTAATGTGATTTCCAGTATTTACATGTATGTTTCAATACACAAGAACCACGAGCATCTATATTTACATGTACGTTTTAATACACAAGAACCATGAGTATCTATATTCTATATACGTATTAAGATATCCATTTTGTTCCAAGAGTTTACCGTATTTATACATATGTCACCTAATAAATATTGCTCTATAACATGCCAATTAACATTCCCAAGATTACTGCTGGAACCAAAAGACCGGCTTTCAATTTTCCCCCACTATTCTTCTTTGCATTATTATCAGTGGAATTAGATGGAGACGTTGCAGAAGAAGAGGAAATGGATGTAGATGAACTGCCCGTGGCCGTGAAAGTTTTCGTCAGAGCCGCAGATACGCTTGTTCCATTGGATAAGAGATAGCTTTGCAAGTTGACTTCTCCAAAACCGATTCTGCCCTGCTGCAAGTCAAACACCGTATAGAACTTGTTTAAAAAGCTCACTCCCAAAACCCAATACTCGGACTGGTCAATCCCTTGAATTTTTGATGCACAGTACCCGACTAAATTGGATGAGGAGTATGCTTGACCCTGGATGTCATTGGCAGTGAGATTGAATTGTTGGCCATCAATGGAAAAAAGTAATGTGGCAGTAGCGTTACAAGGAAACGCAAAGTTTCCTTGGCTATCACTAATAGCAGACGCACCAAACATGCGCGAGTGAATGGCAGTAGCATCATCCAAAGGCAACACTATTCCTGTGGTTCCAGTATCTATAATTGCACTTCTATTGTTATTAGTCAGGTTGAACAGGCTTGCCGCCGTGGTCAGGTTGGAAACCTCGATATCGGCGATGTTGATAAGCCAATACGACGAGGTGTTCTCTATAATGTCAGTATAATGAATTTGCGCACTGCCAGTAAAAGTTTGCAGCATATTCGCGGCCTTTGAACCGTAAACAACCAATCCCCCGTAAGACGAAGGAAGCGTTGCGGATTGGTTATTGGAGCCTATGTAGCTGATGGAAGGAGCAGAGTCACCTGATGAAAGTATATACAAGCCAAACTCCTCCTTATCTATCAAGCCCTCCAGATACAACTGGGAGATGAAGTTGGCGTTACTTTGCGCGTTGACCGAGCTGGGAATACCCAAAATGCCACTGATATTGAATCCATTGAACATCTCCGGAGAGTCTGCGGTCAAACCAATGGAAAAGTTCAGGAGAGATTGGGAGCCCCACTCCAAGCTCATGGAGTTTTCCTCAAGAGAAAACATGTTTCCCTGGACCAGTTCGCCAGTGTATTCCAACAGGAACCCGCCTGTGGTGGATATGTTTCTGGGATCGGTAAATTTGACCAACAGCGCGGAACTGCACTCATTCTCCGTACAAGAGGAGTTGTACACCCAAGTCAATGGACTTCCTGTATCCAAAAGAAGAGGAAACGACGAAACGTAGTTATTTGCAGGGTCCTCAAGCGTTGTCTCAAGGTAGTATATGGACTGGCTGTCGTCAGTGTATAAGATTTGTATCTCATTGGACAACACTATAGTAGGCGCCGAAGGAGATACGGATGCAGAGTTGAATAGGGCCTTGGAAGATAAGCTGGTTATCAACTTACTTTGAGACCCCAAGTCCAGTACCCTGAAGTCACGAACAGGGTAGAGGGCCATTGTGAGCGGGAGAAACGGTAAGAGCCTCATGATAATAGGCGTGGATCAGAGATTTTAGGCAAAATGGAGCCAGAAATGATTGTGTTGAGTGTGGGAGTATGATTGGTGATGGTTTTGGTCTGGTTAGGGATGGTAAGGAATTCTGATGGGTCGGTCAAGAGAAAAGGGACAGTTCCGGCGACATATATATATATATATATATATGTATGTATGTATGTAGCCGACAATACTAGCGCACACAATAGTGCAGCGCATCACGTGCCTGCGCATGCAACAAAGATGTACAGAAAGCAGCAAGCGATCGCAATTGTCTGGCAGAAGGGTAAGCCAGGGTGCTGGTTTCACAGATAATGCAGAGAATAGACACGGTCACAAGGCTGTGCAGATAATGGTGTCGTTGGCAGTGCCAGAAATCCAGAAAGCTGGCCCAAAGGGGCCAGCGGGATGGTCCATTTGTGTGCGAAGCCCAAAACGCAAATACTCAGCCTGGTGCATGGTTAGACCATAAAATGTCAATTACGTCGATGGGGTCGCGGCACGTCTAACGTATAGAATCATTTCCTGTTTGGTCGAAATCACAAAGTCACTTTCCATCGTCTGATGCGTATGGGACGATAAATGCGAAATTACGTACAGCTGGTGGTCCTGGAAGACGCATCATCTCTCCTGCTGAAAACCTCTCGGCAAACTATGATACATTTTGCTACTCGTGTCGTTCTTCTAAAGATTAAACGGTTATGTTGTATGTACTAGCGCGTTGAGAAGTTGCACCGGTTGCACCGTGTTGTGCTTGCATTTTGTTCTTCCCGAAGATTCTGGACCTATGCATCTGAGTTATGTAATTAATTAGCCACAAAAATACGATGAGATGAAGGAGGCGGCATTCGGCAGTAATTGCAAGACGTGTACGGGTTCTGGACGAAGATGTTGACTCCTTAAAAACGTAAGTGCGGAATTGGGGTGTATTTTTAACTCAGAGGGATCAGAGAGATTGGCCAATTTAGAATAGTAGTATTTGAATTTTGCAGATCCCATCTTCGTTGACTGTGAGCTATTTCGCTTTGACGTATTAAGAAATTGATGCAACTTGTCTTTATTGAGTCCCACACTCTTCATTACCTAGTTAGGCTAAAAAAGCTAGCTACTTAATATTCGTACGTAAATGTATGCCTTAGTTCATAGTCATAGTAAATACAGATGTAAAAATAAGTTACCAAATCTGGCACCAAATATCCACATTTAAAATCAATGCATCATTTAGGAAGGCACAATTAAAAGGTACAACTAAATAAGGAGTCTTATTTTAATAGGGAAGTAGGGCCAGACCACGATTAGGTGCCCCGAAATCCCTTCCTTTCCTTTTTTGGTCGCTTTTTTGTTGGTCGCACTGTTTTATTCGCAGCGAGGCTTAAGTGAGAAGAAATCGTATTGTACAAGCGCAAATGTCCTAACTCGTGAACCATCACCAAAGAAAGACCAGATAGTCACGAGATTACCATACCTCAAAACTATGAAATGAAGGGTATAATTGCCCAATTTGGTGATATTTCAGTGCTCATCTTGCACCCTCGTGCAGATCCAGACCGAAATACGATTGTTATTTTAGTGCGTGTGGATCACTCGTATCCACTTAGTACCGTTAGTCAACGATACTCGGAGGCCGCGTTCGATCCCGCACTCGAAACTTAATGATGAATAAAACGGATGTGAACAATCTCTGAGTACGTCATACGGCGTACGTAGATTACAAAACCTGCCTTCCTACTGATAAGTTTTCTTTTGGAACTTTCCAACTCTTAATAATAATATTTCCGCTCGTGATTGTGTTCGTATGTTCAAATTAGTTGGCCATGCAGACGTAGCTGTGCCGTTTATTTTTGAGATCATAATAAAAATATCTTCAACGAAGTGTTTTGATTAGCCGAGTGCTAAATATACCCCGAGAATGCGGCGTTTTCGATGGAAAATAATTACATTAACTCGAGGCTAATTGGTTCTTAACTCATCTCTGCTTCTAAGCTACACATGACTTTCATCGAATGAACTAAATATTTTTATTGAATTCTACCCTGAAAAGTTTAATAAGAAC
Organism: Suhomyces canberraensis; assembly: GCA_003706525.2. Taxonomy (NCBI): domain Eukaryota; kingdom Fungi; phylum Ascomycota; class Pichiomycetes; order Serinales; family Debaryomycetaceae; genus Suhomyces; species Suhomyces canberraensis. Next base: position 449,813 of record PPLP02000015.1, read on the forward strand.
TAAAAGAAATTTTAATAATTATGTAGCTATCAAATTAACGTTGTTTGTTTCGATTACATCTTATGGGTCTTATAAATTATACTACACAAGTCAATTTCTAATCAAGTGAATGTTCAGTCAGTCTTTTTCCGCCTTTTTATTCTCTCCATCTTGGCAATTTCCTTAAGATCATCTTCACTTGGCTCGTAAATGTGCCATATAGTATAATGCGGTAAACCAGCCACTCTATAACCCATTTGTTTAGCCATTTTACCAAAGGCTTCTGTTTCGGCATGATTCAAAAATGTAAATGCTGGGAAGTGGACACCTTGACGGAAAATCTCTGCACGAGCTAAAATAGAAACACCTCCAACACCATCCAATTCAATGATTTCATCTGGATTACCTCTGGAATCACGAAGATATGCTAAATGTGCTCTCCAGGTTTCAAATTCGGCATAACCTTCCACGATGACTTCATCTTCATCCAAAGTTCTGGCCAACTCCAATGCAGGTTCCGATTCGATCCAAGAATTTAAATCGTAGGCTTGTTCGCTGTTTAAAAAGGTTGGCAAAGGTCTCCAGACGTTTGGAACAATCACATCGTAATCGTGCTTCATCAAGTCTTGAATGACAGATCCTGGGCACATTTCAATATCACCATCTCTCCAGTAAACCCAGGAGTGGTAAGGTTTCAACGCAGCCGAAGTAAGCCAGTTTCTGGCTTTACCCATCAATTTTCTACGGATACCTTGAACCTTCACAGCATGACGATCAGAGAAACCCTGACCAATAACTTGACCAAAATCTTTTTTGAAAATCGACACGGATCTGAAAGGTTTACGGTAATCTTTGTGATGGGATTCGGGATCGCCATAAGCCAGTCTAACACTTTCCATGTACTTTGGATCCATGTATTGCATGTACAAGTCATGCGAGCCCTTGACAGCTCTTGAGTTTTTCTCTTCTTCCTCTTGCTTTAATTTATCGACCAAAGTGCCGTTTTGAAGGGCCACGGAGTACTCAAACACGGTTTCCAACGTTCTATCTTCTGGTGAACAATCCGAGACCAAGAATGCAATGTCGATGAGGGAATGGTCGTAGGTCAAGTTCATCAAGTTGTAGAAAGCCATGGGCAACACATGTTCTGCATTCCTCAATGGCATCATGAATAGAACGATATCTCCATTTTCTGCTCCGTTGGACAGACCCCGATAGTCATTGAGATCATAGTAGTCCACCTTTTCGTTGTAGAGTTCTTCCGGAGTCTTGGATGTTTCCACAACAGTCGAATCATCGACTCCTTCCCTATAAACACCGTCTTTGGTGACGGTGTACTTTTCGTAATCTCCTCCTATGATCTGCGAGGAAACTGGCAGATTTTTGGAGCCGGACAACAACCAGAACACCAAGAGAACGATTGCTGCAATGCCTCCATAACGAATATAATGACTTTTTTTGGATGTTTTCTTTGGGGAGAATTTGTAACTGAACGTTAGTACGGGATCAAAGACCTTGCTTTCTCCATCAAACAAAGCTAAATGCTAGTGTCTGAATTGCCGGAGCCGCCACTGGTACTTACATCGGTAGATCTGACTTCTTACCATAGGTATCCACCACCATCCTGACCACCAATTGTGTACGTCGGTATAGATTAGCAACGCCAAATCAATTCAATTTTTCGAGTTATGGACACGACTGGTGATAGGGCCCAAGAAAGGAGCGCGCCTGAACCAGAGCCAGAACAATTCTCGCAGTAGAAAGTGCTGCACACCGAACAATCCGCCACGAGACGTGGTGCAATCACAAACTGCGTAATGTAGAGCGTAGCGAGAACCAACGTGGGTTTGGTCTGGGGAGACTTTGGTGGATTCAAATTTTTGTTACGGTGAACAATCTGGCCAGTATGGCAGTACGGGTGTTTTAACGAGCCTCGCGCAAGGAATTGACGGAAGTAACAACGTGATCCCTGGAACCGGTTTCAGTCACTTTCCAGCTGAACTCGTGGGCTGCTACATGTCTACGGCTGATACGGAGAGCAAAGCTGAGCAAAGCCTCAGTGGAAACAGTAAATCGCGAGGGGTTGAGCCAGGGCTCAACCATATACTGCAAGGAACAAAGTGTGCCGGTGCCTCTAGCTGATGTCGGTGATAACTGGGTGTTAGTGTTGAAGTGAACTGATTCAAGAGCTATATTGGATAAACTTAAATTTGTAATGGCATTCGAAACTGTATATGAAATTGTATATCATTTATTTGAGCTCTAATTGTTTCGGTGTTTGTTCTATTTTTTTCTCTTTCGTATTTACGTATTTTCGTATTTTCGTCGTTTTCACCGAGATGGACCTAAACATGCTCTTCTAAGCCATTTTGGGCTGGTTTGAACCATTGTTGCTTCAAAACATCCCAACATTCCTTGGCTATTTTCTGTGCAACCTCTTCTTGGTCGCCTCTACCTTCAATGTAAACCTTCAACTTAGGCTCGGTTCCAGAACCACGACAGGTGAATCTGACTTGGGCACCGTCTTTTTGCAATACAGCAGTGATCATTTGTGATTTGGGGTCAACGGGCAATTCTGGAACATGATCCTTTGTAGAGGATTCATATCCAATGGTCAAATCTCTCCAGTGGACAACCTCGAACTCTCCAATAGTTTCTGGGTAGTCGCCTTGGATTTCTCCACGAATGGTATCAAAAATCTCCTTGGTCTTGTTCAAGTCGTTCAATTTATAGTACCCATTGCATTCCTTGAACCATCCGTACTTTTCATATCCCTGGGTCAACTTGTCAATAGGATCAATTTCTCCGCTGGAAAACCATTGGTCGTACAATTGCAACCACACAACGGCCGCGGAAACCCCGTCTTTGTCGTTGACCAAACCAAACATGTATCCAATGGCTTCCTCGTATGCAAAAGGAACATTGTAGCCTTCGTTCTTATAGTCAATGGCACGGTTTCCAATCCATTTGAATCCAGTCAATGTATCCTGGAAGTGGAATCCCTTCTTCTCGGCCATTGCTTTCAAAACTTGCGAGGAAACGGTAGAGTTCAACAAGTAGGTCTTGTGCAAATCTTCTTCTTTGACCAATTCTTCAATGACGTACATGGCAAAAAGAAACCCGATTTCGTTACCAGTCAACTGCTTCCACAAACCCTTGCTTTTGACAGCCACACTAAATCTATCAGCATCTGGATCATTTGCAACCACCAATTTGTACCCGTTTTTCTCTGCGGTTTGAATGGCCAAGTCCAATGCTCCTTTTTCTTCTGGGTTAGGGAACTTGACTGTAGGGAACGATGGGTCTGGATGTGCCTGTTCTGGGACAACTTTGATTTCGTAACCTTTGAAAGAGTTTGCAATACTTTTCTCAAAGATCTCGAGTCCTACACCATGAACTGGGGTATACACGAATTTGGTAGAGATTTCGTGCTTGGTGACCAATTTCTTCTTGATCTCATCAACATAAGCTGCCGCAGCCTCTTGTCCGATCAGAACCAACAATTTCTTCTCATGACCAACCTTAAAATTGGCTGCCACTTCCCACACACTTTGCAGCCAAGGATTCAAATTGGCGTCAATGGTAGCAGCAATTCCGTCGTCATGAGGAGGAATGATCTGGCACCCGTTTCCGTAGTAAACTTTGTAACCGTTGTCTTTTGCAGGGTTGTGGGACGCAGTGACCATGACTCCGGCGGAGGCTCCGTACTTATCGATGGAGAACGGAACAAGTGGAGTATGAGCAAGGCCACGGTCCTTGGGGTTTGCTGGTCCGCCAGATTCCTCCGACAACTCCACAGAGTTACCCAAGTAGTAAACCTTGACTCCTTTGGTGATGGCCACACTGGCGGTAATTTCCGCAAACCTTTGCGAGTGATAACGGTGATCGTACCCAATGACAATTGACGAAGGAGCCGATCCGTTCTGATTCAAAATGTACTGAACAAGCCCCTGGGAAGCCTGGAGAATTGTCACATCGTTCATATGGGCAAATCCCAGGGTCATTTCCGAACGTAACCCAGCCGTACCAAAGGCGATTCTGTGGGTGAGCTTTTCGTCCAAAACGGCATAGTTTTTGGAGTGGTGAAGTTGTTTGATCTCGCTGATCGATGCAGGGTTTCTATCAATGGAAAGCCAGTCTTGAACAAGCTTGTCTAATTGGTCTATTTGCTGGGAAGAGAAGGACATTGTGGGGATAAATTGTGCCAGATGCGAGTACTAATAAATTTTTGATGAGATTATGCGGAGAGTAAGCGAGCAGGATTGGCATGTAATAGCGAATCATAAAAAGAGGTGTATTGTTCGGAAGTTGCCGTGGATTGCCGTGGGTAGCCGTATGGGTTTGTGGGGGATGTAAGTGGAGGCATTGACTTAGTATACGAAACTTAACAATTATTTACTTAAGTTATTAAAGTAAGACTTTAGATTCAAGTCCTAACTGGATAAAATAAAGGATTATTTTTTGAATGATCTCAATTAAAATTTATTTAGTTTTATTAAAATTAGTATGCTGAGTTTTTAGGAATCAAAGTAGTAAGAATCAGACGATCGCAAAGAGTCATAGTATTATATGAAAGCTGGTATACTTTATAGACTTTAATTGGGGGATGTTACAGAACCCTCAGTGTATGATCTGACTATCAATTGTTTTTACTTTGGTGTGGTACGTTAAAGACGTTAATTTGTGGTTGTTTAATGGGGATGTTAATGGGTGTATCCGTGGATATTACATAGTCTTCAGTACGCTCTATACTAGGAAATACTAGGAATACATTAAAGACTTTAATTTGTGAATATTACATACTCTTCAGTATGATCTGACTATCTCTATTCTTACTTACTATAGACTATACTATAGAGTATGATCTGACCATCTCTATTCTTACTTACTGTAGACTATACTATAGACTACGACCTGGCTATCAATTCTTCTCACTTACTATAGACTATCTATAGAGTATAATACACTATGGAAACCTAGCGATCCCAATGGACTGCTAGAAATACCACTCTATTTTACTGTTCTGGTGGTAATCACCAAGAATTGCAGTTAACTGCAATATGAGGCATGGGATGGATCTAGTTGGCAGGCAGAATCTCGTATTCAGTCAAAGTAGAATCAGCTGTGACCACTCCAACACTAATCTTTCCCTCTGCGTAGTCGGTATCTCCGTGATTGGAAATATTTCTAATGGCCACAACATTTTCCACTTCCAAGTTGGAAACATTATCTAACCACTTTTTACCCTTTTTGATGAACCGATGCACAGATAATCCATTTGAGTCGTAACTCACAATTACACTGGAAGAAGGATCGATGTCAAAGTCCACCAATCCTTCTAATGCAATGGAATGAACAATGGTATTCTTTCTGAGATCAACGATATCCAACGAACTTCCATCCTCCTGTTTTGATCCAACTAATAACCAATATCCGTTCAATGCAAATTTAATTCCCACCACTTCAGTGTATGTAGGTTCCAATGTTGACACCAATTGTCCATCGGTAGTATTGAAGATATTCACTTGCTTGTTGTCTGTCCCAAATGCAATCAAAGCACCATCCACATGGATATCTCCGCCAGTTAAATTATATTCGAATGCAGGCGACTTGTACAATAATGCATTTTCTCCAGATGTGGTGTTGATGGTCCACGATTTCTTGGAAACCAAGAAATACAAGTCCCGTAAGCTTGGATGAACGATAATAGAGGAAATTACGTCTTCATTGGGATTTGCCCATTCAGTTTCTGCCATAATGATCTTCTGTCCAGAAGCTATCAACGGTCCCAAAACCCCGTTATTCACAGCATCTATCGACTCGTTAAATTCGACTAGTCTCAGCTCCAGGCTCAGTCTCAAGTCATACACCTGTATTCCACCGTTTCCTCCAATAATATACTGTTTTGCACTGGAGTCATAATGGACTGCACTCACTTGTTCAAAAGGTTTACCCACCTCTTTTTGTTGCACTATGGCCAAATCGATGTCAGCACTCACACTGTAAACAGGCTTAATCGATCTGTGGAGTTGGTATAAGTTTTCACGGGCAGCATTGATTTCTTCAACAGGAATCGTACCCACAGTCTCTTCAGCTGTTTGGAAGTTTCCTTCACCAATACTTGCAGCCAATGCCTGCAAGGCGTCTCTTGCTTCGTCTCGTTCTCTAATCGCGTTGGCAGCAACTCGTACGGCAGCATCTTGATGGTATAAAGCAGACAGTAACTCTTGTCTTGCATTGTGAAGTTGTTTTCTTAGGGTGAAAACTTCGAGGGCCAAAGCATCCCATTCATTCTGGAAAGTGGCCAAGAGCGATGGAATGGAAGTTCCGGTAACTGGAGGCACAATGGGAGGAGTGGTGTTGATGGGAACCAATTCTTCTACCGTTAATGGCTCATTATTGACTGGATCTGTAGGGGTTGTGGAAAGATAGTTGATAATATGTTTTTTTTCGAAGATGGCACCCGATTTCGGCGACACAACAGGGTTCACGGCCGTTTCACCTGAAATGGCACATATCATGGTTGAAGAGTGATGAGTGTTTATGGCGTTGATGTATGCGAAGAGCAGATCACGTGCGTGTTCACGTGCGCGCCGAATGAAGCATTGACAGTAATGTTGTAGCTGCGAAAACGCAGTCAGAAACGGTGAGGTATATTCTGTTCCAGAAGGGATTTTACTGCTTGAAAGTGACTCTGGGAGCAATTGGTAGATTTAGCATTATATCTGCTGCTTTTTTTTCTTTTTTTTAGATTAAATCTACACGTTTTATTAAAACGTTTTATTAGATGGCACTGGGCCAAATCATATTCCTAAATACCCATAATATACATAAGTGAAGCTTCTGATTATCTAAGCTTCTTCCTCACCGCTAGAAGACTCCTCCTTGGCCTCGTGTTCTGGTTCTGGCTCATGTTCTTCGTGAGGCTCTTCGATAACTTCTGGTTGTGGAGGAGCCACGGCTCTATATCTTCTTCTGCCTGTTCCGAATAAACCACAGCAGTGGCCCAACAAACTGAAAATCACCACTAATAATGAAGCAACAGCTGCGGACCAGATATAAGCGTAGAAGTTGGTAGAGACGTAGGACTTGACACCGTACTGGCTGGTTTGGTTGTTGACTTCTTGTCTTACAAAAAGATAAGAACCAGTGATCAAAGCAGCCGTGACAATCCCCAAAACGAAAATGAAGCCCTCGAAGAGAAAGTTCAAGAAGGAAAGACAACAACTGTGTGGCGACAAGAAGAACGCCATCACTTGGATGAGGAAAGAAATGAAACTCAACACGATGACCACCAAAAGAATCACGAATGAAGCCTTTGTGATGTTGTGGAGAGTAGTAAGATCGCCCTGGATGTCACCTGGTAAGTTCAAAGTATCGTAGGTGATATATTCGAGCAATACCTGGAGCTCACTGCGCACAGTTACGGAAATGGACTCAGGAACATCACCAGCCGTGAGCTGGGTGTTAATGGTATTGTTCAATTCCGTTTTGATCACAGTGAGCGGATCAAAGGTATACACAGGGACTGGTTTGGAACAGAAGGTGATGTTGACCTTATCGTTGTTGAAAGGTTTGAAGTATTTTTTGAGGTGTTGATCGTAAGTGGCATTATCTGTAATGGAGCCCTTGCAATAACCCCAGAATCCAATAGTATAAACATCAGAGAAACCTAAATCTTGGTAGGTCAAAGTAGAAATGATATCATCGATAACCGCCTCCACCGTGGTGAAGTAGCCATTTGAATCTGAAGAACTGACGGCACTGCCAACGTCGCTTGCGACAGAGCTGACTTCCAGTTCGATGGCGTTTCCGATGTCAGTGATGGTGCTGTCCCTTTTTATTGGGAGAAACGTGCCACTAGCAAGTTCTCTCTTGGAATTCAGGAATGCAGCAGCATTGATGACAGCAGAAAGGTTAAGTTGGTTGAGTTGAAAGTCAATAAGATATGCCTGCGTGAGGTATGACTTATTCGCATAGGAACCAGTAAGAGCAAAAATGGAAAGCGCCGTGGTTCCTAGCGTAAGGATGATAAGAATGGCTCGGAAAAATGCAAACATCGAGCTGTGGTGATGATATGAAACGGATCAATCAAAAACTTTGATGAACTACCTTGATTTGGTTGGGAAAAAACTCTGTAACAATTAATTAATCAGGCTTTTTAACTTTAATTTGACGTGAGAACCTCGGTACTAATTTGACTTCAAGTTAAAAAACTGATGGCAATGATTATTGATGAGATGTTTGGAACTATTGGGATATGGGGCCAATATATAATTCGTGCAACTGGGGTTGACTTATTAACGTGAATTATATTTATATTAAGATTGCGGTCAGGGAAACAATACTGATCCTTTGTGTGGGTGCAATTAATTTTAGTAATTATCGGCTGCGGCTTGGCTGTGAATTTGGCTCAGCTAACTGTGAAAAAGGAAAATGGAGAAGTGCACTGGTTGAAGTGAATTAACTGTGCTATGCAATAGATTTGTGAGATATTTGAATTCGGTGCTAAGATCTGAGATTCTTATGGCGCACGGGAATGTCTTTGTCTGTTTCTGTGTATACCGAGCAGCTGGGTACGGTTTATTATGGTACAGATAATATAGTGATCAATAACGTAAAACTGTCGCTAACTATGATATGCAGGAATGGCTGACTGAAAATCAATAGAGTGATATAATGACGCACGCCAGGGTTGTGTTCCACTTCTTCTCCTTGTGGACTCCACTGTCTTTGAAATGTGATGAGCATTAGATCAGAAATCTCTTCGCCTTATATACTACATCGCTCCCCTGACAGGATGGCTGGTCCTGGCTGAATCAGGCTACGGATCGTCGCGCGAAAAATGGCTGGCTAGTTGTAGATACGATATTTAAAGCGTGGTTGTGGTGGGGACAATAGTTGCCGGGGTATCTGAGAACGGCTGGTAATAATACAATAGAAGAATGGCCATCAGGCTGGTGCCAGGCAAGTGTCATATTGTCAGTTTGGGCTGGTCCATTCAAGTGGTACTTGGTGGTACATTGACAAAGACAAGTCCAAGTCCAAGTCCAATGTGACCAGGTTGTCCCAAGGTCACAAGGCGTGGTTGTTAGCAAAGACCTGGTCACTATGGTTTCGCGTTATTATGATTATGGGGGCTGGGGATACAACGCTTATCGGCCGGTGCGGATTGTTTGAAGTGCGAATTTGGGCCAATTTGGTTACCAACACAATACGTTGCAACCTATTCTTCCTCCAAATCATCAAAACCATCCAATAACTCCTTTTCAAGCTCGTCCAAGTCTTCGCCAAGGTCCACAGTCTCGTCCACCTTTTGCTTTTTGGTTTCTCCATTGGTTTGCGGGCTCTCGTCGTGCGGTCTTTTCTTGCTGTACTCATCTCTGATAAAACTGTCAATTGTTGTAGCAGTGGTCTTCCTATCCCCATCTTTCTCCGTTTCTTCTCCATCCTCTTCATTATCATCGTCATCACTGATATCCGCGAGAAAATCGTCCACTTCTTGATTGGCATCGTCAAAATCGTATTGCTCATAGGCTGCAGTTTCGTTGGAGGAGTTCAAGTTGGCCAGTCTCTTCTCTTGTTTCAGTTCAATTGCCTTTTGATACTTTTCAATGTCCTTTTCATTGACTTTCCACTCCTCTGGAGTATTCTGTGGAATCAAGTAGTCTTTTTCATCCACTTTGCTCCAAGAACTTAAACATGCAAATAACCAGTCCGGATTCACAATCTTGACGTTGGGTAACGTTTTTCTTGCTACTCTTGCTTTAAATGTAGGTCCAGGCCCGTTGGTAGGGTCTCGACACACAACATGAGTAACGTGAGGATATACTTCGTTAATAACCTCCACTCCAAATTGTTTACACCAAATGACAATATCCGCAGAATTGATATTGACACCTAACGGGATAATACCAGAAAATAAAACGGTAACTCCCTTCAAACAATTGATTTTCATTTGTGGAATTATTTTGGTCAAGTCAGGTTTGGACAACGCTGGGACTTTGGCTCCCAAAATACGGTAGTATTCAGAATGAATATTGACCAATGCCTTTTTCAAGGAATATAATTCATTATCATCATCGTAAAGTAAATTTTCATCTTCGTCTTCTTCCTCCTCCTCATCCTCTTTGTCCGAGGATCCAGGAGAGCTTGTTCTGGAGCTGTCCAGGTGTGTTCCGTTGTGGTGATGGCTATGTAACTGTTCTTGCAATTTGGCCAATGGACGGTCGTGTTGTTGTTGTTCAATAGATTGGTTTCTCGTTATAGATTGCTCAATCAATAAATTGGTGTTTCCTTCACCTCCACCCAATTCCAAGATTCTGTCCACAGGATTGGAGGCGTCGGTGGTCACATCGAGCTCTTCCAACTTGTCTTGTTCGTTCTTTTCCAACTCTTGTTCCAATCTAGCAATGGACTTTCTTTTCTTCATTGGGCCAGTCAATTGGCCCTTTTTCTTGGGCAAGAAACTCGAATTGATATCCCCTGTTCCAACGAAAAAGTCGTATGGCACTACTTTGATCAAATTGCTTTCCCATTGCCAGACATCACCTCTATCGTCAATGATGACTACCATCGATTGGTCCACGGGAAAAAGACGCTTCAAGTTCTTATGGGTGAGAGAACCACTTTCGTCTCTACTGAGAATACGATCACCAAAGTATTTTGCTTCTGGGTCTATGATGTTGGCAATGGCAAGAGCATAATTTCTGGTTGCCATGGTATAAATATGAAGTTCATACAATTTGGAGATTTCTTCAAAGAATTCCGCCAAACCGGGTCTTACCTTGACGTAGTACCAGCACTTTGTAGGAGCGTATCGAGGACCTGTCCATCCTGGAGGCGCAACCACTTCTTCTTCCAAACAGAACGTCTTGACATCCTTGACAAACGGATAGTTGGGATTGGATGGATCTCTTTGCCATTCGCCCACGGTGGGATCCACCGTGGCATGTATGACAGTTTGATCCAAATCGACCACCAAAATCAATTTCTTGTCGTTCGCAAGTCTTTGGGTGGTGTTCTGCTCAATCTTGGTGGCTTCGTCCAAACTAATCTTCAATCCGGTATTATCGTGGGACATGGAGATGGTGGCTCTATCTTCGTAATTGTATCCTGTGTAGTCCTTTTCATCCTCCACTGCTTTTCCACACAATGCACAGAGCCCTCCGTATTGAACAGTGTGTGTACAAGGCTCCGTAATGCTACAAACCTCGATGTTGTTGTTGATAAGCTCCTGGTGGGGCGTGACGCCCACCGATTGCACTTCTCCTTCCACGGGACTCTCGAAACTGCCAATTCGTTCTACTCGTATTTTGGGAGGAACCTCTTCTTTGGAGTTGGGGTCATCTTGGTAATCCCAGTACTTGTAGCGGAGAATGGTTTTGTGTTTGGGAATGGTGTCTCCGGGGCGGACGAGGATGGACGACACTATGATTGGAAACGGAATGGACGTGGGTAGTGTTATGGGGGTAGACATGTCTTGGGGTGATGGGTTCAGCTTGTTTGTTGTGACACGTGAGTAGCGCCTGGGACTCGCGCATTGTAGGTGATTTACGATTTACCACTCGGGCGGCGAGCCGTAGTGGGAGTTGGGGCTTATCGGGGGAGTGGATGGTACAAACTCGTACGAGCCCGTACGGGCTCGTAGGGGAGTATTTGGTAGGATTTTTGGTAGGATTTTTGGGAGGTTTTTCAAGTTTCTGGGTCTACTCATTTGCGGTGTAGTTGTGTGTGTAAATTGCGTGGGGCTATATCTAGTATGGGGTAGATGCGAAAGCGATGCCAGAGAGAAAATTAGGCAAATAGAAAGAGGTTAGGGTGGTTAGATGGGTGAGTGGGTTTGAGTTGTATTTTTGGGATGAATGGGTTCTTTTTGAGTGGTCTGGGTGTTTTACGTGAAAAATAGAGACCAGACTGTACTGGGGCTTATCCATGGTTCGGACTAATATCTAGAGATATGATTAGATAAGCGAATAATATGTGAATAATATTGCGAAAATCTAACATTCCCAATTAATTATATACTGGAATCATATAGTGTCTGGTATCTAGAGTGCCTGGTATCTATAGTGTCTGTAATCATATACTATGGTATTCATAGTATAATATTCATAGTTGAGGCTTTATTTTTCATTTTTCATTTATTTTAAAAAATCACAATCTCGTGTCCCACTCCCGAAAATTCAAGATTGGCTTAATCAACACATTTCCACATTTACAATTTTTGAAATTTTCAATTTACTCAACCCCCATATGACTCCTCCAATATCGTCTCCTTAATCACACTATTCCCTTCCTCTTTAACTTTGCCACCGTTCATCTTTTTTTTGAGAAAATTCCATAGAAGCGATAAACTCTATGAAGGAGGAATGCGGTACGCACGATGCGAACACTGAACAGTGTGGGACTCCTTAAACTAATTCTACCCACTAAAACCCCAAGGCTAGTAGAATAGTGGTGTTAACTAAAGGATCATCAACCAGATCTAGAAAAAATCAAGAGGATTAGTCAAATGAAGAACATTCTACCCTTACACTAAATACCATACTAAGTTCCCACTAAAATGTACGCGGAATGGTCTGCACCCAAGTCATGGGCCAAATGCAATTGCTCTTCGTTGGCTGAAATGAATAGAATCCCAGATAATGCAAGACAGAACGGAGGGAAGTACTGGAAAGATGCAATTTTGCCATTTGCAGTGCATGAGTTATCACGTAAACAAACGAGATTTCGATGATTCTACTGAGACCTGCTCCCATTAAGGCCAACCCAAAGACCCCGTGGACTTTGGTGGAAATCTCCAAGTGCTGTGAGTGTTGGGACATGGAGTAACCAGTAAAGACCAAAAGAACTGCGGGAATAAACGTCAAAAAAAAAACATTCCAAAAAGACCTCCTTCTACCCACCAGATGATTCCCATGGAAGTGTGTTGGTAATCACCCATGGACCAGTCTTCTGTGCCCCATCTGTGCTCTGTGAACGTGTTGACAATTCCCCAGACACACATAAGGGCAGAGTAGATAAATTGTACTTCAAGATTTCAAAATAATTGTTAATAAGTAGTCGCTCAAATCATCGATTAATTCAGTAAACTCTTTTTTAGATTCACTACCGTATCGAATTTATCTACTACGTAGATAAATAATAGCTCAAAAAACATAACCTCCATTTGCCTTGATGATTTGACCGGAAACCCATTTCGACTCTGGAGAAGCCAAAAACAACGCAACACCAGCAATATCGTCTGGTTCTCCCAAACGATTGAACGGACTCGAAGACTTCAAATGATTCCTCACTTCTTCAGGGTTTGCTTGGCGAAACAATTCGGTTTCCACTGGACCTGGCGAAATGGCATTCACACGAATCCCCTTAGGAGCCAATTCTCTTGAAGAAGCTTTGGTGATTTGTTCCACAGCAGCTTTGG